>VWYI01010662.1:0-105107 GCA_013399455.1 Anthoscopus minutus
TGTATTTCTGCGCTGTGTGGGAACAGGGTACCAAGTGAGAGACATGGCAAGTGGGAACGCTCCCATCCAGGTGCAGTAGCCATTGGCAACCTGCATCTGCATGGGATTTGCAAGAATTATGTGAAACTTACCTTCAAGCCTACAAGCCTCAGAGCTAGTTGAGCCCATAGGATTTTTACATCTCAAGAGGTTTTTACTGGAATATCACACTAGAAGTTCTAGTGAATGCTATCCTTTACACAGAGTGGATGACATGCTGCTCTTCAATTTCTCTGTAACCACTCAGAAATGTGACAACTTTACAAATCACTGTGTGCCCTCCTACAGCTTATATTAGAGGGCCAGGAGGAAGAGAAATGCCTGCCAGAAAATTTTAACAAAATTTGGTATTTGGAGCCTTCTATTTGCTCTTACTTCTTCCAAACTCAGTTAGGGCAAAGGAAATAATTACAGCTTCACAAATATCTTACCTGTATTTGCATTGCCCCCATTACTGTACTTCATTTCTGGCCTGAAAATATTTCCCCAGCAGCAAAACAACATCTAACCTCCATGATCCTTGCAACTTTTAGTTTCCTTGAGACAGCAAATGCATGAAACAAGCAGAACTAGAAGTATGTTAAAGCATGGACAGCTGAGATCACTTCAAGTATTTTCCTCCCCCCTGGCATAACACGCCAAAAGTGACAATGCTGTAAGAAGCAGGGTTTCCTAGCACCACATCTGCCAAATAACAGAGTGACTTACCTGGGAATTAGGTCATTAAAACAGAGGGCCTGACTCATGGTGAGAGGCAGATCAATAAGTGACCTTTGATGGATTGGAGTCACTAATCAGTGATCTTTTTTATTAGATAATTATTTTCCTGTACCAGCAGGGACTCCTTCCCTCATACATAGCATTAACATCAACCTTTGCTGCACAAGGATTAAAGGAGATGACACCATAGAGAACTGTTGAGAAAGCAGTGAGCAGTAAGGAAAAAGGCAACAGACGCTTAGCCCACACTCTTCCCCTCTACTCAGGGCTGGTTTATGTTGCCCAGTTTCCTCACCACTACCCCATCCATCTCTACACATTGTACATAAGTACTGCCAGGTCAGTCTGAGAAAAAAGGCAGTGCTCAATTCAACTATAAAGGCTGAGAAATTAGGGACACCAGGACACCCAGTGAAGGCAGATGGGGCAAGGTGGCACACATACTGGTCATAACAAAATAAATAAATCAGCTACAACATCATAATGAAAATCAAGGACTGCAATTCAAAAGGAAGCTGTGCCGACCCACAGCTCCCAGGACCTTAACTGATGGCAGACACAACCTGAAGCATTTCTATTTCACTGTTTGGCTTCATCCCAAAACACTTCTACTTCTATCCATGCCAAACTGTTTGTCTTCACAGCATTTGCTCCTCCTGAGTGGATATCATCAGTCACACCAATCTGTGAGAGCTATTTTGTTATATGGGGGAAAAAGACCCTTAGGGAAAAGCACAGTTCATCAAATGCGCTATGTCTTGGAGCTGGGTTCAGTCTTAATGCAGGTCTCCTGGGGTGACCCTGTACATTAATCAGGTGTGCCCTTTGGCACTGAGCCCACAGCAGAAAGACCAGGTGGAAATGTTTTTCAGACCTTGAAGAGATGGAAAATTGAAAGCCTGACGCAGGGACATGAAAAATCCCAGTAGATGGCAGGGAAGAAGCTTCTTTCTGCTTGACAGTGCTTCACTTTAGTGTGGCTTATACTGTGATAGTTCTGCTGATTTCTCCATATACTTCTTTAGATTATATATCTCACAGGAACTGGAGGGAGGACCATATTTTCTCCTCTCACACAATCTAACTCCATTATTCCCAGTAAGTGTTGTACCACAGCCCCCAGTAAAGCAGTATGTCTTTGTCTTGGTGCAGTGCCAAGAAACCAAGTGTCATTTGAGTCTCATGTGAAGAGAACATACTACAGGCAGCATTGCCTCCAGCAAAAGGAAACATTTGGCTAAAGAGAGAAATATGGAAAACCGAGAACAATACAACAAGAAGTATCTAGTTCACTTCATACATCTTGCATGTATATAATCCGCTACCATCTATTTCAACAGCTGACACCCAAGGAGAGATCACACAAATTTGAAGTGCCTCCCATCCATTTCAAAGAAACAGGCCATTATCAATACAAAAGCAGCTGCACTGATGGCAAAAACACATGCCCTGTTCCTTGTCCTCTGGAGTGATCAGTTGTTAATTCTTTAAGCCATGAACTTGATGGGTGAACCAGTAATTCATGAGCCCTCCCCAACAAGAATACAGTGAATGTCTGCTGTCTTCAGAAGAGATCAGAAGGGAAGATCTTATCACTTCACATCGGTTTTAGTTTATGCAGAAGGAAATGCCACATGGAATAAACAGAATCATGCGCACTAAATCAGAGACAAAGAAGACAGCAGAGTGCTAATTATTATCAACAAACAGATCTCAGTAGTTAGGGAGAGGTTGGGGAGCCTCCTCAACTTCACACAGAAAAACCCCTCCCATTGTGACAAACCTCACCCATCTGAAGAAGGCTCTCCAGCCTTCCTCTAGTCTTGCTTCAACAATACACTTCTTGGCCCTGTAGGCCTCATTTCTTTTGACATACAGACCCACTGGTGTCTTCTCAATCTGCACATGCAGTGTTTCCTTGCATTCTGAACTTCCTCTCCTTTCTTACCAGGGAAAAGAAGAGTCAAAAGGATATCACATATTTTAAATTTACAGGATTGTTATACAGGCTAAGAAATTGCATCATACACATTTGTGCTTCCCTTTCATTTCTCAGCAGAGTTGCTAGGCCTCACTCCTTCCTCTCTCCCATACCAACTCCCAAAAAGAAAGCCTCGAAAAGCTCGTCACAGACAGCAGGCAGGACCAGCCAACATCAGCTCCCCAAGAGACCCTTCCACTGTCACATCAAGCAGAGAAAGCTGAGCTCTTTGAAGGATAAGACGAGGCTCT
Organism: Anthoscopus minutus; assembly: GCA_013399455.1. NCBI lineage: Eukaryota > Metazoa > Chordata > Aves > Passeriformes > Paridae > Anthoscopus > Anthoscopus minutus. The sequence goes on from VWYI01010662.1 coordinate 2,992, forward strand.
ACCTCTCCATCCAGAGAAGCTAGGATGCAAATCCTAGCCTCAGGCTGGTCATTTGATAAAAGGTGGGATTTTAATTCCTAGTTTCAATCAAAGAAAATGTAGTTACGGACTTTGAAAAACAGTAGCATCAAGAAGTAAGGTGGCAAGTCTGCATAAATCTTCCTGCCAAGTCCCGTTTCCCCTGCAGAGGAAATGAACTAAGAGCAGATACAGCTGTGCTGTCCCCACAATATCATCTCTTCCCAATTCATATATCCATGCTTCGTCCTTCCACTAACAAGGTGCAGATTGACTCCTCCCTAGGAACTTGGTCAGACTGTAGGATTTGAAGAAAAGATGAAGGGAACATTATCTCCTTATCCTATATAAACCTGCACCCTCCTCATGTCTTCTCAATGCTTTTTCCATGTTTTTCATTTCTTGCAATGGTCTCTATAACTGGCCATGTGTTTCTTCTCATTATGAATATGAATTATTAGCCTGTTCAGTAATTTAAGTGCTCCAAAATGATACAATTCTTTAAACCTTTTCACCATGAACACAAATGTATGCATATGTATATATCTATACATAATTATATATATATAATTATATATAATTTTTTAAGTGAGTGGGATCAAGACAGTTAAAGACTAGCATCTTCTTTCCTAGGCTTTAAAATTCAGAAACTTGTACTTGTTTTTTAACAGATCTTACACTGATTTTAGGCACACTTAAAATTAACAAAAAATTACAAAGCTTTCTTGCTATTTGTTTTGGATTCAAAAATAAACTGGCATTGGCAAATTACATTCCATTAAAGGATACTACCAATTAAAAGAAAGCCTTTATTCTATTTGAATACTTTTTTATTTGCTATTGTTGCAAGCAACACCTAAGATTAATATAACGGAAGGATTAGAAGGAAAAATGCCTTTCATCTAAGCGCTTACTTCCTGCATGTGACAGTGCTTTGTGTCAAGCCAGTTTGACTGTTCATCTTGTAAGCAGTAAGATCCCCTTTTAGTCCAGATAAATTAGATCCATAGAAACAGGGAAGGAGAAATACATGTGGAAATGTAACTGCGGAAACTCAAATATTAGCAAGTTAACCCAAAGAGAACACTCTTTCTTTTCAGCTAAGTAAAATGAAGCAGCTGCACAGTCCTTAACACACACTGAAAATCCTCTGCCTCAAATAAACACACATTTCCCATCAGGCACAAAAACATATTCAGTGTTCAACAGACAGTGTCAATACTGGTTACGGTCTTTTTCACACACTCTACCCTAGAATGATGAGACATCTATGATTCATTCTCCAACCCACCTCTCCAATCACACACCTAGGAGGAAGGCATGTTGAATGTTTTGGGGGTTGTTTTTACATCAAAGATTAAAAATATTAAAAGCATTGCATTTCTTTTGGGATTTTGTTCCTCCTTAAAAGGAGTCTCGTCACTTAATTTTTTCCCTTCTGCATCTCCCCACACTTCCCCTACATCCAATCCACTGCCTGATATTTTTTCCCTTCCCAGAGACTGTCTCCTTTTCAACCTTGCTCCTTCCAGACATCCCTTCCAGTGTTGCCTCCTGGCTCTCTCCCCTCTTCCTTTCTGTGCAAAGTCAGACAGGTTCTTGTGCAGATGTCAGCAGGGTCAGCACAAACATGCAGCTCTGTTAAATCTACACTTGGTAAATCAGAAAGCTGCCTTCTGCTCTCTTTATTCACACTCTTCCTTCAAAAACTTTTTCTCTAGTCCTTCTCCTTCCCTATATACTTTTGCCTCACCAAAAGCTTCATACTTTTTTCATGTTTTTATTTCTTGCTTTTAAAACTTCCTTTTTCCTACCTGTTCTCCAGCTACTTCCTTTTGATTCTATTGCTACCAGGCTGTCATCTATGCTGTTAGTGCCAACCACATCTACAGTACAGTTAGATTATTTATGAGTTTCATTTTTTACTTATTTCCTCATTTGTTCCTTGGAGTCCTAACACTGTGAGTTCACAATCATATGTATATCAAACCTATACCTTGTCCCCTCCTTCTCTAAAATGGCACAATGTCTTACTGGGAACTGACTCATATAGGAAGCAATAGCCAAACCTTTTCACAGGGGCACATTATGATGTCCAAGTGTTAAGAAGGTGGTTTACTATGAACTGATTGGAAGAGATAAGTGAAACCTTGATAATCAAGGCTGACTCCATTTGCAATTTAGACAAAGGTTTGCGTTGACCATTCTGGGAAACTTATCATAAGAGAAAAAAAGAAACACTAGAGAAAAAATATTCAGCCGAGATATTTTGGTTCTGGACAGAGCTGAGCAAAGACACAGAGAAGATCCAAGGCAAGAGAAGTCAACCCCATCAGCCAAATACTAGAGCAACCATTTAACTTGTTAGGCGTTCAGACTCTACAGACAGTCAGCAGGCAACAGACTCAAAGAAAGGTAACTTTCCAGCTTTTTAAAGTAGCTAAGAGCAATGAGTCACAGGGCCAGCATCCATGATGCTAGGAGTTTCACCTGGAAACACGGGGGAAAAAAAGGACAGTAGCATCTGTTCACTAGGCTGCTCTATCAGGCACATCATGGGACTAAAACACACACACACCCCCAAATAGTGAGTCAGGACTGAGCCTTTCAAATTCCAATGCACAGTACTCTACATTAAAGTTGTTTGCAGTGACCTGTTGCTTCCACATCTCATAGGAAAGTCGCCTATATCACCCCCAAACTCATGGTAGATTACACTGTGACATGACACACTACACCCAGGCACACACAGAAGGGTATGTGTGCAGGTGGCAGAGGAAGAGGCAGTCAGAGAAGTGAACAAGCACACAGGCAGCAGTGATTGAAAACTCTGAAAGTCTAAGGTCTCTGCAAATGCCTCAGTAAAAGCAGAGGCAGTCTCCCAGATTGATTATGCATGCACGCCACTGAAAACACGGACTGCTAAAGTGCCAGAGCTATGCTGGATAATTTATAGGCTGGTGTTAGTATTCTCAGAGTGGTGGGCAGAGTTCAAAGGAACGAGGTGAAGAATAAAAGTTTGAGCCTTATGGAAACACCATTGCAGCCAGCATGAGCATCAGCACCACAAAGGGCTTCAGTTGTGCTGGGTGTACAGGCAGAAGCCAGCAGATATTATCAAAGTAGGAGCCATCGAGTGCTATCTTGGCACAGGGGCAAAGAGCTCAGGGAGGGTGTACAATCATGTGCAACTTTGCAAGTGTTGAGCACATGCCTGCTTTACTTTTGAGAAAGCAGAGGAAAGTTGTGTGCCAAAGCAGCCTATGATCCCTCCCATCTTCTACCATAACATTTCTTCACAATCTTCTTGATTCTTCTACACTTGCCATACACCAGATTTCCTCAGCTACTTCTGTCACAGAGGGATACACCAAGCAGGGAATAACTGAAGACATTCACATGCCTTTTTCACTTACGGTCTCACCAGGATTTCAAGCCAGGACTTTAGAGAAGAAATTAGGCATACTAAGCCATCCAAAATGCAAGCTTTATTTAGGTGAGCTTGAGTTTTCCAGCTTTATCACTGCCTGAGCTGCTTAGGCATCTAGTTACCTGGAGACAAAGATGGCAAGACAGTGAGGTCATCAATTTACTAAGCCTTATGTCTGCTCACGTTTCAGATTAGACACAACACCAATGGCATTAGAATAAGCACTGTGCAGTTGACTTCAGCAGAGATGTAAAGCAAAGGCTGCCTCGCCCATCTTCGCTCCTCTCTCTGCAAGGCTACTCTAAAACCAGATCTTACAAACAGATATGCAGGTGCACAGCATGTACTGCCACTATTCACTATTACCATCTAGTGCTGAAAACGGAGTACAAGGGAAAGCACAGTATATAGACAAGAGGAACTAAGGGATTTAACTAGTATTTTGGTATTGCATGCATGCCCAAATAGAACCTTTAAACTCCTTGTCATAGCTTCCACAGTACTCAGCAAAATTCTATCCAACCCTACTTACTCCAGAAGAGAGTTGTCTGGAGGTACAAGTAATTTTCTGTTCTAGAATCTTTTCTAAATTAAGTGTTTTGGCCCTTGCTACACCTACTCCAACTGGGAAGGACCACAGGTATTTGGTGCTGCTAAGTATACTAAAAAATACTCATCTGACTCACTTATTCCTGCAGGTTAGCCTTCGGGGACATTCTGTCTGGGCACAATACTTGAGGCTCAATTATAGAAAGTTATCTCTAACAGAGAGGCCACAGAGGGGCATGCTTTAGAGACAAATCACTTAGGATGAAAACCTTTTGTTCTACATTTAGACAGCATCACACAACAAAATTCTTGTGTATAACTGGGGAATACAGTAATATAATTCAATAGAGTAATTGTCACTACAACTAGACTCCTCTCTGTACAATTAGAATATTAGGATTTTTCTCCATAGAATCTGGAGGACTACAATATTGATGCCCATTCTTTTAGTCATGAGAGGGTTGAGCAGGAAGGAATTAAAACAAAGAACCTATGTCTTTATTCTTTTGAGCAATGGCAAAGAATCTCCATAAAGAGATGGCAACACGGAATGGACAGGGAATATGTAACTTGATTAATTCTGTTACTAGATATGTGACCATTAGGGTCTTGGAAATTTATCTATTTTTAGTCCACAGTATCATTTCAGGTGGGTTTTTAAATGCAATGTTTTTACAAGTCAGAGGACAGAGGTACATGGTGTACGACACAGAATGTTGTGGGTTGGCAGCATCTGCTGATATGTCTGAGAGCCATTAATGAAGAAAACAGTTTGGGATACAATCTCAAACCAATCCTAAAATGAAGAGTGTACAGTGTGATCAAATAAATTTGTCTGTTGTCTATGATCTTCAACAAAAAGAATTTAAACTTCATCTATTGAATTTGAGACCTTTTTCAGAGATAAGAAATAGAGATAGCAATTTGCCTTTGTCATGAAGTAACTCAATGGCAGGATGAAAAAGAAAGTTTCTCCCTCCTGCCCTTTCCATTTGATTATTTACCTCTGATAGCATAAAGAAAGGAGGTGTCAGGAGGGAAAAAAATCACAGAACAACAAAAAACCTTCATCATAAATTAAACACATGAAAATATCTAGACAGAGTCCAGCAAAAAGAGGCTATAAAGCTGTGTTTGCATGGCAAGGTTCTGGTAACTGGGGGGCTGCAGGGATGGATTCTCTGAGAACTTCCAGAAGTTTCCCCCATGTTCAGTAGAGCCAAAGCCAGTCAGATCCAAGACAGACCTACCACTGGCTAAGGCTGAGCCCAGAAGTGAAGGATCACTTCTGTGATAACCAATTCATGAAGAAAAAAATGTTCATACCCAGAATTAACTGCGGTCAGAAAAGACAGGAGTGACAATATATGACGGGAACAACTCTGCAGAACACCAAGGTCAGTGGAGAAGGAGGGGCAGGAGGTGCTCTAAGCACCAGAGCCAAGATCCCCCTGCAGGCCAGAGGGAAGACCATGGTAAGGCAAGATTTGCCCCTGCAGTCCATGGAAACCCATGGGGGTGCAGAGATCACCTGCAGCCCGTGGAGGGGACCCATGCCAGAGCAGGTAAACACCTAAAGAAAGTTGTGACTCCTTGGGAAACCTGCGCTAGAGCACGCTTCTGGCATGACTTGTGACCTTGTGGGGGACCCACACTGAAGCAGTCTGTTCCTGAAGGGCCGTATCCTGTGGAAAGAGATCTATGTTGGAGCAGTTTGTGAAGAATTGTAGCCTGTGGGAAGGACTTACATTGGAAAAGCTCATGAAGAACTGTCTCCTGTGGGCAGGAGCCCACACTGGAGCAAGGGAAGGACTCTTCCCCCTGAGGATAGAGCAGCAACAGAAACAACATGGGATGAACTGCCTGAAACAACATGGGATGAACTGCCTGAAACCCTCATTCCCCATCTTCCTGCACTGCTGAAAGAAGAAGGAGGTAGAGAATCAGGAATAGCAAGGAAGGAAGGAAGGCTGCAGGGAGGTGCCTTTAGGAATTTTTTTTACTTCTCATTATCCTGCTCTGATTTTGATTGGTAATAAATTTAACTGCTTTTCCCAAGTCAAGTCTCTTGCCCATGACAATATTTAGTGAGCGATCTCTCCCTGCCCTTATCTCAACTCATGGACCATTTGTTATATTTTCTCTCCCTGTCAAGCTGAGGAGGGGAGTAGCAGAGCAGCTTTGGTGGATACCTGGCATCCAGTCAGGGTCAAACCACCAGAAGCAAGACAGAAAAGACTTAAGTGGAAATAGAGAGAAGAGGTACAATGTGTTTAACATAAAGAAAAACAAAAATTACAGAGAAGAACAACCAAATCTAAAATGATGTATTAATCAGTTTACAAACAGAATCTTTTTTCCAGCACAATTACAGTGACAGAATAATCACTGGAGAGCTTTAAGAAATCATTCACTGAGCACTTACACGGGATAATCTAGCAAAGGGACCCAGGAGACCTTAAAGATCTGAAATAACAAACTTCTCAAAGCACAAGAACAGTTCAATTCAATTTGTGGGAAGCCAAGTGGGTGTGGAAGGAAGCAGGCAGCTGAATGGGAAACTCCTGACAGCACTCAAACACAAAAGGATGCGAATGAAAGGTGAAAGTGGGGGTGTGCTTCTCAGGAAGAATACTGAAACTCTGCCTCAGCATGTCAGGATGAAAATTAGAAAAGCTTGAAATTGCATGAAAATTCATAAAAAGTGAAAGGCATCAAGAAGGGCTTCTTAATGCACCCTGCTAGCAAAAGCATGACTAAGGAATCTGTGGGCCCAAAGCTGAATGGAACAAGAAACCAGTGGTAAAAAGAAAACATTTAGTTCCTTGATACCTTTTTAGCCATCACTGGCAAGGACTATTCTCAGCCTTCTTGTTCCATGTGCCCCATGAAAGAATCCAGGGTATTGAAACACTACCCATAGCAGAGGAAGGCTGAGTTAAGAACCGTTTAAACAAACTGGGCATACTCAAGTCCCTATGATGAGATAAGATGCCCCAAGAGCACAGAGGCATGCAATGGTGGCTGATGTCACTGTGAGGTTACTCTCACACACACAGGAAAGGTTATGACAACTGGAGGAGGCTTCCAATGACTGGAAATGGGTAAGTGTCACATATGCCTTCTAACAGAACAAGAAGCAAGATTCAAGGAATTATGGCCTGGTTAGCCTAACATCAGTCCCAAGGAAGGTTATTTAACAATTCCTGCTGGAACCATTTTCTAGGCATACAAATGACCAAAATGTGATTGGGAACAGCCAGCATGGAAGAAAAAATACCAAAAAATCAGCCAGGTTGCCTTCTGTTTTGAGACAGGCCCAGTAAGTAAAAGAATGGCACAAGTTTTTAAAGAGTCCCCAACAGTATGACTTTAAACAAGGCTTTGTAGCTGCATCAAAGTTCAGACATTAGGAAAATGTTCTTCACTGAAAATGAGTCACTGGAACAAGCTTCCCAGGGAAGAAGTGTGGGCACCAAGTCTGTGAGAGTTCAAGGAGCATGTGGATGACACTCAGTTGTATGGTTTAGTTTTAGGCAGGGCTGTGAAAGCAGGGAGTTTGACTTGATGATCCCTATGGGTCACTTCCAACTCAAGATTTTATGTGATTCCATGGTTTACAGGTAGCAGATCAGTGCACTGCAAAGCCTATGGAAAACTGACAGGACCACTGCACTCCAGGGCTAGTGGTCAGCAATGCAACAATCCAATGGCAGCCAGTTCCTCACAGTGTTCCTCAGAGGTTCTTTGCTGGACTTGCTGCATTTTGCCAAAGTCTTTCTTGTACTGGGGAGCCCAGTACAAGGCACAATAAACTGACATAATCCCACAGGTGCTGAGTATGGGGAAAGAAACTCATCCCTTGACCTGTTTTCTATGCTTTGGCCAATACAACTCAATATATAATTAGCTTTTACAGCTGCAAGAACCATCCTAATGGTGAGCAGCTACAGCATGATATGCAAAGAAGCTGGGAGAGTTTGGTATGTTCAGGTCAAGAACAGGTAAAGATTTACTCTTCATTCTCTGTTCTTCAGCACCAAACCTAAAAACTGTATAAGCAGCTAAGGAACCTCACTATCCATTTCATCATGTCTGATGTTGGCATACTGCATGATAATAACACGTGACACAGAAATGACATCACAGCACTACACAAAGTTACTTGATATAATTCTCATTCAGAAATAAGGGCTACCTAAAATTACCTCATATCTCTCCTCCATTTTGTGGCTCTCTCAAGGTAGCACCCAAAAGAAGACTTACACGTGAATGCAGACACTGGCATAGGCAGAGTCCTAAGGCCAAGTGCACTCAAGTTCCCCAGCAGCTGGGGACAGCCACACATGTGGAACAATAGTTCACTGTTCAGCTGAATCACAGACCTCCACTCTTTCAGCCACTCCTGTACTCACGAGTACAGCACCACGGACATCACCTACATAGAGAATTGTTGCCTATGAAAGGCATTAGATAGTTTACGCAACACTTTGGTAAGACACCACTTCAGCCAGCAAACCTCCCGCATTATGCCACTTACTTTGAATATTCATCCTGCTGACATCCATCAGTCTTTTCCTGGTGTCCTTTAAAATGCAAGGTAGCAAAATCCCATGTTTGGTCTCATTCTCTTTCCACAATAAACTACAGTTTCCCTTGAAAACTGCAATGGACTCTTCACTGTTGGATCAGTTTGTGTCCCTATCTATATCAAATGAATGATGGGAAGTTTTGGGACAGAAAAAGCCTCATTGAGTGAAAATTAAGCTGTTTTATTTAAACAGATGGAAGATGCACAGACAACACCAAAGCAAAGGACGCAGTTTGAATTATTGTTATAATTCTTTGCCACATGCCTACAGAAAGCTTGACAACAGCTAAGCTGTCAACATGCTATGATACCACCCATCCTGCTGACCAATCTTTGGGTTTTCTGTACTCCTCCAGTTATCTGTGTCCATCTGTTGTCTTCTGTCTCATCCTTAGCTTACTAGCTCTTTGGGGCAGGGAACATTTTTTGCCTTGTGTTTGAACAAGCATTGTGTAGGTGCTACCACAATAGGCAGGAATAAAAATAACAACAATAATTAGGTTATATCTTAGTATCTCCCCTTGGGTTGGAATGTTTCCCTCCTGACTTCACAGCAGTGTTCATAAACAATTATAACTTGGTGCAATATGGGGCCTCATAAACAAATAATTACATCCCAACCTACCTTCAACCATTTCACCAGTCATCCCTTGAGGGCTGGATCTGCTGAGCTCTCCATATGCTCCAAATGGTGAGTGTGCATGAACTCAGTTTCAGTAGAAGATACCAGCCTTGCAGTGTAGCAGGACTAACACCTTGCATATAATCCAGAGATTTTCTTTGGACAGAACAAGCTTCCTACACACAAACTGTTGCCTCCTACTTTTGTGTGTCAACCCTGACTCATTTCTAGTGCCAAGAAGAAGAAGAGTATAGTATCTTCATCCTCTACTCCCCTCTGAAGAATGGCAAGGGCCTGCAGATATAGGCAAGTTTATGTAAGACGGTAGGAAACAGGTACATTTTAAACTGTGCACACAGATTGCAGCCAAGCACAACACTGTACTTCAACAAGCATATATTCCCAGATGTTCTTTTAAACTAAAAGAAAAATCTTCCTTGAGGTTCACAAGGGAAACTGGCTCTGCACTGGAGACACCCAGAAATTCACTCCTAGGCCAAATTGGATCCAGACAGGCTGTTAGTGTAAATCTAAGACTCAGTAAAAGATAGCAGTTACATGCCACATATTAAGTCCTGGATTGCTTGCTAGTAGCTGAAAGGTTTTGCTGAATTCTCAGGGAAGACAAGCCCCATTCACCAAGAAACACCCTCCTCTCTTAATGTGCCACAAGCCCCTCTCATGAGTACCAAAGTATGTCTACTGAATCAAACATTAGGCTCTCTCTCTCAAGTCCACTGGGTGTAAAGGCACCTCCTACAATGCCTCATCCACACTACTCTGCTCAAGGACTCTGGAAGAAAAATGTTTCGGTGAGGAAAATCCTTTGCCCTTGTCTACTTCTTTTGATGGAAGAGCAGAGAAAAATTATCTGGTAACTTTAACACACCATACAGATCTGCAGTGGTTTTTAATAGGTAAAAGGAGAGGTATAAGCCTTTTTTTTCCATCTGCAAATAATTTAACCAAATCTTCCCAGTGCAAATTAATCAGTAACCAGGATAAAAGTCTCCAATAACTTCCAATTCCTACTTATGAAGATGCAGGAGGTTGGGCCAGCCCTCTGCTTGTTTATCTGCAGAAACAGAAAGGCTTACAGTGCTGGATGCTAATGTAACACTGCTGAACACACAAACTCCCTCAGGTCTTTTTGGGATGTGCACTGTAAAACTGGATTATGCCAGGGGCATGGAAGGTGCTGTAGGGCAATTTGTGGAGGGAGTGATTCACCCTGGCTCTGCTTCCCTACGTTCCCATCACAACTGCCAGTGAGGGGACAAGCCTGCCTCTCAGGCACTGCAAGAGCTGTTGGGACCAGACATCAGCAGTTCAGGCAGCCCATTCCCTTCTGAATCTGTCAGAACTATAATAAAACAACCTAGATAAAATTTTCTATCTCCTGTCTCATTTGTTTTTAAAACTTCATGTGATGAGGGCACTACAGCCTCCCTCAGGACACTGTTTTCCTGCTTAACTTTCCAAATACTCATGAAGCTTTTCCTAGTACTTACCTCCACATCTTCCTTGCTACAAATTAAGCTGATTACTTCTTGTCTTATTCCCAGTGGACACAGAGAACAATTAATCACTGTCTTCTTAAGACAAGCTTTTAAATATTGGACGGCTTTTCCCTCGTCAATCTTCTCTCTAGTCTAAACCAACCCAACCAATCCTCTCCTTTCATTTGCCACTCTGGCATTTGCACAGCATTTGCCACTCTGGCTGCTCTCTCCTCATCTCCTTCCACTGTTTCTGGTTTTCCTGCTCTCATTGGATGCAATGCTCTGCTGTGGCTTCAGCAGTGGCTGCTAGCGTAGAAAAACTACTGCCTGTGTGCTACACGTGACATTCCTGTTAAATATACCCTAAAATGGGATTTGCTTTTTTGCAACATCACCACACTGTTGACTCATATTCAGTCTCTGACTCACAGTAGTGCCTCCCAGATCCTTTTCCACAGTTCTGTTGCCTGGCTTGTTATCCCCCATTTTACATACAGATATTTGAGTAGATCTTTCCAAGTACAGTACTTTTAATTTGTCTTTAATAAATTGTTTCTTATCAAATTTAGACTGTTTTCTAGTTTAACTGGTTTATCTATGTTGTGCCAAGAAAGCAGATCAACTTCCAACCTCATGTTACACATTGGCAACAAAAAGAGCATGAAAGGAAGAACTGCTGTGTTCAAACTTCTTAAAAAGAGATACTGTCTTATCAAAAGCCTATAAATTTGCTACTCCCTTTTCACTCTGCATTCTACCTGATTCTGGTTAGGTTGAACCTAGCTGGATGACAGGTACTCACCAAATCCATGCCACCACTCCCCTCCGCAACTAGACAGGAAGAGAAAATATGAAGAAAGGCTCATGAGCTAAGAGATCAATCATCAGTTACTTCACAGGTAAAACCAACTCAGATTGAGGAAATTAAATGAATTTATTACCAATCAAAATCAAAGCAGGATAATGAGAAGTAACGCCTAAAAACACTTTCCCCACACCCCTCCCTCTTTCCTGGACTTAATTTTATTCCCAATTCTTTATCTTCTCCCACCAGCAGTACAGAGAAATGGGGAATGGAGATTATGAGCAGTTCATCATGTTGTTTCTTCTCCCTGCTCTAGTGTGGGGTCCTTTTCCATAGGAGATAGTCCTCCATTAACTCCTTCAGCCTGAGTTCTTCTCATGGATTACAGTTCTTCATTAACTGCTCCAAAACAGGTCCCCCTCCATGGGGTTCAATCCTTCAAGAACAGGCTGCTCCAGCATGGGCTCCCATGGGATCGCAAGTCCTGTCAGCAAATCTGCTCCAGCATGGGCTTCTCTCTCCATGGATCTGCAGGTCCCTCTGCCAGAGCCTGTTCCAGCACAGGTTTTCCAAGGTACCACAAACTTCTTTCAGGCATCCCCTTGCTCCAGTGTAGGGTTCCCTCCATGGGCTGCAGGTGGATCTCTGCACCCTAATGGATTTCCTTAGGCTTCAGGAGAGCACATCCTGCCTCACCATGGTCTTCATCACGGGCCTCAGGGCAATCTCAGCTCTGGCATCCAGAGCCACTCCTGCCCTGCTTTCGTTGCTGACCTTGGCGTCTGCAGAGTTGCTACTGTCACATATTCTCCTTTCTTCTCTGGCCTCAACTGCTTCTGTGCAAAACTTTTCTTTGCTTCTCAAGTACATAGTCACAGAGGTGTTACTACCATTTCTGATTGGCTCAGCCTCAGTCAGCAGCACATCCAAATGGGAGCGAGCTGGCATTGACTCTGCTGGACATGGAGGAAGTTTCTGGCACCTTCTCATAGAAGCCACCCCCAGCTACCAAAACCTGGCCATGCAAACGCAATGCACTGATACAGGGTGGTCTTTGTAAATTAACAGTATCTCCCTCTAGCTTCATAAAATATATTTACTCAGTGAAATTTCAATCTGCTGCCCAAAAAGTGGAGCAACATCCTAGGTACCATATCACTCTATGACCCAAGCTAGTACCAAACAGAACTGCTAGCAATTCATTAGTTCATATCAACCAACAAGGAGGAGAAGGGACACATTTAAAAAAACTAATTATATTGAACTAAATCCTTAAGACCTGCCTCAACAAAACTATGACTTTTGGTCCACTGGTATTAGATACATCCTTAATATGTATTTGATTAATGACCTATATGAAATTACATCAAAGATCAATGTTTCTTTGTATTTACTCCATAAAGTCCTTAGCATTTGATTCCCAGATATGCAGCAGGATTTTTTAATATCTATACCTGAAATTATACAATATCATTTCCTCTTTGAAAATGCTGCTTGAGCTGACCAGACAAAGTGGCAGATTTTAATACCAGGATATCAATGGACGAACAGGCATTCAGAGTCCCTTGAGGTTTGCCTTGGTCTCCCCACAGGACTTCTGCACTCTCTTTGCCCTATTTCAAAAAGTCAAAGTAATCAATAATTCAAAATTTCTTTGTGGTCTACCAAAAAATTGCAGTATGTAACCAGCCATCATAAGAGAACAATAAATTACTAAAATTTCTCTCACCCTAAAATTAAAAATGATGTTAACTGAATGTGTCCAGAGGAAGATAAAGCTGCTGAAATGCTAAGACACATGTCCTCTGAGGAGTGGCTGAGCACGCTGGGTTTATTTAGTTAGGAAAAAAGGGGGTTGAGAGGCAAGCCCACTGCTACCTACAGCTTCCTGAGGGGGGGAACTGGAGGGAGATGCTGAGCTCTTTTCCCTGTTATTCAGTGACAGGACATGCAGGAATGATTCAAAGATGCAGCAGGTGAGGTTCAGACCAGATATTAGGCAACACTCCTTTACAGAAAGAGTGACCAAACACTGGACCAGGCTTCCTAGAGGGGTGGTCTGTGATGCCCTGTGATTCTCAGAGACACTTGCGCAATGTCCTTGATAATACCCCTTCATGTTTGGTCTGCCCTGAAGTGGTCAGGCAGTTGGACTAATTAATCCCTGTAGGTGACTTCTGACTGGAACTGTTCTATTCTATTATCAGACAGATGAAGTTTTGCTTCCAAGGAATGCCGTGTTTTACAAATGATAATTTTAAATTTTCAGTGAATGGCAAAATGATGACTGTTAGGAAAAACTGGTTAAACACCCTCTGGGAAAGAACTCCAGACTTTTGCTTCTTAAGTTAATACTGAAGGACCATCCTGCCTGCTCTGCTGACACTCTACACCACTGTAATGAAGTCCATGGGTCACATGCTGAGGAACATCTGGCTGAAAGGGTCCTTTAGAAAAGGACCTGAGTTGCTGATGGACACCACATTGAATATCAGCCAACAACATGCCCTTGCACAAAAGGCAGCTAATGGTATCCTGGGCTGCAATTAGAAACATTGTCAGCAGGTTGAGGATGGGGATCCTTCCCTCTACTCAGCACTGGTGAGGCCAAACATGGAGTACTGTGTGCAGTTCTGGACTCTCTGGTACAAGAGAGGCAGACATCATGGGGAAATCCAACAAAGGGCCATGAAGAAGTTTATGAGTGTCTCTCATACTAGGAAAGGCTGGGAAAGCTAAGACTCTTCAGTCTGGAGGAGAAAATTCTCTAAAGGGTGTCTGGGGAGGGCTGTGTCTGATCAATGTACATAATTGCCTGAAGGCAGGGCGTAAAGGTAAGAGCCAGGCTCTATTCAGTACTGCCCAGTGACAGGACCAGAGGCAACAAGCACAAACTGAAACACAGAAGGTCCTGCCTGAACACCAGGAAATACTTTTTTACTGGGAGAGTAACTGAGCCCTTGGAAGTTGTAGTCTCCCTCATTGAAGATATTCAGAAGCTATCTGGACATGGTCATCATTTCTGGGTGGCCCTGGCTGAGCAAGGGGTTGGATCAGATGACCTTGAGAGTCCCTTCCAAATTTAACCATTCTGTGATTTTGTGGATTTCACCAGCTATCAGCAGGTAAAAAAATCTTCCTAGAAAATGAAGGCTTCTGTGGCTTAATCCATTCTTTTTCAAATGTGTCCTGATGCTATAGCAAACCCTTCTGTAGACTGATACTGCAGATGGTGCAGAAAGGAATATTACAACTAAGATGGGTTCCTTCTCAGGACAATGCTGCTATTTCACTTACTTCACTTCCATGAACTGATTGAGATCTTTGTGAGATCACTTTAATTCAGACTTACACAACACTCAGAAAGGTCAGACCAGTCATTCCCTCCTTCCCACTACTTTCCAGAACTAGTGAAGACAGAAAGCACAGTGGTCAAAAAAACTCAAATCAAACTGTTTAACACTGTTAAGCATATATTGCTCACATCAGCAGAGAAGTTTATTCCAGACAAGATCTCAGACTAAAGCAAGGACTCTTATCTTCTCTATACATCCCTAACACTGCACAAAAGCAGGGCACCACAGCCTTCCATTGGCTCTTCCAGTCTAATGAACAGAAGAGTTCAACCAAGCAAAGGGAGGACACATCATAATCTTGTCTCACTTTCCAATGCTCCAAGGACCAGATGAGAAAGTATCAAAAAGTGCACATCACAATCTCATATCTGTGACTGACATCCAGACATAGTAAATGAAGGTCACTTAGATATTTGCAAGTAACAAGAGCATTACAACTGATGGCTTAACTTGTACCACAACTTGATTCACTTATAGGTACAATAGCAACTTTAAGAGTAGAAAATTAGAAGAATATCAAACTGGAATTAAAGCCTCTCAAACACCTTGAAAAGATCTCTCTTCCATTTTGCTTTTTAATAAAAATTAAGTATTTTGTATGAAATCCTGTTCTCCACCTGGTAATTCCTTAACTCATATGGGTTAAAAACTGTGCAGTTACAGAAGGAAAAAGATTCACACTTCAGATGAGTGAAGGACTCTAAGCTTAAGGTGAACAGATTTTTCTACAGCCCTTTCTTTGCTTCCCTCCATGTCTAGTCACGAAGATAGGACAGAAGGTCCTTCCACACATCCTTCACCAGATCCCATTCCTCCACACTCCATTTAGTTTCTGCAGTTCAAGCAGATTCCTTTTCCCCCTGAAATCAATGTTTAATTAACACATTATTGGAAAAAAAAAAGGGATGCAAGAGCAGACTGAAACAAAGCCAGCAGTACCCTGCTCTGCAGATGCAGCCAGTCCCATTAGACAATTATCCCACTGGAAAGTTATTCCTTTCCACATCCTCCTTCAGCTGCCAGCAATCATCATCCTCTTGCTTAGTTACCTTTCTTTCCATCCCCACAGGACTCTTTCCTTTCTTAGAAGTGGTCCAGAACAGCAGAAAAGACAAAGTAGTAAAAGGGGAGCAAGGGCTCTCTGTGTAGCCTGACAGTATGACTGAGGTCTCATCTTTAATCCTGCCATCCTCACAGGAGCAGCACACTGACTCCCTGGATGACCACCTCATCAACACAGCAAGCACAGCAGAAACATTGTGCTGTGCCATGAGCAGGGGATTCTCAGACAGTCAAACTCACAAGCAGAGCCTGGAACTACGCACAGCCACATGTACCCAAAGGCAGCGAAGATGCTACCGGCAGCTTCAAAAAGTTTACATCATACCTCCCCCTATTCTCATCAATTATTATTCTATCCCATTCCTTGGCTCTCATACGGCTGCTGGGAGGTACTTGGATGCAGAGGAAGTTGCAGCACTGTCAAGGGCATTATAAGGCAGGCCTAGGGCTTGAGCACCCTCCCTACTACACACACAGGCACCCAACACTACAGGGCTGGTGCAGCTGGTGGAGGACAGCAGATTCCATGAACTCCTGGGCTGAGCTGCGCTAGTTATGAAGGGAGACATCGGGATCTTACAAAGTCTTTACCATCCCAGCACTGCCATTCCCAGGATCCAAAGCTACTAGTGTTAATTAGTTCCCATGATGTGATGGATGACAAGCGGCAGGACTAGGAATGACACAAGCAGATTGTGTTTGAAATAAGCCGTCCCTCACCGTCAAGGGCAGAGGAAAGGAATTTGGAAAGGACAGGAGCTCAGCGCACCACTGAGAGATGACAGATACGCTGACAGCCCCAAAATCCCTGATATATCCTTCCCACCACCCCAGCTCACTCCCTCTGCCAGCAGACAAAAAAAGAGGCAGGGGAGTGTGCCTAGGAGAGAACTCAGGCACATGGCTGTGAGAAACAAGAAGAAAGCTCTGAGACAAAGGGAAGCAAAGCAGATGAAGGGGTAATCCACCCTGCAGCAAGGGGCCGTATTTCAGACAGAGCTGAACTTCTGACAGCTGTAAACGAACCTCCACCACCCTCTGAGAAGCCACATATTGATGCCTACAGCAGCCTAGAGTCTAAAGAGGCTGAAGACTTTAGCCCAGACAGAGCACTTTGCCAAGTTGTCTGTGTGGTGTACAGCTCACAAGAGCTGTCCACAGTGCTCAGAGAGCACTCTTTTCTGTGAATGGTAACAAGAGAAATTGCATTCCCCCCTTCCCTTAAGGAAGAACGCAGGATGTTCCAACATCACTAGTTATTTCCAGTAGGAGTCTTTTCACCCAACTTTTCAAGAACATCACTACAGAAACACTGCATTTTATCCCTACTAGACTACACTGCATTTTATCCCTACTAGACTTCAGTAAAACCATATTCAGGCTAGCCCAAACAAAAGTAATGGTTTTTCCATTAAAAAAAATTTAAAGGGTATAAACTGAGCACTAAAAGTGCCATCCATTGCCCACAACAAGTAGAAAGGCAGAACAAATTTCTCCCATGCCACCTTTCTACAAATATGTCTTGGTCTGGCTGTTTGCATGGCAGTGAGAAGTCAAAAGACCAATTCTGATTGTCAGAGTATTTTACACATGAATTGTTATTGTCTATGCCCAAGTGAGGAGAAACAAAACAAAAAGCAAACAACCTGAACCAAAATTACGTAGTGTACTGGTTTCATGTAGTTACCAATCCCTCTTGTATCTTGGTTTCCAAAATTTAAAGTATCTTCCTCACCACTCGCTGTATGAATTAAAAAACAGCTCTGCTAGACTGACAGACTACTATTACCTAGAAGAGGTGGATGAGGGAGAGATGAGAGCTGATAAAAATTTCCAAAACTTAATCAAAATTTGTGTGATTTCTGGCTTGGGCCACTGTCCGAAAAGAAAGCCTGTCTTCTCTTCATGCTGGTGGGGGGCAAGCGCCAATTAAGCTGGATACATTTTGCTTTTAAATTAAACACCATGTCTCCTGAATCATTATCAGAGGTCATCTCTTATACTGGCTTTTGGTCAGCATAAAGCTTCTGACTCCTTCAGTTTATTCTCAGACAGATCACTACTATGTGTCCTATCACTGATACAACCTATCGCAGTTCAGCCAGTATCCTGACATCCACCTGCACATGCCTAGGGCACAGAGCTAAAGGAGATGGCAAAGCAAAACAGACTGGGGGGCAGAATACACTCTGCTTCTCAAGAAAAATACTCTAAAGAGCCCTGGAGAAGGCTTCAGAAAAAGAAGTTCAGTAGATCCACCAAAATACCACTGCTAATATAAGAAAAAGGGAACTAAATTCTACATTCCCAGGAGTAATCCAGACAGAAGCCAAATCATCTTGTACAGTCTGAAGGTATCATCTAGGCTGAGGGCTTAAGTCCAATCCTAACACAAAAAAAAAAAAAAAAAAAAGTTTCCTGTACCTGATGACCGGATGGCTTGGCAACTTGCTTAGAAAGGGAAGAAAGTAAGGGACAGCAGAGGCATATTTATTTCCTTTTCTTTTTTCACGGGGACTTAAATCTTAAAATCCACCATCACTGATACCACAAATTACCCCTGGGGCCACCTCTCACTCTCTGAATGCTTTGCAGGAACTGAGTTTTCCTCTCAATTCAAGGATGAAGACATTCAGGGTCGGGTAAATTCCAGTAGTATGTCAACATTCTTCTTCCATGAGAAACCTTTTCACCTTCCTTTTCACCTTGGCTGTGAAAGCTCAAGGAAGGGCAAAGCATGACAGTCAGAGTGAGCTACAAAACTCACACTGCAGTCATTGAAATGTACCTACAATAACGCTTTTTCCAACTTTTCCTGTTAACAAATCATTCATAAAAGCAAACCTACCGTGCCACAAGAACATACTAGAACTTGAATCACTATGGAAAAGGAGAAATCATAAAACCTTGGACCCACCTTTGCCCTTCAGGGCATGAGAGAGATACCAGAGAGGCAGTCTCCACAGGATGGGAGCAGGCACACAGGCCCTGCAATACATTCTGCTTGTTTCTCAGATGGCCACATCATCTTAGAGAGCAGCTCTATAAGAGCCCAATGTAAGGAGGATAAGAAGGTATGAGAAAGCATTCAAAGGAGGGCTACAAAGACAGCTAAGGGCCTAGAGGACAAGACTTACGAGAAATAGCTGAGGTCACCTGGACTGTTCAGTCTGCAGGAGACAGGGAATACCTCATTAGAGTCTACAACTTCCTCATGAGGGGAAGAGGAGGGGCAGGCACTGATCACTTCTCTCTGGTGACCAGTGACAGGACTTGAAGAAATGGCCTGAAGCTGAATCAGGGTAGGTTTAGGTTGGATGTTAGGAAAAGGTTCTTCACCCAGAGGGTGGTTTTGGCACTGGAACAAGCTCTTTGTCACAGAACCAAGGTTGACAGAGTTCAAGAATCATTTGGACAATACCCTCAGGCACATGGTGTGATTCTTGGAGTGTTTTGTGCAGGACCAGGAGTTGGACTTCTAGCTGAGGATATTGTATGATGGTAAGATTCCTACAAGGACAGGAACTGCAGCACAACAACCACTTCCAAAGTAACTGAGGTAAGAGAGACAGCAAGGAAAGAACAAAAAGTAACTATTGGGGAAGCTGGGCAGCTGAAGCAAGATTGGCTCTGGTGAGCAAAAACCAGGGGAGTAGAGGAATCTAGCCAGGCATCAACTAGAGCAACCATGTAGGGCACTGGACACACCTCTGCCCCCATCTTTCTGGCTGTAGTTTACCACTGCACCTCAAGGTCAGAGAAAGGAGAAAAGAAAAAGGCTAAGACCAGTAGCTCTGGACAGATCTATTTATTCAACTTCTGCTATTGTTCCATGAAGTGGAAAGATCCAGAAACACTGAGACCTTGGAGCAGGCGCAGCCACACAGAGGAAATGAGAAGTAGCAGCTGGCAGAACCACACCTTCCTGCCTCAGCTCCCCTCAGCCTAGGTGTGAGCAGCCCGCGACCAAAGATGGGAATCCTTCACACCCAGAAAAGGAGGGTGCTGAGCAGGTCTGTGAGCCTCGGAGAGGGTCCTGAACACCCTGAAATGCAGGAAAAGCTTCCCTCTTCCTGTATCGGCTCCCTCATCCCCTTGTGCCAGTTACCACAGCCACCCACTGAGGCTTGTCTGGTCCTACACCGTATTCTAGCTAGGGGAAAGAAAGAAGGAAACAATGGATGGAGGGAGAGATTCTTACCTCCCTTTACTTTCCCACCCCAGCCTTTTTCCTACTCCACTCAGACCTGAAAAGCCATGGCTCTCCTGCACATCCTACAACAGAAACACAAGGAGCGTTTCTCCGCCTCTCAATTCACCACCCTCCAGGCTCCAGCAGGGACTGCATGGAAATGGCGATATTCCTGTATCGTCTGGATCAACAGTACGGATAAGCTCAAAGAGGGCAAGAGAGGATGGCATGGGAGGATGAAGCGGGAATGCTTTGTTTCGTCCTGGCTCCAATGCAGCACACCCCCTCTCTCGATCGCAATGCCCTCCAGCTCGGACATGCAAAGAGGCATTGGAAAGGGAGGGGACCTGGGATGCTTATGAATTTTGTTTCCCCTGTCAAGGGGACAGACAGCTCACTCCCCCAAGCATGCCTGGCTCTGACGGAGCTCCCTGGAGTAACCTTTATTCCAGTGTGTCGCAAGCATGTATTTCACGGATGGTTACACTGCATCATTATCACCAGACGTTCATTTGACCAAAATAATGTTATTAGCATCGTCAGGTCCATTTCCCCCCACACAATTTCTCCCTCCCCAGAATACATACACTCCTTCCAACCCCCAGGCCCCTGCCATCCACACGGGGCACACCCCTCCTCAGCACAAAATCTCATGATGTGTGACACAATGTCCAGGAAAAGAGAACGGCAAGAGGGGCTGGCGAAATGGATGGACGTGCCTTTGGCAATTACTGCGTTCCTTACCCTCTGCCAGTGTTTACCAACCACACAGACACACAAAGATGCACATGCAAAAACTGAAATTAAATCACCATCTATCCAAGGTACATCACTATGGGTGTATGAGTGTGCCCAAGCTGTGGTCACAGTCCTATCGGGAACCCAAATCTGTGTGCCATGAAGTAAAGGTCATCGTGCCACTGTTGTGATGCACTAAAAAAAAGCCGCAGAGCCATCAGGATGTAACATAGAATTTTCTCGTCAAGGGATGAGAAACCTTCGGGGGAGTGGGGGCTGGGAGCAGGAAAGCGGGTGTGCGGATGGGGGGGATGGGGGAAAATGGCAGAAAATGGGGAGGAAAATGAAGAATACAAAGCTCCACTTCGCTAATCCAAGATAGACAATCCATCCCTTCCCCCCTCTCTCTACGCCCTCCCTCCCTCCGAAATGTTGGTGCAGATGGATTTCTGTATCTTGGTTTTGCAGCAGTGGGTCTAATGACTCCCATACCAAACCTCCTCACTATGATAACCCCTCCCACTATTTTTTTTTAGACCCAGCTGAAGAATAATGTGTTTTTAGAGATAATGGGTTTTATAAAAAGAAAGAAAAAGGGACGCAGCGCAGACATTATGCGAATAAGCTGCTCCCCGCATCACCCCCATCTTCTCCCAACCACACGTTCTGATTTCATCCCCTCCCGTCATTCTCCAGCCTTCCCCCATCAGCTCCCCCAAGGAAAGGAAAAAACCTACAACGCGATCTGGGTAGCCGATCTCAAAATCCCAAGCACTAATCTGCTTGAATTTGTTCTTCCCCTTATATAAGCAGCAGCACGTCAACATGTTCAGTGGAAGCGCAGCGTAAAATGAGGCCAGGCTACAGCCATGGAACAGGGGTGATATCGGCAGATATTGCTTCTATTGAGAAGCCATCGCCACCAGGTTGATGAAATCAAGTATTGGGCTTCCAGCCGTTCCCTTGCTTAATTTATTTATTTTTTCAACGCTCACTCTAATTTTACTTTGTTTCATTTAGGTTTCACTCTACTTCATTTTTGAAAGGACAAAAGTGAAATAAATAATTAAAAGCCTAGAGACATACCCACCAGAAGGTGCCCGAATGCTCCAGAAAGAGAAACCTCACCTCCTAACTTTGGGGCTTGGTTTTTTTTCCATAAATAAATACAGTCCTGTTGCTCACATTATCCCCAAACTTCCAGTGTTCCTACAGCTGCACCTCTCTACTCCCAAAAACCAGACACTTTGTTAGCGAGAGATAAAATGCTTAAGAAAGTGTCGAATACTGAAAAGAAACTGATAGATAAATGGAAAATTATGTCTATACAATAATCCAGTTCATTCAGCTGATAAAGTGCGTTCAGTCGCAAACCCAGAAGCAATAATCTCTGCAACCTCCTCCCCCCAAAATACTACTAACCCTTATATAAACCTGCTAAACCTAACACCGATGACCATTTAAAAATGAAACTAGTGGCAGACGTAACACCTTTCTGGTTAATGTTACAATTAATAACTGGCCGTATCATCACAGCAAACAAAACCTTTTGTTATCAAATTTTCCCCCACCTCCTCAACGTCTCTCTTAGACTTTTCACCAGTCTAGTTAAGAGTTCACCCCCTCAAAAAATAGCCCTTCAAAATATGCAGTAAGGAGGTATTGGTGAGCGGTCATTTCAATATTCACCTTTTTAGGACGGTTGTGTGCTTATCTCAGAACAATTACGGGCAGCAAAAAATACAGGAGGGACAAATAATATTTAGAAAAATCCAAAATAATTTCTTAAAACTATTTGCAATTAAGTGTTGAAGAGTTTGACCAGAGAAAGGTGGAACGAGAGCTTGGAAAAGCAAAAAGCTAAGAGTGTGCTTTTTATAAACAATTCAATGTTTTTAGCCCCGGTTCTGCCTCCCCAATCCTTTGGTTTTTCTGCCGCTTATCTCATGCCTAATCTTTTTTATTTAGTATTTTCTTTTGAGGGAGGAGGGGCAGAAATCAGAAAAAAAAAATTTTAAATATAAAGCATTCAATTTTAACAAAATACATTTTTAAAACAGCACTGCTAAATATGTTATTTCCTAGCCACATAAGATTACCATTAAAATAAATTTAAGAGTAAGCAAAAGACAAGTCACCTGCAAAGCACCAGAGTCGGTGCCCTTAGGTAGGAGAATTACATCACTCCCTGACTCAATGGTGTTTCTTTTAAATTATAAAGCAGGTGTGTGGTTTTTTTTCTTATAGAAAAAAAAAATATAAGAAAAAAACAATACAGCGGTTATTTCACATAGATTTTGCACGAAAAAAACACTGAACCAACCTTTAAGGTCACTGACTGCCTGAAAACCCACAGCAGTCACTCACGGTGGAAGTTTTCAGGCAAGACGGCTACTAAATCATTAATACAAACAAATGGAAGGCGGGGAAGAAAGACGCTACCGTTATAGATCCGAAGTCTTGGAAGAGGCAAAAAATATTAAAGAAAAAAACTTTCATCTTCAGCCTCTCTTCTTTTCTCGTTAGTATTTTTTTTTAAGAAATTCTTAAGCCTTAGTCAAACAGCAGGCTCACTCTAAGGGTCTCCCCGCTGTAACTCAGCGTAGTGTCTTCTTTTTCGAAAGCCCCCCCCCAACCAATTTTCCACTGCAAAATGCCCCGCCGCGGGAACTGCGATCTCCCAAAAAGTCTGACCAAAGGAGCCGGAGCGTCCCGAGGGTCGGTGCGCGCCCACTCCGCCCGGGCGGGCAGCGCCCAGCCCCGCCGGGGCAGCAGGGAGCGGGGAGAGGAATAAAACGATCCGAAATAGTTGTCGTGAGAAGGGTGAGAAACCCACCCGCAGAGCTCCGGAGCGGCGGCGCTCAGCGCTCGCCGGGCGGGCAGCCCCCTCCGNGCCGCGCCCGCCCGAGCGGCCCCGGCTTTTAAAGAGACCGCGGGTCCGCGCCCCGGCCCCCGGCGCGGTCCGCCCGGCCCCGACAGCGGGCACGGCCCCGGGCACCGGCAGCAGCGCTCCGCCGGGCTTCGCTCCCACGCTTCCGCCTCCCAGGAAGGAGGTTCGGCGGCTTTTCGGCTGCCTTCGGCCCGTCAGCGTCTCGTTCCTCGAGAGCTCCTTCACCGGGCCGGCACGGTAAACGGGGATTTTTGCCCCTCTGGTCCCAGCAAGGCGAAGCCGAGCAGATGCGGCTTATTTTTTCCTTCAGTTTGCCACCAGGGACCAGCCGTCAGAGCATAAGGAAGCGTCTTCCTCAGAAAATCATTTTCATGAGTACCCCCAAAACCCTTAAAGTTCACAAAGAATTTTCCCTTCTAGCTCAGAGTTTGACCCAAACCTACTGTCTATTTCAAGGTAATTTATACACTGCCCGTTTCATTCAAAGGAGCCACTAAGTTTCCTTGTACAAATATCTCAAACTTTGTATCCACTCGTTTCCTCACTTCTTAAAGTAGAGACAACAGCAACGGAGAGACACCATCGACTATGCTGGGCTCAGTATTTCAATCATTTATAAAGAGCGTCCATCCTAGATATCATTATTTATCATTTTATCACCATTAGTACCTAGCAAAGCAAATGTGCTGTGAGGAACATGTACGTGAAGTTTTTTAATATGTTATCATGTTAAAAGTCCACCTCAAAGAAGACTATCAGACAGGAACATTGCACATTAGGTGCATACAAACTCAAAAAAGTGAGCAATCAAACTTTCTGGCCCCTCTTTCCTAACTCTTTGGTCTTGTAAAATTTGTGTAAGATGCTCATACTGCAATGCCAAACATTTGCCTTAGGGACAGACTGCAAAGCTATTTGTCTTTCCTTCCCCCAATAATCATGCATCCAAAGGTTTTTGTCTTTTTCTACATTTTGCATAGCAGGCAGCCTACCCACAGTATTCAATAAATAATAAATAATTACTGTTTTACCCAGGATGTATTGATCACCTTCCTACTATCAAAATGAGCTGTGTCTGAGGTGGACAATAGCCACACAGAAACACTAAATAATAGTTACAAGTAGTATTAGGAGCCCCTTGGGAAGTTTCTCTGGAAAACACAGTCCTTCACACACCCTAACAACTCCATAAACATGCACAGAGAAGATGACAGAGACCTATCTCAACAAGGTAACATTGGTCCAGAACAAAGGGGCATCTTCCTAACCCAAAATCAGCATCCCAAGAGCAAGATTTTATCCCTTTATATGTTTGTGCAAAGGCAGATTATTGTTGATTGGTTTTAACCTGTTTTATATGGACAATATAACAGCAGTAAGAACTGTCAATCCCTCCTTAGGGCATGGGATTAGATCCTGGTCTCAATTACTGTGAAGAAAATCAGGTATTACTTCATTTACTTCAGTAGTTAACTCCAGATTTTAAAAGTGCATCTGGCAATAAAATCTGGCTTCTAGTACATGTCTTCTCTTGCTGGTAGTTCTGGCAATCTAGCATGTTGTAGCTTGCAGTTTATCAAAGTAACAATTTGTTGGGATAGTCTTCTGAAACTGCACCACCGCTACCCCTTCCCAGTCCAAGGACTTCTAAGACCATGCACACACATACTTGCATCATATTTTAATCTGGCTGCCTATCAACAGAGTCTCTTCTATATAAAATCAATGACAACAGCACCATCTCCATTTCCAATTCCAAATTTAACCTCTTTGGTTTAGCAGACAGAAATCAGCATGTCCTTTGTGAGAAAAAACAAACTAGCAACTTTAAACCAACTTAGTCTGGCAAAAAGAAAAGCCTAGGACACCCATATATGAAATGTCTACAAATTAAAAAGAGGGATAGAAGACTTCATCTGACTGAGAAACCTCTATTCAAAGTGCAACCAAGGAAGATAACAATACTTTGGAAAAAATCTTACCGTGTCTAACTCAGACACATAGTCCTTTATTTCTGAAAAATTGTTACAGTTAGGCACCAAAATAGCAGACATCATTTTATAAATCAGCACAGAACAGTGAGAAAATGTTAGAAGAGCAGGAAAGTTTCAATCAGGTTGGAAGGTATATCTTAGCTGTGTTGTGGAGCAAAACAGAGACAAGAGGAAAGCCGTGCAATACAAGAAGCTCTTTGTCCAGCAAGCAATGCTCTAATTGCTCAACAGGAGAGTGGATTTTTCTGATTACCTCCTCTAATTCTTTCCTTCTTTCTCAACTCACTCTAGCCCTGCCGTTTGTAAATAAGTTGTATAGAGATGAAAAAAAACCATGATCGCTACAGTGAGGCTTGTGCTGGAACCCCCTAATACTACTTGTCTCCCCACTATATGTCACTGGCATTGTGGTGAGACTTTTCAGCATGTATGACATGCTCTAGATGAAGTGTTTGGTCCCCATCTAGAAGATAATTAGATACATCAGACTTTTCAGTGTCTTCATTAAGAAAATAGCCAATTTCCTTTCCAAAGGGCATTAAAAATTAGCAGTGACATAGATTACAGATCTAGGCACCTGATAATTCCCTCCCAACACCACCAGAGAGAAGAGGCAAAGGCAAGAACACACGTTCATAGAAATGTCATTCATCTTCTTTTGCTTTTCCCTTTAGAATAAATATCCAAAACTTTTTTTACCAAGCCAATGGGCTTTTTATAACTAAAAGACAAAATGCTGTCATAAACTGGGGCAATTAAGTCAGTGAAATTTCAATAAATTGCTACGTGGGACTGCTTGTCTTCAAGGTACTTTTGGTACTCTGAGAACTGGCCTTGCTAATTCAGGGCAGCAGCTGTCGTGGGCACCACACACAGCTTTTCTAAGGTCTTGCTAGAGAAGCAAGCTGACTCACAGGAGCTACCCATCTCCCTGATGCAATAGCAAATGCAAGTGCTGTTATCACTAATTCCTGGTTCCCCCCTTTCCTATTGAGCAGAGGCGATGAGAGAGAGGGATCAGAGCCTAGGAAAGACTCTGGAGACAGAAGTTAGAGGCATCATCCATCATGCCAAGATGTCCAAATGCTGTACCACCAAGATCTAGAAGATGAATTCTAAACTAGTTCCCTGAGTATGACAGCAGGAGACAGGAAAGGGAACTGCCCTGCAATATTGACCCATGGAGTATAATCTCCAGGTATTCCTCCTTAGAGTCTCTAAATGGCATTCACCAAATCCTGGAAATTAGGCATTTGTATGGTACAGTTTAATGGAAATGAGGCTCAAGGGGAATTTGCCATTGCCACAGAGGCAGAAAAATCTGTGTAACATGCCAAGAATGCAATTTATCACTTGGGTGGGTTTTTTTGTTTGGTTTTTTGTTTTTCCTCTTTTTGCCATGTTAGCATTTCCAGTGTCTTTTTGCCCAGAAGTTAATACCCAAGGTGAATTTACAAGCTGCAGTCTAAACTGTGATTGGATCTTCTTGGTTGTGCCAAACGAAGCTGATCTTATCTCACTGGTGACCTTATTCTACTTGAGAGCAAAACTCATTGCAATAATAAGAAATAAGAGAGATGGGGAAAAGTAATTGTGACAGTGCTTGGTCAGAACTCCCTTTACCATCATTTCAGAGGATTAGTTCTAAGCTCTTCTGCAAACACCATCTTTAGCTCCAACTGGAGGTTCAGTTTCCAAAATTATTCTGACCACTTGCAGGACATCACCATTTATTCTTGATTCACAGGATTTTTCCTCCTCCAAGTACATTCTGTTGCATTTAATAGAAACTGTACACATGACGTACAGGAAGTAATTTTCTGAGCATCATTTTGTTTAATTGAGTGTACAGGGGACAGAAACTATTCAGACACAACCCTGAGCATGTGGAAGTGCATGAATGAACAAAAAACTTTGATGTGTGTGGCAAAGAATGTAAGGGTGAACCCACTCAGGTGAAAGGATTTTTTGTGGAAAGAGTGCCTGAGAGAGATTAAATAAGTGGTGTGTGTGCAGATGCTGCAAGAGCAAATTCAAGGCAAATCATGTAGGGAAAAAATGTGTATTTCATTGCATCAGCTGATTTGGTCAAAAAAATTATGCAAGCCCTTCTCCGCGTTTCATACATGGTTTTCCACCATCTTTAAGAGAATCACTGTAAGAGGATACATTGTATGTGTGTATTTACACATAAGCATTAACAACAGATGAGACAGATGTGGGTGCATGCTCAGTTCTTCAAGGGAGAATAAAATAAAAGCTGCACATTCTTTAAGCCAGCA
The DNA here is from genome assembly GCA_013399455.1 of Anthoscopus minutus. Taxonomy (NCBI): domain Eukaryota; kingdom Metazoa; phylum Chordata; class Aves; order Passeriformes; family Paridae; genus Anthoscopus; species Anthoscopus minutus. The sequence continues at coordinate 31,023 of VWYI01010662.1, forward strand.
ATACAAAATTTAATTTGTCACATTGGCTTTGTGACCTCCACTACCAGATATTAGACATATATCTACATGTCATTCTAAGACAGAATGACATCCATTGCCATCTCCCATTGTCAACAAGCCCACTGTGACCCTGACTCCCTGCAGGCTAAAAGGAAGAGAACCACTTCCTAGGGGTAGCAGGTAGCATAAAGTGAGATGGCCAAATCCAAAGCCACAGTTCAGAATTAAAGCACAGCCTTCCAACAAATATTTCCACCAGTTTTGAACTCCATCCTTTCTTGCTTCTTGTATCTTAAAACTCCATGGGATCACTCCAGTTTCTCTGATATCAATATCCAGACGCTTACCTGCAGTAAGACTCAGTAGATCTTTACTGTTTATTGCCTCTTCCACTTGAACTCTGCCTCCTCTCCTTGTTTCTGAATCCTCAGATGGAACCATGAAAATTAACCAAGAACATCACAGTGTGCTTCCCTGGTGACAAATATCATGTCATACCCCTCAATAGGGTTGGGTAAGAATAGTTATTGATGTGTACTAAAAGAGGAAGAGCTAGATACATGCAATCAGAAAAGTCATATTTAAGATGAGTGAAAGATAAGTCATTCTTGAATAAAATGCTAATCTAATGCATCCACAGGAGCTACTCCTTGAAGAACTTCAGCAGCTCCTCCAGGAAGATTATTTCCCTTTTGCCTTTGACCCCTTCAGCGACCCTGAAGTACAGACACCTAGAGTGCTCAAGATCATTGGTTCTAGATAGCAACATTTCCTGCTGTATCCACTCCAAGTGATGCTGGAAACACAGATAGTTTGGGAGTTTGAATTGGTATTGCATTCAGTCTTTGGAATCAACACCTAGCAGTCTCATGTCAAACATTTACTTGTAGCTTGCCACTTATCCACACAAGACAGAAACCCTTCCCAGCCAAAAGGAGCAGGTGGAATAAAGATATCAGTGCAGAATAACAGCATTAGAGCATGACAAGACAAGCTGCCCTCTCTTTCTCTGAAAACACAGACCCCTCAGACTGACTACAGCTCCATTCTCATGTCTAAGTGTAGATTCCCCTACAGAATTTCTTTTATCCCATGAGTTCCTGAAAGGTATTTGCAAGCATCATGTTATAAGTAACTGATCAGTTGGGAAGCTCTCAGGATAAAGAACAACTGCTGCAACCATTACCTTTCCAATAGTTCAGTTATCGCATTTTAAAACTTTATGCATTATTGTGGATAAACACGATAAAAATGCAACTGTTATTTTCTCTGCTTACATTACATACAAACAAAATGCCTTCAAAAATCATTCTATCCATAGGGGGAAGTACTTCTCATTCACAATCAGATGCCAATAAATGTCTTTGTTTTGCATGAATCTATAAAGTGAAGATTTAAGGTGAGATGAGACACCCCAAATAGGACTCCAATAAAACCAGGGTAAGGGGGCAAAATTCTCTTCCTGTTACTATAAAACAGTGGGGACTGGGAATTTTGTAGCTTCAACAAAATCCTTCAAGGAGCCAAAAAGAGCAAAACATACTTTCTTCTCACTTAGCAAACACTATTTTTTGACAAAAGCCTTTTAGCTTCTGTTTGGTGATAGGTATGGCATATCTCTAGGGCAAGCCTAAAGCATTGCTTTTGACCTTTAAAGCACTATATGCCTCTTTTTCAAAATTATTAGGTATTAGGTATCCATGCTACTTAAGCACTTTCTGAAAATTCTACTGAATACCTATCTAGGAAAATCCAACCCTCACCACCTTGGGTCTCATCATGTCTTTTCTCAAAGGAGGTCAAGCAACACTGACTGCCAGGCACTCAAGGAGGTCCATAATGAACTAGCAGCCAGGACTCTGCCCTGCACTGCTTGCAGGGCTGTACCCTCCTGCATGTGTCCCCCCCACACCTGGTGAAAGTTTTGACCAACGCTGTGAGGCTGGCAGTAGGCCTGGGTTGCCCAGTTACAGGTTCTGCACCCATCGCTCTGTATTAAGGCCTATTCTTGTATTTCCCAGGCTCAGTCTAGGCTTTAAGACAGGCAAGTTAAAAAGCTAGACAAATGCATATATTCAAAAAAAGGGACAGCAAAAAAAAAATGGAGAGCAGTTCCCCTTCTGTAGCCTGGCCCCTGTGTCCCAGAGCAAATACAAACCCCGCTTTAGGGCACTATATAAATTGGTATTATAAATTCAGATGGTGCACCAGGGAGTGCCTCATTCTGTATGATTGGAGTCATTCTCAGGAGCAGTTCAGGCACTCAGCCTGCCACATGTGACTGCTGCCCCAAGGGCTGCCATTACAGATGCATTATTACAAAGCGCTGCAATAAAGCATGAACTAAAACAACTTCATTGAAATGAAGATTAATACTGAACATGTGTTCACCTCCGTACACTCAGAAGGAACAGTCCAGCAAACACAAGCACCACAGTGCTGGGGCTGATGGGCTAGGGGAGCAATGTGCTGGCCAACCACTGCTATTGCTGAAGGCAAGCAATACATTTCCATAGCATCTTTTAAGTGTCCATGGACGGATTTAATGCAGCAGCTGTGAAGCAGAGAGCGAGGCAAGCAAAATATTTAGAGTGCTGAAACATGCAGAAAAGTGAGCTGTGTTTGAGGCAGAAAACAGAGAGGGATGCTTCAAACCTAGAGAAGAAATACCATTCACTGCAGTATCATCCATGCCTTTAGTTATCACAGCCTTCAATGGATATTGATGGATATTCTCAGCACTTCAAAGTGTTGTATCCACATGAGACTTAGAGGTGAGAAAGATCAGCAAAGGTGATAGTTCTTCCATCCTACTCGAAATCAGAACAAGATTATTCCCAGTGATCTATTTGTTGGTGCCATTGTCACCTCACTCAAACTCTCCTATGCCATACAACACTTACTACCTCTCCCTTCTAATGCCCTTTGAGAGCCCAAAAACTTTCACCATTGACATAAAGTGAGTGCCACTACATCTATATATTTCCTGCTCAAATTAAACTCATGATAGTCAGTTATGGTTTAATGGCCCAACTTTCATGCTTCCTTTTCCTGATGTAGGTTTTTCACTCTTCCTTTCCTTGAAACCATTATAAGGCTCCTAGTAAAACTAGCTGTGAGTACTGACTACAGGTCCCAGTGGATTAATTCCTTCATTCTAGCAACCAAATTAGACCTGAACTTGAAGAAGTAAGTATAAAGAGATCTAGAAGAGAAGCAACCCATGACACCCAGAAGTGACTTAGTTCTGGAAGTGAGTACTCCTAGATCCTTTTTAAGTTTCCGAGACATGACCCGATATGAAGGCATTGAAAGGCAGCACAACATCATCTTCTTACTAAGGGGAAAAGAATCCACATGGGGAGGGGCAGATGGCATTTCACAAGAGAAAACGAAGCATTGGTTGCTATATTACACCTCCAAACTAACAGATTCATGATTAATCTGCATGATGGTATTTTGCACTTTAAGGAAAAAGCAACAATCTTCTGTGAGGGTACATCTCACCAAAGAAAGGCTTTGACCCTTGGGAATCAACTGCATGCAAAAGTCTTCATTTATCATTTAGCAGTGTTTAAGACCTCATAGATGATCTGTCTTTGGCATAACACCCAGATAGGCACATTTCAATGGATGATACAGGTAGCTAGGAAAAGAAAATAAAACAAAAAAAAATAGTCATGCATCTCTGTATATGGGCTGGAAGGGAATGTGGGGGAAAGCACAAATAAGAGAACAGATGCCCTCAGGAAACTAGCATCTATATTGCTTTCTGTTTCTGGAATGAAAAAAAAATTGTCATAAAAATAAATGAACTGACATCAAATATTTTAATTTTAGGGGGAAAAAAGACTGAAGGGGATATGTAAATACACAGTAAACAAGCAAAAGCTCCTGTTAACAGGTTTGTCTTTCCTCCCTGAGTTGACAGACACCGCACCAATGCAACTGAGAGAGAATGAGATCTGCTGCATGCAAAGGATTCCTAACAGAGATAAAACTGCACTGAACACGGACACCGAAAGGTTGGGCAGCTGCCTTTAGACAAGGCTGCCATGTCACTGCCCATTCAAAGGGCAGTACTATAAAGCAACAGGTTTGAATTATATTATTTCACAGCAAGGTGCCATCCATTCCTCCTTGCACTGTAATTTTACATCCCAAAATTAGAGTGGCCTTCACAGCCCTCCCACAGTGTACCTCTCACACCACCACAAATACAGCTCGATAACAGTCCACAGTCATCAATATTCTCCTGACTGAAGATGACTGAATAAAACATTCTTAGAAGTCAGTCAACAAGACTCACAATTAATAGGGAGTCACTGTTAAACTCCAGTGAATCATTGTTTTTCAGTCCTCCACACTTCTACTAAAGCAAACACTCCATCCCAGGATGGGTCTTTGTTATGTCTAGCTCTCAGTGGAGAACTTTGTAAACCTCTAAAGGGACAGGACTTATTCACTGGTCTTCAAAGACCTACAAATCTTCTAGATTTAGACCATGTGTAGAAGCTCCATATGCTGATGTCTCAATGCCTTCATAGACCTGATTCACATCACAGGAAGATACATGAGTCCTTATGTAGGCTTCCTATGAAATGACCATTACATTTTTCTAACGAGCAGATTCTTGCTAGGCAAAATGTTATTTGGACACCTGTACTCAGAGTTGGAGGCACTGAAGATTTCTGCCCATCAGATCTAGGATCAGGAATTGAACTGCAATAAAATAATTGGTGTACCTGGTTAAATGACGAAGCAGTGCCTTTCAGCATTGCCTTGAGCACACAAAAACAGAATCCTTCCACAGGATTTAATCTTTCTGAAGCTGAAGGAAGAAATAGTCAAAAGACCCATTGGGTCTGGAGTTGCTATATTTCATATTACCATCCTGATAAACAAGAAGGTTTCCAACAGGCTCTAAATAACTAAGTTTTGTCTAGCCCAATGCTGTCTCAGTAAGAGGCTGCAGGGATTAGGTCAATGGGACTGTGATAACTCAGAAGCAGGCAAGTGTCAGTCAAAGATGAACCGCAGTGTGTGCAAAATACTGTGCTCCACTAGATGCAAGAAGTCACAGCGATCATGTGCAGCATGCTTATGATCACCCCATGCACGGGCAAATTCATAACAGATTATTCCATCCTTCCCCATCCAGCTACAAACCACAGCTGACTGTTGAGATGCTGGCCTGCAGACAGAAGACATTGATTATCTTGTCCCTTTTTGCCAGGCACAATCTGAGACTATAGCTCAACCTGCTGGTGGTATTACTGATCATCACGGCAGAAAGGGTCATGTCATCTCTGAGCTCATCACAGTATCTACAAGAATCATGCAAAAAGTGCTGCTGCATCAAAAGTAAATTATTCTGTTTTGTTTTGTGCAAGATAGAGTTTTACTGGGCATATAAATTCAACTTCAGAGATTTTGTTACACAAGGAAGCATTACAATTCCCTGTGTAAATGATTGATGCAAAATAGGAGGTGCCTTTTTTGTTTTCCTAGGTTTAAGCTCCCTCCAAAGTGATGCAAGCTGACTTGTGAGAAGTTATCTTATAAAGAAACAATGAATTTATACTAGCATATCAATTTAAGTTCACACTTACACATACCAGTATCACTTCTTCAGGCAGAAAACATATTAGATAAGGGACCTTCATAGCATTATCAACAGCAAAAAGCAAAGAAGCTACATCAGATACCAGCACTGACAGAGAATTGGGTTCACCTCCTGGGCCTTGTCTCCTACCTCTGGAAGAAACCATGGTTTGGTGTCAGCCTGAAATGACAGAGATGGAACTTGACAGTCCAGACACCTGCAGCCATGTTTATAAGCCAGTCTCGTTCTCCATACCTCATCTTATCCAATTCAAAAATGAAAAGCCCCTCTCCAACTGCCTCCAAAATCTTTTACAAAGGTTAACTATTTAACACTAGATACTTAAAATAATGGGAAGCTGTACATGAAAAATCTTGAGGACATAAATGACTTAACTCCCTGGCAGCAATTTTTTTTAGGCTTGGGAGGGTTTTTTCAAATTTTTCAAGACAGAAATTAGGCTAAATCCCATCTTTAAAGGCCTTCCATATTAACAAAAGTTTCCCTACTGTAAAACATTCAGAATTACTCTTTCCTTCTCCCTCTGTGTCAGGGAAAAAAAAAAAGTCTCTTGCAAGGGGTTATGATGCATCTTTAATGACAGAGCTGAGAGAAGTGCCTGCCATACAAAGAAGCTAATCAGTCAATCAAGAGCCAGCTCACCAGACAGAAGCCGTCAGTGCCTAACTGCTCTGTCTCCACCTGTCCAGGGAAACAACAAAACACCATGGTACATGCCTGACAATTGAGTGCAAAATAGCACACATATTTATCTATTTCTGAGCATCAAAGGGGCAAGTTTTTGCTTCAAAATAACATTTTCAGGAATAGCAAATGTAGCACCACAAACGTACCAGTGTGCATTTGAATTAAGGCTAGTAACTCTCTTTTTGAAAACAGCAACAATCATTAAGAAACAGAAGGGCAGTAGGTGAGAATTGCTATAATTAGGCTAGATGGAAAAGCATCTGCCATGAGCTTGGCAGTTAAGTAAAGAATTGTAGCTGGAAGAAGGAAACATCTCTTAAAACCAAAACAGGAAGGGCTACAGAAGCTGTATGGTTTTGTATTAGTGGGAGCATAAAGGTCATAATTTTTGCTTCCTGGGTTCAATATTGGCTGAAACAAACCACATTATCCTTGCCTGCCTCAGTTTCCTCAACTAGACAAGGATAATGAAGCCTACCTACGTTATAAAGGGATGATTGATTTTGCAGCTGACTTCATTAATATTCACAAAGTGCGCAGAAACCCTTGCATGAAAAGTGCTGCCCAAGTACTGACTGTTAAACCTGCCATTTTGCCGACTGCTCTTGAGAAAAAATTTGATTCTCTTTTTTTTTTTTTTTTTCTTTTTTACAATTATCTTCAGACGAGTGAGTGTTTGGGAAGTGCTTGGTATAGAAAGAGTTTATAAAAGCAGCAAGTGGCTTGAAATAACCCGCTCGTTATCCCGCGGCGGAGCGAGGGCGATCGCACCGCGATGCCCGCGGCCGGTGCCGCTCTCCACGGTGCTGAAACCCGCGGGTGCCGCCCCCGCCGCAGCCGCACCTGCCCGGGCGGGTCTCACCTGCGCCCTCCCCTTGGCCGCACCTGCCCGGGCGGGTCTCACCTGCGCCCTCCCCCCGAACGGAACTTTCTCGACGCGAGAGGCGGGCTGGGCTGCCATTCACTGCAGCGTGTCCTTGGACTATTTCAACACACAAACCTGAGCTTCGAGTCTAGATCCTATTGCCCTTGCTTACTGGCTTGGGAGCTTCCTGATAAGAGTCAGCTCAGGTCACAACTGATCTGTGATCTCACCAGACTTCACAGTATGAGCCTATATCTTTCCTTATGCTTAAGTCACAGAGAGGTGTGTGCATGCAATGCATCTAAACCTTCCTGTGTACAGAAGTCTTCTGTGGAGCACTCTGGACTCGGATTTCTGCACCTGACTTAACTAAAAGTAGTCCACTACCCATCTATTCCTATGACAGGGAAAGGCAACAGGAATAGCTACAGGCTATGGATTACAAAATAAATAAATTAAATATTACTTGGAGGGTAATCTGCAAGTTACCTGCCTTTATCTTTTTATTCTGGATCACCACCTATCTAGTTATTTCTATGTTGACAGGGGCCTTGGTCAGCAGCAAGCCTCAGAGCACTGTGCAGCTCTTTTGCAGGAAACAGTCTAAAAACTGAGGGAAAACACATCTGTCATGGTTTAACCCCAGCCAGAAACCAGGCACCACACAGCCACTTATTCATTCCCCCACCAGCAGGATCAGGCAGAGAATCAGAATGGAAAAAGCTGGAAAACTCAGTTGAAAAAGATAGTTTAATAGAGAAACAAAAGCCACACATGTAAGCAAAGTATAACGAGGAATTGATTCACTGCTTCCCATGGCAGGCAGGTGTTCAGCCATCTCCAGGAGAGCAGGGCTCCGTCACATGTAACAGCAACTTGGGAAGTCAAACACCATCACTCCAAACATCCCTCTCCTCCTCCTGCTTCCTCCGACTTTCTACACTGAGCATGATGTCACATGTTCTGGAATATCCCTTTAGTCAGTTTGGGTCACCTGCCCTGGCTGTGTCTCTTCCCAATATCCCATGCACCCCCAACTTCCTCACCAGCCCGGCAGTATGGAAAGCAGAAAAGGCCTTGGCTCTGTGTAAGCCCTGCCCGGCAACAACAAGAAACACCTCTATATTATCAAAAACATCTCTCTATTATCAACCCTATGTTCAGCACAAATCCAAAACACAGCCCTATACCAGCCACTGTGAAGAAAATTTACTCCAACCCAAACCAGCACAACATCTCATCTCTTTCATCAAAAGCAACATTTAAATGAGAGGAAGCACACGGTTTCCATGTGTGCTCCACTGGTAGGGCTCACATAACAGGAAACTTTACCTGATCAGAGAATCCTACTGTCAGCCAGAAGGAAGAGGGGATAGGCCAGCTGCCTAACATACAATACACTATACAGGAACAAACTTGATATTTTGTTCATGAAATATACAGTGATTGGCTCCTCATTCTGCACTCATCATGAGTAAGGACAGCAGTGAGGGGAAATGCCCTGTTTTCCACTCGGTCTTTTGAGGCTCCTTAAATTTCCCATTGTTTTCTAACCTGGATATTTATGTCCTTCCTTTGTGAAAAAGGACAGCAACTAAAACTGTAATCCCCAATGCAAAGAACAAACCAAACTGCCCCAATCTCACACTTCTTTCAGGGAACATTTCTAGGTGTGAAAAGGCAGCTGGGAAAATAGTTCTCAGAGTCACAGATATATATTAGATGAAATTAACTCATGTTTTAAAGGGTCAGATATTATATGCAAGAATGCAAGTCATGGAAAAAGCTTATCAAAAAAATTAAATAAAAAGTCCTAAGTGCCTACCTCTAATCTTCAGAATTCTCAGGATGAGGAAGAGAGATAAATAAAACCATGCTTGCTCTGAGGGTTAACTCACTGTCATGGCTAAAATCCAAACTGAGTAATTACATTCTGTCTCCTGAGTGTGCCCTTGAAGTTTCTGCTAAGCATGTGACTTCCCTTCACTTCCTGTTGCCAAGTTTTGTTACGTGTGCCTGACTATCAGCTGTACCCACCCATATGACCTGACACACTGCAGGAAGAGGAAGGTTTTGTTCATTCCCTACTCTGCAATTTTTTGATGAAAGGTCTTGTTGCATTATCATACCTCATGTGAGTTCCAAAGGCATTTTGCTGGGGCTGTTTCACTATTAGCAGGAATACCATATTTGCTCCATAGCACATTTTATAAATACCTTTTCCCAGTGACAGCTATACTAGGAGTGTGCCAAGCTTCTAATATCCACAGCACAGCTCTTTATACTGCTTTATTTAACAGATGCTGAAAAGGCTGAGAACATGCTGGCTGTTTGTTTCCAGCATGGGTTTAAAGTTTGGTGTTAGAGTCATTCCCTGTACTATGGCAAGGGCCTTTAAAAACCCCCACAAAAATCTCTTTGTGATACTAACAGAGCCATGAATTGTCTCTAGAAGACACTTTTATACAACTCTTTATTGTATATTTACTTAGGCTCCCTTCTTTACAGCCCATTTTTTCCTAACAGGAAACATGTTTTATACCCCTACAACATTACTCCAGAGAAGCCAGGATGAAGATGCAGAAAAGGCAGTATCTACTTCTCATAGGCTGCTTGATTTTCCTAGACGTCTTCCTAACATTAGAAATGCTGGGAAGGAGATTTTTAAAATGCCATTGGGACAGAAAGGAAACAAAAAAAATCCCCCCTCACATACAAAAACAAAATGAAAAAAACCCAAAACCAACCAAACAAAAAAAAACCCCACAAAAAATACCCAACAAAAAAAGGAAAAAATCCAAACAAAAAACCAACTAAGCAAATTAAAAATATAAAAACCAACCCCACCCACATGAACTTGCTTCCCCAATTAGATCTTGTATCCTAAAAATATACAAGTACATCATTCAAACTGAAAGAGATTACCAGTAGTCACTTGAATATTCAAAAATCTGGTTCCCCAGGTTTTCAGTCTCTTTTTTGGCATCTAGGACCATGCTAGCCAAGATACAGTATCATCTTATAAAACCAAGAGATTCACAGGCAGAAGGCTTCCAAAAGATCCTAAATGCACACATCCAAGCAGACTATCTGTATTTCCTGGAAACTGCAAACAAGAGAACTTCATTCTGAAGTTAAATCAATTAACAAGGCTTTTTTTTAAATGTAATATCAAGCAGAAAGTGGGAAAGGTAGATTTTCAGTACCCGAAAAAAATAATAAAAATAAGGAAGTCTAGTTCTTATAAATGTTTTCCATCTACACAGTCAGTATCTTCCATTAACAGAGAAGAGGTCTGTCTTGTAACACGACATCCAAAGTGCTAAAAATCTGAATCTCCATTTAGCTTCAATAAAAGCTGTGGAGAACAAACCAAAAATTAGACCAGAGCTGTCTGATAGTATTTTGCTATACTGGGGGCAAGAAATTGCCTTCATCCATATCTGAAAAGAGGCCAGCTGCCATATGTAACTTGGCATCTCAAATGACTTCAAGGTTAAGTTCATGCTCTGGCTATACAGAAGAATGCTCAATGCTCACCTGCTCTTGAAGGAACAAGATGAGAAAGGCACTTGAAATCCACCCTCCTGAACACTGGCAGAGAAACACCTGCAAAATACCAGCCAACAAGTTTGGATTACTTACAGGAACAGCTACAAAGGAAGGGGCAGCTAGTCCTCTGCTTGGAAGTCTTGGAAGTTTCCAACTGAAACCAGACAAGGGAGGCACTGTCTGCACTGTGAAGTGTCTATGGTATGCACTCAGTGACTAACCACAGTCAACCACGTAGGCAGCTGACTCCAACACCTCAGCAGCAATTGTACTCCTCTGAATTGCACCTACTTTTTTAATAACTTCACTCCAAGGTCAAGATATATGTTCATGTGATCAAAACTCATAGCTGTCACCTGTAAAACTGAAAGCCATCTCCTTAGGGAACACTTGTAATGTCCCATACAGTTGAAGTCCTTTGGCAGTGAGAATAGAAATGCTCAACTGTTCTAGAACAATAAATCACAATGACAACACAGACTGACATGGAACATTTTCTCTCCAAGAGAGCATTTTTATGCTTTGCACCTTTTCCTCTTATTTGTGAAACAACCCACATTCTGTAATCTCAGTAAATGACCATTTTCCATGCTTGACTCAGAAATGAAAAGGCAGGAGCATCACAAAAAAGTGACATAAGCGAATGAGCCATCTGATGACTACTTACTAAAAGAGACCTAGGAACCTTGTGTTCCCCCCACCCTCCAGTTTGTCACTATAATGAAGGCTAGGATACTGAGGTCATAGCACTGCACACTCAGAGGATTGATGTAAATCCCTGCAAGACATCATGCACTCTCTTCATAGAGCACAGCTCTATAGTTAGCTAAAATGGCCTTCATCCTTGCTTTGGTTGCCTATGCTGTCTCATCTCCTCATTGGACTTTGCTTTGCCTCAGTGAACTCCCATTGTTCACAGCAGAACATGAAGGTTGATGAATTTATCCTCACATTACTCTCTGGAAGGCAGAGAAGTGTCAACTTCTCATCTGCAAAAGGGTGATAATTAAATGCTGAGAGAATAAATGACTCGCACAAGGTCACTTGGGAAGTATGTGGCAGAACTGAAAATTAAATGCAGATCTCCAGAGGTGCAGGTCAAGGCCCAGAACACAAAATCTTTCTGCCCTAGTGGCTCAGTGAAGATCAGATTCCCAGCGTACCATAAGACCCTCTGCAGGAATGTGTGTGTCAGTGCTACTGACACATCTAGCATGTAGTTTATCTGTAGGAAGAACTGGATACATTTCAAAGAATCAGATAAGTATCAAAGATAAAGCAAAGAGGAAAGCAACAAAGAATCTACCTGAAAAAATATGAAAGCCCTTTTCAACGTCTTGTATAAGGCAAATATGCCTTCTCTTGGGCATACCACTAGTCCACAGCAAAAGCTGGCATCAACACCATATTTAATGCGTAGGAAATCATAAAATGCAACCATAGAGTTATTTCTGTAATTTAACACAATTTAACACTTGTTAACAGAATAAAGATCTTGGTAGCAGCTACTGGTAGTGCCAATAGCTTAATAACTATTTATCTGCTCCTTCACATCTTACTTGCTATGCAAACTTCTGTAAACACACTCTTTTAACCTTCCTTCTCTTCTTTCATTTGCAGATGCTTCCAGCAGATATATATGATCAGATTTCTCCCCATATGTGTGACAGGTTTCCTTCATATGTCTCCCTGAAAAGCTTTTAGCTCTCAGGCTTTCAAAAGGAAGTGAGGCACTGGAACAGATTGCCCAGAGAAGCTGTGGATGCTCCATGTCTGGAAGTGTTAAAGGCCAGGTTGGACAGGACTTTGAGCAACCTGATGTATTGGAAGGCACCTGTGCCCATGGCAGGTGGTTGGAATGAGATGATCTTTGAGGCCCCTTCTGATCAAAACCATTCTATGATCTTAACTAGTATGTGGGTCCTCCATCTACTGCATTTTGACACAACATTGTCTCTGCAGGGGGAATGTAGGGGTCCTATAAACCATAAAGGCTCCTTAAGAAACCAGAAATGTATGAGGAAAATGCCTAGAAAGCAGTACAGAGCTGAGCTGATATGGAAGTGACATTGGGTGGCAGAGCAGGGAGGTACTTTTGAAGGTACTAAGAGAGGAGCACATAAAAAAAAAAAAGGTGGAGATGAGAGAGGAAGAAACTCATTCAAGTGGAGACCTGAAGCAGCTGGATACCAGCTCCATCTCTGATTTCATAACAACCAGGTAAGGCATAACAGTATTCTGTAATTCTTCAACCCTTGGTGCTCCTTTTAAAGCCGTATCACTACCACAATGGATTCTAGTGACTCTGTTCATCCCTAATACCAGCTGTTTGCCCCATCTCTGTGGTGATTCCTCCTCATGTCTAATGCATGTTGCTCCACTGCTTTGGTGCTGTCTGAACTCTCTGTGAAGTGCGAGAGTGGCCTTTGTTCTTAATGTGTGCACAGAAGAAAGGAGATGGGTAAAGCTTAACTCTGACAATAATAATAATAATAATATTTGGGGTAATAGTAACAAATCAGATGCTGTCATCACAGTTCTGAAAAGTTGCTACTGATTTTGCAAAATTTGTGTTTGTATTCAAAAAACTCAGTTACAAAATTGTGACATTAATTCCCTGCTTTGCTTGGACAGCTCAGCTTTTCATATTGCAGTCTAGTTTCTACATAATTCCATGGTGTTTCATCAAATGAAGTGTTTGGAAATATTCTAACACATTTCACCATCAATGTACGTTCCTATTTGTTTTGCACTTTTTTCAAGTGATATATGTGTTCATAGTCAGAAGTAGTATTCAGAGTAAAGAAAAAGATCAAATGGCTATAAATTATAGCCCAAAGGGAGTTAATAATTGTACTCCATTTTTCTAGTAAATTAAAGTTCAGAGGAAAAATTTCACCATGAAAAAACTCTGGAATAACTGGAGGAAAAAAAACAATCAAACATGTTTTATGTTTCTCAACTTTTCAAAAAGTTTTTGCTTAATACTCCTAAACTGGTCTCTATAGGCTATCATCAAATTACACCTTTGGAATGGCAGCAAGTTAGGAATATCCAGAGGCTTAATTCATCCTAAAGAACATCCCCAAACGAGACATCAAGCTGTTCTGAATAAGAACCCAACTTTACCCTCTACTCCTATGGGAATACTGCAGTGTCCATAGACAAATCTGCTTTACTGCCACTGAAGAGTAAATGCTACTCCCCTGCCTTGCTCTTGCATTCACACAGAGATTCTGGTTTTTAAAAAACCCAAACAATCAAACAAAAAAAGACAATATCCTAAAGCATTTATTGCCCTATTCTTGGAGGTTGTGTATGCTGGCACATAAGAATAATCTCAGCATTTTTTATTAATATCTCAGCAATACAACACTGTATCCCTATCTGGTCTATCTAACCACTGCCCACTGACCACACCTATTAATGGTGCCTGTGCAGAGATAACTTGGTAGATCTAATACTCCCAAACTGCCAATGGCCCAAAAATGATCACTGGATTTGGCTGCTAGAACTAAAGCTGCACACCCCCTTCCACAGCCAACATCTGTGCTAATGAAAAAGGGAAGGCACACCAGGCTGGTATCACTAGGAGACTCACTCCATCCCTGACAAATACTTGGTTTTTTGTCCTTCTTTCTCTTCCAAATCCACTGCTCTTAACCCTAAGAGGCAAATTCCAGTAGGGCACCACATAATCGCTATCCAAAACAAATAGAAAAAGCTAAACCCTGTAAAACTTGAGCAGCAGCTAGTCGGGACTAATAACTTCCATGGAAGAAGAAAACTAAAATTCCTTTCAGTATTAATATGGCAACTTTGGGGGTAAGGACGATTGGCAAGGGCTCAGGTACAGCAGATCTCTGCACACAAGCCTCGGATGACAGCTTTGGTTGCCCCACTGCCAACACTACCCCAGTGGATCTTACAGCCAGGACTGACAATAATAATAAAACAGGACAAGTCTCCCTGCAGGCTGCCACTCTGTCCTCTGAGAGCACTACACACTGTAATGGGGCAGCATAACCATTATCAGGAGAGGAGCTGTGGGAGCTGGGCTGAATGCAGACATAAGCTGCCCAAGAGACCACAAGGTACAGTGCAGTGCAGTGTCCCACTCAGTTCAGAAAGGAGTATTCCCAAGTGTGTGAAGCAGACCCAGAATGCCCTCCCACAGTGGATGCAGGCTGCATGGAGGCACGGATTTTGCACCCATGAATATACTTAAAACGTGATAAAAGAAGGAGGGAGATGCTGCAGATGGGGAAATGAAGCCTCCACATTTTCAAGGAACAAGAGTTTGAGGGGTCCCACAACGTCACATGCGTAATTTTCAACCTGGCAACCCCAAATATGCAAGGCATTGGGTGACTAAGACACAAAATTAGACACATAAAAATTATTAACTTTCAGACCCTGGGGGTTTGTCCCTTTGATAAACATCTCTTCCCATTGCTGCAACTTCATCATATTTGCTTTTGAGGGAAGCAAATTTTGCTGACTCCAACAGAGCACCAAACCTTGGATGGGAGTCAGAGGTTTGACATCAAAGTCAGCAATGCCCCTGCAAAATGAGGTGCAACTGAGAAGCACAAGCACAGTCACAGACCCTTTCTATTCTGTAATTTTGCCTTCAGCATGCTCACCATTCCCACAGAGGAGGGAAAGAACACAATGGCTTCACCACACCTTTGCTGGTTTGGCAGCTCCACACTATGTGAATACCACATCCTTCTCTCCCTGATCTCCCATTTTCCACTTTCTAGTTAGAAACATCATCTCTGTTGCGCCCTTCACACTCTTTCCCTCTCAGATACACTTCACCATCTAAGCCTTTTCTCCATGTTTTGCCATCCTCTGTCCTCCATGTAACCCCATTCCCAGTCCTTCCAAGCTGCTCCCACCTACACCTCTTGCTCCTTCTCTCCTCAGATTTAGCCCCTATATATAACCCTTTCACCCTTTATCTGATCTCCTCACATCTACAGCTGTAAACCCATTCTCTTCCCTACTCCTCCCATCAGCCATTCCCAAATCCTCTTGCTCCTTCAGACCCTGTTCCCTGCCCTACACCTCACTTTCCTTTCCCAGTTCCCACACAGATATTTCTCAGCTCTCACCACTTTCCTGAGGGATCATCCCTCCCACTAGGTCCAGCTTGCCACCTTTTGTTTATACACACAGTTAGGTCTTCTCTCTCCAGCTTTGCTTCTAGATCTGCCACATTTAGAGAGTCACCCTGACCTACTTAGGTTCCCTGACCTAGTTATAGCAGAAATACCAATTCTAAACACTTGAGAAAAAAAAAGGGCAGTAGGAGGAGAGAAATAATATTAAGTTTTGAAATAAAAACAAATCCACCAGCCCAGGGCTGCTGAGTTACTTCAGCTCTGGCCATTGCCCCACAGAAGCAGGAGTAGCAGTTCACTTGATATTTCAGTGCCAGTGTGGCCATAGACAATTCAAACCAAAGCATCACCTGAAAAGATGGTCCGCACTGTCTTGCTATCATCCCATTTCCTTCTTTTGTTTGCAGCCTCATTCAGTCTGGCCTTACTCACCCAGAGCTTGTCTTGACCTCCACACAGGTATTTATTTCACAGAAAATCTGGTTTTGCCCACTACTCTGACCAGCCCTCCTTGACTGTGGATCCAGGCTACAGCAGCAACCTGTTGGCTCACAAACAGCATTTCTACAGCTGAGATTCCTTTAGAAATCAAGCAATGCTCTACATCTGTTTGTATGACCTCCTCAGCCCTTTTATTCTCCTTCAACTATTGTCACAGCTGTCTTCTCCCCTCTCCTCCAAACTGTGCTATTCACTCACCCTGCATCTCCACATTGGTGTTGGTATCTTGGCTTGGTGTTGCAGTGCTGTCACACCTTTTCTTTACCAGCTCTGGAAATGGTGTCAGCAGTGCCTGCACTGACACATAAACCTGAGTAGAAATAGCAGATATTCTTCAGAACTAGTCTGGAGTCCTGGGGTTAGCAGTGCCCATTCACTTGTATTCTGTGTACTGCACTCATGAGCCAGGAACCACTGCTCTGTGACAGCTGGGTCTGTGATTCACTTCCAGCTAGGCTTTTATTTTAGTCATAGTTAATAGATTTCCCTGTAGTGTCAGTATTTTAGGAATCATATTAGCCCCTTAGTTGCCTGGATGAGTTCATTAAATCAAATCATGTCTCTTTACAGCTGACACTTGTGGTGCTGACCCACCCTGCATAGGGCCAGTGCCCTGATTGACACTAAAAGCAGCCTACTCTGTACCCTAAGCTCACAAGGTACTCCCACCACCACTGCTTCATTCCTGCCAAATATTCCAGCAGAAGCTCTCCCTCCATTGCCAAAGTCCTATCAAAAAAATGTAGCTGAGTGCACTGTAGCCCTCCCACAATTCCACCAGATGTGTTTATTTAGACATGAGAGTGTAGTCATTCTGCATTAATTTACTGTGATCTTGTACCTGTTTGCCAGCTTCAATATAAACCACATTTTTTGGCTATTGATTTCCTGCGTTACACACTAATCTGTTGAGCAAATGGCTTTGGAAATTTACTGTGGAGCCCCCAAATCACTATGTTGTCATCACCCACTGCCTGCTAAATGTGCATTTATAGATATGTAAAACTGCAGTTTCAGCTCCTGCATTTCCTTCATACCAAATTTCTCCAATCTGTCCTTCTACCTGTTGGTTTTGTACTCCTCCTTGTATGGTGTCTACATTTGGGTCTGGTCCTACAAAGGGAGTGCACATCCACAGGCAATTCAACTACCCCAGTTTTGACTAAAGGCATCACTTGCTGTTAAGATCTGATTTTTGAAATTATTACAGAGATGCCTCTGTGCAAATTAAAGAGCAAACAAGACCACATGCCAAAGTCAATAGTAAGGACTTTATTTAACAGTAAATGTGAGGTAGAAAGACAGATCGAAAGAAATAGAAAAGGGGGAGGGAAGGGGACAAAGAGAGAGAGATTAAGTAAGAAGATATCACAACTCTGTGGGCCCAGTGGCATCCCATTGGTCTTCTTGTTCAGTCTTCTCAGTGGTGGGGGTCCCAGACCAGGAACAGACCCAAAACATAAAGTTCAATGGATTCATAGATTCAGATATATGTGCAAATGCCCCAGTACTTACCCTGCAGGGGAGAGTTTTACAGTCTTTTGCAACCAACTCCATATCTGTTGCAACACTTTGGATCATGTGCAGTCCTCTGGTGGAATGCCTCAGAAATGAGTCTGGGGGCACTTGGGGGTCTTGGACAGTTTATGACACCTTTTAAATCATAACAGTTGTCTCTCACATGAATGTCCTGTGTGAACCTGACCTTTCCAGGGGCAGGGCAGGGAGTTTTACAACTGAGCCCATTTGTGCAAGGGAGGATTCTCCATAGCGTCTCCTTCTCATCTGGCTTGTAGCCTCTGGTGGTGGGTGTTCAGCCCCTCTGTCTTATCCTGACCAGAGGTCACACCATCACACATCCAAAACCTCTTCTCCCTCGGCTGAGGGAAGAATAGTATGCAAACCCAGCCTCAGCAAATATATTGGTGGGCTATGGCCTCCCCCTGCCAAATCTAGGCAGAGCTGCTTTTCAGCACAGCTGCTGAGTTTGGCTTTCTTTGTGGATCTATTCTCCTCCCCCAGACTTGTTTACTTGTCCTATCAGGTGGCTTAACTCATGGCCCAAATTCCCATTAGGAGGCATATTTGAGGGGTGTGGGCTTCAGTGGTCACAGATCAACAGTTTCTTCTTTGCACAGTTTTGTACTATGGGCAAAGTTCTTCAGTGATTTTAAAAATGTTTGAGCCATTACCCATTGCAGTATCTCAAAATGGCCTCTCTGCTCTTTGCCCCATACAATTTTGCTCTCCCAGCCTACTTCAGCATCAGCAAGCCCAGCCACAGACCTCCATACCATTCTGATAATGCCTCTGTCCTCTGACCTGCATGTTTAGCCAGAGCAAAACTGAATTCTTCCAGCATGCAGAACTGACAAGTAGGGTCTGCAATTTCAACAAGTCTTGAATCCTGAATACACTGAGAAAGTGCCTTATGCCACAGGCAGGAACATCCTGTGTTAGCATCACCTCCTAACTCCATTTACAGACTGCCAAAAAGGGGTAAAAGGACTGGAAAAGGACAAAGTTGCGCCTGCACAAGCAATGTGCAGAGGCTCCTTGCCATCTTCTCAAGACAATATAAACCCAATGAATTAAGACAATTCCAGACATGCTAATTACATTTGCCTTTGCAATTTCTGATGGGATTTTCAGATGTCTCTAAGCATTCTCTACCTAGCATGTGTCAGCCACACTTCACTGCTGCTTTTATGTTATTAATATTGACAGCCAATCAGTTTAAACGCAGGTTAGGTCTGAAATCCTGTCTGTTTGCTTATCTCTGCCTTTTGATCTTGTTTGTTTCCATTCATTACAGAGAAATCCTTCTTTCCATAAAGCCCCTTTGAATGCCTCAGCAAACATGCAAACACAGTACTAAATGGATTAACTGGGAGGTACTGGGGTCTGAAGCTTGCCCGAATAGATGCTCCTGGATCAATCAGCTCTGCTTAATAACTAATGGTCTACGTTCCCCTAATGGTCTGAGATCTTTCTTTTGTGGAGATCAGAACAGGTCTGGTGGCATGCTGCATATAATTCCATGTGATTGGAAACAAGCCATTCGCAATTCAGTGCATTTAATGAGGTTCTGGTAATGAGCACTGACTGCCCAGGAGCATGGGAACAGAATAACCAAACTGAAGCTTTTGAATCGTTGTGGAAGAGTTGCCTTAAAGCTGTCACAAGAAGAAGGGACTCCTCTAACAGGAAAGATGGAGTAGGAAAATACAGATGATGGTCTGTGAGGTCTAGGAGGAGCTGTAAAACATGGAAGACCCAGCCATAATTACTCATCAGATTCTAGCATTTCCTAGCTTTTACATATTGTAAGGCTGTTGAGGAAGGATAGGATGGAAAGTTGCTTCTACTTTGCACAAGTAATAATTGATGATGTCTGTGCTCAGAAGAGGTAATATGACCTTGCAATTCAAAAGCAACCAGGATAGGCATAAGTCACCTTGGACTGCACTTCCAACCTTGATAAGACTTTTCATCATTCTTGAAGTTCTCCTTCTCCTGTATTAATGTCTTGATGATAAAAAGGCACAAGTTGCCTGATGAACAAAAGCTGATGAGCAGATCCCAAGAGAGCAGAAGGAAGATGCCTGTTAAATTCCACATTAACTTTTAGGGGTAAAATCCCATAAAAAAAAAAGTGTTCATTTCTATCCACTCGCAGAGGTATTTTGATATCATGGGCAACAAACAGGTTACTGATCTGACTGGTTTTCAACTAATTTAATTTATTGTCAATGACAAAGTTCTAACTATCGATTCTGGTACTGAGACAAATAAATGCTCACTCAAGGAAAGCGGTCCTTGCCTCTGCCAAGACTTTCTTCCCTACTTTCTTCTCCCCAATCCCCCACACATAATACGCCATCCCTCAGGCTGCCCTGAGAGCAAGAGCAATGCAGGAGAGCAGGGTCAATGCCTTCGCCGCCTCCAGCTGCAGCTGCCGCCGCAGCCCAGCCCGCCCGACCCGGCTGCTGCTCCGCTCCAGCTCGGCCTCGGACTCTCCCTCGGCCTCCCCGACTGCTCCGGCCTTCTCGGTCCCCGAGCATGGCATGAGCTGCTTTCCAAAAAATGCTGTGACGGAGGTGCCACAGAGCGGCCCCCAGGCCAAATCCCCGTCCTGGGGCGGGGCTGCCNGACACGCTGCCCTCCGCCTCCCGCCGCTCTCAGGGGAAAGCTGCCGGCTTCCCGGGGAAACTGCTGTGCCCCATGGAGCCAGTCCTCTCCTACCCCTGCCGAAGCGGCCGCGGGTGGCAGCGCCGGTGACAGCAGCGGCCCCTGCGCCACCGGCCACTCCTGCTTTGACTGATACATACATTTTCTGCCTATTATACATATACATTGGTTTTCAGGGAGAAAAGCATTTTTTTGCTTTTAGCACACTTAGGAGCTTAAATATAAAACAAATAGATCTATATTGACTGTAGTTATTATGCTTGGTTTCATACAGAGTAAGTGGTTCAAACAAAAATAGATTAGTTGGAGTGAATGTGCATCAGTTCCAATAATAACACAGGCAGCTTCAAGAAGCATGTAAGGTTTATTTAATGTGCACTGGGCTTTCACAGAAGAGGCAAGAAACATTGGGTTAGAACAGCTTTTAGTCTACATTTCTGTCTAAAGGTTTCTGAATTTACCAAATTTCTGAAATAGAATGAAAGTCCATAAATAAGTGGAGAGAGGCATTTGTTAGGAGGCCAGAGTGGTGTTACAGAGGGGAGGAAGTGATATGCAACAAAACACGATCCTGAGGTAGAATTTCCCAACTATAGTATCTGCCTCAGAAAGACTGGCCTTCAAACTGGAGCAAACAAAAACTTGGTATAACAAAGGGTTGCAGGTTTTGAGAAAACTGCACTAGCTGAGGGCCAGGTTTCAAAGGGAAAATTAAGAACAAAGATGAACTGGGAGTGTAACAATTTTCTGGGGTCTAGGCCATATCCCTCAAGAAATGCTATAGAAAACTAGGAGAGGGGTGCCTTGGGCAGGGTGCAGAGAGGCTTTCTGCCTCTGGTGTTAGGAATCCAGACACTACTACAGTCCTAATAGCTCCAGGTTAGATAAACACAAAAGGAAAAGACATCTCTTTAAGATATCAGATGTTCTTTCGAAAACATCAGGGAAACAATCTAAGAGGCAGTGATTTCCAGGAATGGCTGTTGATGGTGATCAGTTAAATCCAGCACCTCTCATTCCCAAAGATAAGATAAAGCAAAGCTGGGACTTTAATTCAAGAGTAAATACTGAAGAGTAACTTGTTCAGGATTTGTTAACTCACAAGAGACCTAAAGCAATGTACCCCAGTCTCCAGTCATGATGATCTTACCCTAGGTACTGCAAGACACTTATCTGCAGGCAAGGAGTCATTTGGGAGGCACCAAAGAATAAGGCCATTACTTCATAGTCTTTGAGTCTGTATGTTTTACCTATTTCCCTTTTCACTCCTCAGATCTCTTCCATGTCCTTCAGAAAAGTGGACACTACCTGTGCATCAGAACCCCCTGCTTCAAGTACCCACTCACACCTGATGGAAATGAAAGGAGGTATCTCATGGGATGAGAAAAACATGCTACAGGAGAATGCTCTCACTGCGCCTTTAGGATGGGCCTTTGAGGTAAAGGATGGGATCCCATCTCCCACAAAAACTCCTGGAAGTTCCCAGCTCTGAGGCCATCTGTTTCCCATAGGACCATCTGTTCCCAGTGAGCAACACTCCAGGAGAGTGTTTATCAAGACTAGCAGGTTGAAGTTTGGCAGGATCTGCAAGTAAGCAATAGGAGGCCTTTAAATACAGACTTTCTATTTGCAGTATGTGAAGCTTGCATGTGTGTGTTTCCTCCAACTACCCATATACCACAGGGGAAAGCATTCAAAAACAGGATCCAAAAATAGAAGAAATTGTGTGACTCACAGCACTGCCACCCTGAGTTGTATGCTCAGCACAAATCCCAGGCAAAGCAGCTTTAGGTGCTATGCACTCTCTGCACTCTGAGCTGCAGGTGAACCCAGAGTAAAGCTGACACTGTAGACATATAACAATACATGATGTGCTAAAGGCACCTCACTCGACAGTGCTCTTCCCTTCAAATGGCTGCTTCAAAACCACACTCCAGGGGGTTTGGTTCTGCTGGCTGTGTGGTGAGAAACAGCCGAGAGGACCAGCTTCCTCTGGTGTGCCAAGCACAGGCCTGGCTGCCTACACGGATTACAGCATGACACATAAATAAAGAAATATTAACACCACTGTCCTTGGCCACGTTTCTATTTCCCGAATGTTTTCAGCTAAGAAAGTTATGCTTTACTTCTACTCTTAAGTGTGTTATGTTCAATACCACAATGGTCTTTCCACAAGATGTGCATAATTCAGAGGCCACTGAATTGTGGTTTTGTCTGTAGAGAAAAAAAGGTGCATGAGAGTTACCAAATTTTGTCTGAGTAACATCCAGTTTTTTGTCAGATAAACAGCAATAAGCTGAACATTTCTCAAAAAAAGTATTTCTTATAAAAGTATTTTTTGCAAGTTTTTTTATTTTTTATTGTAAGACTGTCCAATATTTCAATACATTCTGGCCTCTCTATAAGAATTTCAAAGGATAAAAATGGGTTGTTTTAAAGCAAGAACAATAAAAAAGG
The DNA here is from genome assembly GCA_013399455.1 of Anthoscopus minutus. NCBI lineage: Eukaryota > Metazoa > Chordata > Aves > Passeriformes > Paridae > Anthoscopus > Anthoscopus minutus. The sequence goes on from VWYI01010662.1 coordinate 54,031, forward strand.
ATTTTCTTTTCCAAACCCTGTCTTGAAGACAAATGTCAGTCAGAAAAGATAAGAAAAAATTTCAGCAGGACAAAAAAAGCTCATTTCATGATCAGCTCCAACCATTCCCTTTTGCACCATGTTGGCCAGGTGAACTGTGTGATACAAATAGCAAACAGGTTTTCTGAGTGTACTCATGTCTCTCTCTAGTGGAAAGCCCTCATCACTACACAAATACAGAGAAGAGGCACGGACTCGTCCGTCCAACAAGGGGAGACCTGCCCCCCACAATACCCCTGCATCTTGGGGCCAATGCTGCCCCATCATTGGGGCAGAGCTTTCCTGCCTTGTACAGGAACCCATTCCTTTTGCCCTTTGCCTTCAGGCAGGGCTATGCCATGGCTTAACTTAACCACAGTGTCTTAGAGGGGGAGACATTAGTGTCATACCCAGAGATAACTCAGTACCAAAAAAGTGTTGGCATTTAAGGATTTGAGTCAGATCCGTTTGCACTGCAATGGACAAAAATAAAGAAATTTTCAAATGTCTCGTTAAATGAATTTCCAGGTAGGAAACCCTGCAGAAAGAGAGAGGTATCATCCAAATTCTCATGGCAAACCCTTGGAAATGCAGCCAAACAGCTACCAGCCCACTCTGCCCAGCTCCTCCTAATCCTTAGGGACAGGCAGCTTGCCAGTCCCTGCTCACATCCCTATGCAGCCACGAAATCTTCACTCTAGGCTCTGATGCAACAGTTGTGAGCCTGCTGGCGGGAGGTGCATGCACCCCTGACCCTTCTTGCACTGCAGCCAGTGTTGCTGCAAAGCTCCTGGGGAGCATGGTGTGGCGTCCAGCAAACTGTGCTGAGCCTCATGCTGGCAAGTGCCAAGTGGCAGCAGCCCCCGCCGAGCAGATGTTGCGCTTGCACATGGCTGGGTTTTCCTTTCTGTGGTGACAAACAAGCACCATTCATCTGGCAGAGATGGGAGCTGTACAGCACGGAGAGGGTGGGTCATGCCTTGCCCTTTGCTTCTGCAGGGCTGGGGGAAGCCAGATGCTCTCTGCTTGCCAGGGAATTGCTCCTTACCTTGAGGTCTGGCTCAAACATTGCTGCCTCCATTTATTCACAAAGGGGCCTGTACTGAATTTGCACAGGATAACTGTGGAGCACTATTAACCTGGAAGCTGCAGAGCCAGCACAAGTCATCCAGGGGCCTTGTGCGCAGCCTGCATTCAGAATGGCCACAGACTGCTTTTCAACACACAGGGACCTTATCAATGGCAGCACTGGGGACCATCTCTGTAGTGTGCTGTGCCTGACAGCACTGCCCCAGAGAAACCATGGGATGGCTGGAGGCTGCAGGAAACTCCAAGGACTTAAAACTCTGTTAAAACAGAGGTTAATGTGTGCATGGAAGCCAGTGATAACAAGGTATTCAATCAAATGTGGGTTTTGGAAAAGAAGGCTTAGTGTTTAGACCTGGGAAACTGCCTGAAGACTGCTGCTGCTCCCACCTTCACCTCATACACACTTTGCCACCCCAGATGCATCATTTAGGCCAGATTTTTCAGAAGTGCCCAGTTATTTGGAGTGCTTCATTAGTGCTAACCCAAGTGTGGAGCACCTGCAGATGCCCCTCCATCAGCAGGACCTAGCATGCCTCTGTACATCTGTTCATCAAGTCAGCCAGCATTTAGGCATCTTGCAGTTATAACAGAGGCTTTATGCTTTTAGCATCTCGCAGTTTCCACCTTTGTGAAATGGAGGCAATGCTGCAGGAGATAAACAGCTTAGTGGGAAGCCCCCAGGCCAAAATAGATTTTACATACTACATGGCAGCAGATAAACTTTGGGTAACTTGGCACTCCTAAGAAAACCTGGGTCTTAAGTGCTGTCACAGGCTGTTCATCCCAGCTGAGCCCTTGGAGTTTCCTGCAGCCTCCAGCCATCCCATGGTTTCTCTGGGGCAGTGCTGTCAGGCACAGCACACTACAGAGATGGTCCCCAGTGCTGCCATTGATAAGGTCCCTGTGTGTTGAAAAGCAGTCTGTGGCCATTCTGAATGCAGGCTGCACACAGGGCCCCTGGATGACTTGTGCTGGCTCTGCATCTTCCAGGTTAATAGTGCTCCACAGTTATCCTGTGCAAATTAACACATATCCCTTGACAGAAATCAGTATTGTGTTTCTAAGTAATTGTATGTATTTCTAGGCATTTGATCTATGTTGGGAGGAGAGCAGCGGGTGCAAATGGGTAGTATGGCCACCAAGGCCCTTGAGCTAAGCACCACCCACAGTGTCCTCCCCTTATGCCCAGCAAAGCTGAAGACTGTAATATATTTCACTCAGGAGAGATGACTATCGTGTATCAGGCATAAGCTTTGAACCAGGGAGCAACAGGCATAAAGCTCTTTATTAATTTCATTTGAGATGCAACATCAAGGGGCTACTGAAAACAAAATAAAAATATTTCAGAGAAATCTTGAAATTCCCCCTTACTTTGCCTGTTAAAAATTGGCTGAAAGTAATACCTTTGATTGCCTAATTTGTAATATGCCTCTAAGATAGGATGACAGCAGTGACTGTCAAGGCATGAAATTCCTTTTTTTCCCTGCATTATTCGTCTTTTACCAATAAGCTAATTGATTGAGCTTGGCTGTTGAAAGCCATGAGTTTCATCCACAATGAACCCTGTATATGTTTAATACCTATCAGCTAGAGGTCAAAAATGAAAGGTATTTAATCTCCTCCTCTCAGTCTTAGTAAGAATGATTTTGAAGTGATAGGTTTAAGGGCCCACATCAATTTTGTCTCCTAAACAATCGTTTCCCTACATTCTTTCAGTTACACTTTATCTCCAACTGGATCTAAGCAGCAGGAATTGAGCCTGACTTTAAATCTCGTCAAGCCCTAGCTTTCCCTGTAGCAATACAGAGGGAAATATTTAGTGCCAGCCACTCTGCCACTTCACCTCCTGACACAATATTATTTCATCATAACCTGTCCAGCGAGCAAATTGCCTCTTTGGCCCCCTTGCTGTCTCTGCACAAGGGCTGGGCTATTGATTGTGACAGTGTGCCAGTGTGCACAGGGTGATTCCTGAAGAGGAGAGATCGATGGGAGCATAATTGCTACCTTGTTGGCAGCAGCTGGGGAAGAGAGGCTGGAACAAACAACTCAGTGGCAGAAAAAAGCTGACACTGCTTCTGGAGCATCTTCTTCTGGCTGCAGGGTGCCCCACCATGGGGCAGGGGACACAGCTAAACTGATGCTAGGGGAAAAGGCATCCGTTACTCCCATGGAAGTGGTTTTGCACTTACAGAGTCACTTATGGAGAATTAGAGGGCTGCAAACAAGAGGAAAAATGGGTGAAGGATTTGTATTGAGAAAGGAGCCATTAAATGAAGAGTTGGTGGAAAAAGTGCCATAGCACTAACTGCAGGTTAGTTTTTCCTCAAAGGTTCATGTGCATTGCAATCACAGAAAATCGGTCTGGAAGGGAGACTTCAAGAAAAATATAATCCATCCCCCTGCACCAAGGCATGACCAGCTATACTTAACACCATTGTAAGGCTGCAACCCTGCAACCCCCCTTTAACACAAGACCATAAGCTTCTGTACTGTAGACCATGCAGAGACTGTAGCATATAGTGACCAAAATCATGCCAACATATTACATGTCAAAGCAATCCACTTTATAAGCAGCACCTCTGTATTAAAGTGCATCAGTTGAACATTTTCCAAACTTTGCCTCAGTGAAAGGTATAAGCTTAGGGGAGTTTTCACTGGAAGCAGGTCCTTGCAGGAACTGAAGCCTGCTTTCAAAAGTTGGGGATACTGTGCTAGGTTCCTCCACCTTCTTCTCTCTTTTAATTCCATTGCAGTGCCACAGATTAATTTCTGCCACACTGATGATGCAAAGTCATGGCATTATCAGCTCTCAAATCTGTATGGAAAAACATGTCTTCAAAATTCAGCAGTGATCTCATGCCAGCAAGCAAATACTCAGCTGGCCAGGGTCTGAGGTGACAGTCTTTTTTGCTTTCAACATGCATTGCTTTTTTTCTCATGAGTACCATCCCAACTTATCACAGCTTCATGTACTGCAAAAGATAATGTTTGTTCTAAGTGCTGCTTTTGTCTCCCTGGCAGGGACTGACTGGGAAAGAGCCAACACATTGCTGGTTATCTCCATATCCACCTGGAAGTGGCAGCACCAGAATTTGTGCCATGGAGCATCAGGCTTGGCAGACGGCAGGGAAGTAGCAATGTGCTCCAACCACCCATGGTGAGACACATAGAAGAAGCTAAGCAAACAAGGCCAGTAACAGCAGCAGTGGGGTGAGGGAAAGCACCAAAACTCAAGCCTCAGCAGCTTAGCTTTTTTCCAACCTAATGTTCAACAAACACAGAAGAAATCAGAACCCAGACAAATCTGAGCTCTAACATTCTCCTGCTGGAGAGACTGTCTGCAGTACAGCTCACTCCACAAAGACAGAAATTGCACATGGTCTTTTGCATGAGGTTCATATATCTTTTGTCTCTTCACTTGTCATGTTACTTCGTCCTAGGGACAGGGACAATATATCTCCATATGTGGAGATTGTGTAGAGATGCAAAGTCACTTACTAAAAGATATTTGTTAACTCCCCAACTTCCTCGAGCTTTATCGAAGTCAGGAACAGACAGCACCAGGGAGGGGAAGGAGGCAGGCATGTCACTTCATGTTTTGATCAAAGCTTCAAGTTTGTTATTAACTCATCCAAGCCCATTTACCCCCCTCCCACCCCTGAATTTTTCCCAGCATCATTGATTCTGTCTCTGGTACTTACACACCAAGCCAAAGAATTTCCTCCTCAAAACTCTGCTATGAGAAAGCAAAGGCAATGTATTGTTCTGAGAAAGTCCATCTTTTCCATCACACACTTGATTCCTGCCTTCAGGCTCAGCTGTCAGCAGAGAACAACTTTTTTTGACAAGTCACCACTTGTAAACGAAGTGCCTTAATGCAGATATCACCCAGGGAAAATAAACACAAACCACAGTGCTGTTTCACAGAGTTACTTCTCTGATGTTCCCAACAGTATGTAGAACTTACCTGGTGCTTTGTCCCCAAAGATCTCAAAGCAGCAGACTTGCTGTCAATTTGACTGGGGAAAGGGCTTCTCCCCACAACTCAGTCCTAGAATGAGATTAACAGCCTAGAATAGACATCAGAAAAGTTAAAAAAAGCTTGGAATAGCTGTAAAGCTGTTTTGGGTGTAGCTATGTTTCTGATGGCAATTAACAATATTACCATTTTGTAACCGCTCTACTCTGAAAATGTGTGGCCTCACCTCGAGTGCTGTGTGCAGTTTTGGGCACCAAATAAAAGAAGGACATAAAGCTATTCGAGAGTATTCAAAGGAGGGCTAAGAAGATGGTGAAGGGTCTGGAGGGGAAGCTGTCTGAGGAGTGATTGAGATCACTTGGTCTACTCAGCCTGGAGAAGAGACCGAGCAGAGACCTCATTGCAGTTAAACTTCCTCATGAGGGAAAGCAGAGATGCAGGCACTGATCTCTTCTCTCTGGTGACCAGTGACAGGACCCAAGGGACTGACATGAAGTTGTGCCAGGGGAGGTTTATGTTGGATGTTAGGAGAAGGTTCTTCACCCAGAGGGTGGTTGAGCACTGTAACAGGCTCCCAGGGAAGTGGTGATGGCACCAAGGCTGTCAGAGCACAAGGAGCGTTTGGACAACACTCTCAAGTACATGTGTTATTCTTAGGGCTATCCTGTACAGGGCCAGGAACTGGACTTTGATGATCCCTGTGGGATTCTTCCAGCTCAGGATATTCTATGATTCTATTGTTATACATAATAATCACATAATAGCAGAATAAAAAGACAATCATCTCCAAATATTGGCAGTCTATCTGAATAAGAGGTAAAGTGTTATAGGAGGGTAAATCTAATAGAAAAGAACAAAAAGAAGGTAATAAAGCAAACCCAGCATGAGTATTAGCATACATTTATTGGAAATTCATCTAGTACAGGACTCAGAACTGAAGCACTTTTTTCCTCTATTTGCTATAAGTTGTTAAGTTTCTGAGACCAAATACAGAGGAAGATGCCCAGGGAAAAACAAGGCTGGAGAGGACTAATGGGCTTCACCCATTAATAGAGTGGCCAATCTGCATCAGTCTTCTAGCCAAACCAAGCATAATTCCTCATGGAGATTTGGCAATGATCTCATACTCACTATCACACCATATTTAGAGAAAAAATCCAAATTGATTGCTATTCATACATCAGATGGGCAAACAGATACCAGCTGCAGAGTAACCCACTTACTCTGAATTAGCAACGACTGTATTGCAATTCAGGCTTTGAGCTTTTCTAAAATATAAGCAGGGAGAGACCATCATAATGTCTGTGATAATGACTGGGTGTGTGGTTCATGGAGATGAAAATTATTTCTCCTAAACTTCTTTCTTAGAAGAGGACATGTGTTCAGATTTGGCTGGTTGGTCTGAAACTGTGCCTGTGTTCATTCATCTCTGGTACATATCCCATTTGTGTGGTGAGACATATCACCATGCTGATTTCAGTTCAACAATATCCCTTTCAAATAGATAAAAAGCACAACCTTAAACTAAATTTCCACTGCTACATTATTTAATAATTTAATAACAGTTATAATTTTGGAATTACAATTATATCATGTAGAAGCCTGGATAAGAATGCCAATTTAGTTATACACTCAAAATATCTCCTCTTTTCAGGAATATAAGCAAGTTTCTATTATAGATTCACATTATAGGCCAGATCTTCACCTAGCATAAACTGGCAACACCACTGTGCTGTGCCAATTTATACCTACAGCAGATGTAGCCCAGTGAATTTAAAATAATCAGATCAGCAGCTCCATCCACAGCACTAAGCAGAACCATACACAAGGATATTACACATGCCCACTCACTGTGGGTTATGTGTTTATAGAGCAAGCTAAACTGAAAGGAGTTAAAACTGTGCACTGTGATGCATTCAGTCCTCTGATGTGAGCAACAAGGGTGATGGCAGTGTTGTATTGGAATTGGATATGAAGGCATGAATGTGCAGACATGGCTAAGTGTGACAGCTGTGCTAATACTTGGAGACTTATGTAGTACAGAATGTACAGAATTTGTGATTTTCTTGCACTGAGGAAAGACTTTCATCAGCCTCAGCTAAAGGTTATTGGTCTCTGAGGGCAAAGGGGCACATATGCATCCTTCCTTGCGAACTGCACCTGAGTGTAGTAGGAAAAAAGTTGATACGTCCCTATAATTTTATGGGCTAAAGCAGCAGTTTTAATGGATGCCGAATCAGATAAATCTTGGCCTTCCACATTCAGGACTAGGTCAGCATCCTAGTCTCACAGGAAAGCTATAGACAGAGCAGGATGCAGCCTCTCCCATATGCTGCTAGATAAGATGAGCAAGAGAAGTCCAAGTTTGCATCAGGAGAGCACACCTTGGCTCCAGATCTTAGTCAGCCTCCCACTGTCTTTTCATCCTACACAATCAGCGTAGCACCTACAAATACCTGCATAGGGAAAACCACAGCTTGCAGTATTTGTGCAGGCTACCCAACCTGGCTCCTCTGGGGGCATGAGCAGGTACAATCAGGAGTGCTGAGCACTGAGAGTATAGCTTTGCCTTTGAATCTAATTAGCAATGCAAAGTTGCACCCGCAGCAGAGCCTGCCTAATGTACAAAATAAAATGGCCTATTTCTTAATGCTCTTATTAGCACTAAATACCTTCCTTCTCTACCCAGACACATGGCAGAGAGAGCAAGAGATGAGGGCTTTAGCTTTGTGCATAATCAGGTGGGGCGAGCTATTTGACCCACACTTCCCTCTGCCTCCCCCCTTCCAGTTAGTGCTTTCATCATGTTGAGCTCCTGTGCTGTGGTTTCCAGGCAAATTTCCACTCAGTGCTCAGAGAGCTGAAACCTTTAGATTAATCCCAGATCTGTCAGCCTCCATCATTTTCAAGCAGGGCTGTGAGCTGCAGGGCACTTCGTTACTTTCTCTAGCACTGAGGAGCCTTAAGCTCTCACTGTCCTGGAGAGTGGGCAGCTCCATTCTTCTCCCTCCCCAACCTGAGATGACCTGAGTCTATGGCCAGTGTGGTTGCAGCAGGATTCTCTGTGAATCAGGTGATTAAATTGCTTCCTCTCCCTCAATGAATTTTGACTTGATCTGCAAAGTTCCAAGTAAAGTAGGAGACAAATGCTGCCAGCAATCCCCTTGTTCCCTTACACATGGTTGCCCGAGCCCCTAAGCTGAAGCCACTCTGGCTTGCACCATAATCCTGCTTCTTTGCTGCAATTGTGGAAATGAGCCTAAATACACAACACAGAAACTCTTAAGCCATTTCACTGATAGTTTAACACGCCTCTTAGGCTAAACTTGAGATTTTGCTCAGATCTGTTTTGGTTAAACTGAACTTCTGTGAATCATCTGTTGGTGATCAACTGCCAGGGGAATATCTTTCCCCTGTTCCAGCAGACCATCATTGCTAGTTATCCAGCCCCCATCTCTAAAACAACACTCAGCAGTCACTCAAGGACTTTGCATCCTTTCCTCCTGTTTACTTCTGTTGTTCATTTTGCCCTGCAAAATTGCAGGCAGCAGCAATGACTGCTCAGAAGAGGCTGAAGTATCTAGAACTAGTGCCTAAGACAGCATGGTTCAGTGTGGTTCCCAAGATCTTTGTGTTCGCAAATCATGCATGAACCATGAGAACTATGGAGAATGCCTCTAGCAAGCTCTTAACCTGATTGAGATGCTGCATAGCTAATCCAGCAGAACCCTTGTAAGATCAAGCAGAAAGGACAGAGGATTAGTAAAAGTACTCACTGAAGACTCAGTTCTGGGCTCAGTGCTGTACAAAGCACAGGCAAATAACTGGTCTTTACTGCAATGACCTATAATCCACCACAGCACTTCTTTCCAGCCTCTCCCCAACTATGGAAGTGAGCTATGCTTACTCAGTCTGCAACTGGCTCTGATGGATTTCCTCCCATGCTCTCTGACATAGAGATAGAAGTCTGCAAGTGGCTGAGTACTGCAGAAGGCACCATTGGTAGAGCAAAACAGTCCTGATCCTGACTGGTAGACATTCATGTCATGTTCTGGAAGCTGGCAGGCTGTTGTGAGGAGCTGGCCTGAACCAGAGCATGTGTTCTTCAGTATGAGCCTGAAACATTTGGAATACCAAGGACCAAGGTTTTCCATGTCTGTGATAGCCCTGTGCTTTAACTCCACTGATGGCAGGGAAGTGAAGGGCAAAGAGAAAAGCACAATGGTGAAGTCCATTGAGGGAGCATGAAATGAAGTGAAAATAGAACGATGAGGACTTGAAAGGTCTGTCCATAACAAAACATTGCATGCATTAGGAAAGCCAGAAAGTGTGAGCAGAGCAGTGCTGGCAGCCACTGCCCAGGATGCCAGGACTTTTTCAGGGATCCTTCCCTTCACACAGGTGCTGAGATGAGCTAAAGAAACACAGGAGGGACCCCATGTGCTGGACACCAGGCCATGCCCCTGATAACAAGCACCCCTAGAAAGAAGAGAAACCCTTGCCAAGTGTTTCAACAGGGACTATTTGAAACTTCAGATACAGCCCAGGAAGCAATGCCTAACACACAGACTATCTGGGATGCTGAGGAAACTGCAGTTGGCTCCGACTCCAGAGAAGCAGGCGATTACCTAACAGTGCAAGGAGGTCTCCCAGCCTGTAGGTCCTACAAGCTAGCCATGGGCAACTGTGATCCTTCCCTCTGAAGCCCTATCAAGCAGGGCAGGAGAGCTGCTCAAGGTGATAGGCTCACTGCTTCAGCAATTATCCATTCTGTGGGTACCTCCTCCTTGTGTGTGGAAAGGGGAGATACTCTGGTGCTGGGTGCTTTGGGAAGAGTTTAACCCTTCAGCTCATAACAAATAAATCCCATTGTTCCAGCACCCTGGCTAGCACTCCCTCTAGCCTGTACCTCTTGAATCTCTTTTGAAAGCAGCTGAATCAATGTTTGACTTGTACAAACAGCTGCCTGACTGCAATTTGGAAGGGATTCAGATGGGGATTACAGCAAGGCAGTGGATAAAAATCTATTACATGGCAGTATTTATTTTAGATCCCTGTGGCACTCAGTGTGAACTCTGGCAGCATCTTCTGTCCCTTATTCAGTGGCACAAGTGCAAGGGATTGAGAAGAATCACTTTCAGGAGCATGTGCTGCAGAGCAGTCAGAGGAGAGGACCAAGATCCAAACTGAGTACACATTTCCAAGCCAGACTTACTTGGCTCCACAGTAGATCCTCCCAGAGGGTGGGAACATGTTTAGTTTTCAGGAGGATTTGATATTGGTAAAAATTGCATCACTTTGATAGCCCTAAGGGCCTGTGCCAACTCTGGTTTACGAGACCAATGTTCCTAGCTTAGTGCAGCTGCATCCAAGATCTAAATCAAACCCTGCCTTCTCTATTTGGGCACAGAAATGACCCAAGCCCCAGGTCAGCAGCAAGACCTGCCTGGGAGGAGGAAATTCTTGTGTCATGGAGCAATATTGCAGCAAGCCCCACTTTGTTGCTCTCTACTAATAGCTTAGCAAGGGAATAGTTCAGGCAAGAGGGCACGTTCCTGTAGGTGGCAATCTCTGAGATTAAGTGTCCCAGGAACAGGACTGCAAACAACCCACTCATAGCCCACAGGGGTCACCACCAAACCACCGCTGCTGGCCCAGCCTGGCCAAGCTAGTCAGGAGGGTACTCAGGCATGAGTACCTTCAGTCCTCCTCCAGCATACCACGCACAGGCTGCTGGCAGTAGGGTGCACCAGGGTAGTGCTGAGAGATGCTGCTGACTTAACAGGCTGTGACAGTGCTGTCCAGCAGCAAAAAGAGGCAGAGAAACCTCCACCCTTGGAAAAGAAATACAGATAGGGGAGAGGTCTAAAGAAGCTGAATTGCCTGTCCTCAGCTTTGCCTTTTCTTGTGCTGAAAGTACCAAATTTTCATCTGCTGGAGGTACACCACGTGTTGAGAGAGACAGGCCTCTCCACACCAGTGCTGCAATATTTTCTCTACAGGGTGATAGTGCTAAGAGCAAAATGAGCACAGGCCAAGGCTGCCACCAACAAGGCAGCACATGTAGGCGCCCAATCCCTGGCAGCAGCATTTATTTCTGGGCTGAGTGATGCAGAGATGACAGGAAGAAATGGACTGGAGAAGGGCTAGAGGAGCCAGAGCTAGTTTGGGCGGCCCTGGTGATGAGGGACCTGCCCTGGGCATAGCCATAGACTTCAAAACCCAAAGTAGCTGTGTCCTGAGCACTTAATAACTCCCTCTGGGGACTGCTCACATGGCTGCATCTGCGTCAGCCCCATGCCAGTGAATGAAGCTTTTTCATGAGGTGCCAGCAAAAATACAAGGTAGCAGAATCTCCTCTTCTTCAGCTCTTCCATAGGCTCTGCACAAGTCACTGCCTCTCCTATGCAGCTGAATGGATGGCTATGTTGATGGACAGGCTTCAAATTAATAAGCATTTCTGGGGCCTGGGATGCTGGGTCATTTTCTCAGCTTAGCATTTTGAACTTTTTAGTTTAAATTTTGCTATCTGTAGTCCAGAGATAAGCCTGCCCTACAAAGATCCTGGGAAACTTAATGAATGGAAAGCTTGCAACGTGCTATAAGATCACAAGGGAGAAGATACAAGAGACAGGAAAAAAAATTACAACACATGTAACATTTTATCAGATTATAACAAATTTTAAACTGAATATATCAATATTTATATATAAAGATGTGCTCTATAACGCACAGTTTCTTATAGAACCCACACTGCATTGGAAAGAACTGAAGTTCTGGAGGGCTGGGAAGAGGTCATAATTCAGATTTCTGCCCCCTGGACTCATCCCCTCCATATGGTCTTTTTTTTCCCCTCACTTCCTCTTTCACTACAATCCACATTTCTGCTATCCCCCATTTCACCCTGTCTTCCTCTGTCTGCTGTTGTTAAGTTATTGCTCACTGGGTTTTGTTTTCACATAGAAGTCAAAAAGCATAAGAAATAGCATGGGGCCCCCAGAGGCAACCACACTGGGACAGCAGCATTCACATCTTTTCCTCTGGATGCTCTGCCTGCCTTTAGAAGCTGCAATAGGAATAGGAATCTGTGACTCTCCCAGCTTCATATGTCACTTCTGTGACCACACAGGCTTTACTGCCGGACCAAGCTGAACCCCCCAAGAAGGAGAATTTCACTTTTGTGTCATGGAAGGGCCTCCACCCTTGTGCACATAATTTGGTCCATCCTAGTCCCCAGAGATCCTGGCTCACCTGAGCAAGCCCAGCTCTTCCACCCAAAGCAAGACTCTTAGGCATTATGGTATATAACTGCTAATGAAGTTGCTTTGTTTGTTCTATTGCTTAGGGGAGTAAGTAATGTCTCAGAATGCCCTTTAACAGTATTTGTCTTTGTTTATTAAATATTTATTTTGCAAGATAAATGCAGATAAGAGACTCCTAATGTAGAGACTCCTCCTTCTGGAAGGAGAAAGCACTAAGAATGACAGAGGATAAAATGGGTACAGAGATACAGATCGAGTTCTTACCCAAAACAGGATTCATCACTCATCCTTTTTAACAGCGTAAAAGATAAAAAGTTTCAACTTCCTAATTCTGAGTTTATTCCCCAGCAACCAAAAGAAAGTGGATATGACATACTTAGGGGTCTTCTGCTCATCTTTGTGGCCTGACACTCCTTCTTTCCTTTTGATGTAAAAAAATTGTGCTTCCCAACACAGTGGAAGGGAATCTTACAGGTTGATGGCTCCAAGAAGGATTTTGTAGGGCAAGGGGGGAAAGCATTATGGCACTATGGTATAGGAAGCCTTTGGCAGCACTATGAAGGGAAGAGGGGAAAATCACATGGATGTGTCACAGTCAGGATTAGCCTGTTCACTGGTAGTCTTGCAGACTCTGTACACACCTGCTTAGCCTTTCTTTGAGTAGGCAAATGGCAGAGGAGAAATACAGATAAAGCATAGAATGTTAAGGGGATGAAATGGACCTTAAAGACCATCTAGTCCCAACATCCCCCTGCCATGGGCAGAGACACCTCCCACTAGATCAGGTTGCTCAAGGTCTTATCCAGCCCCGAAGACCAACCTGGCTTAATGCAAGAGGTTAAGCAATTGGGATCAGAAGTGAGCACTGTGGGCTATCCCAGAGTTTTGCAGGAAAGTCAAATCAGCCTCCTAACTCCTCTCCAGTAATGACAGCAGTTTGGTGGGTCCCCACAGCCGGTCTATGACTCACAGAACCAGAGGTTTTAGACAGAGGAGTAGAGGTTTTAGAAGGGACATGACTGATCCATCCCAGCTCTCAGATCCTGATGCCCCAAGGAAAATTGGCAGGTTGGGAAATGGTACTGCTGTCTTGCACAGCCACATTGTATGACTAGAGTGAAGATGCCATCTCCTCTCTGCCCATGCGCATAGCTGCCATTTGAATCTGGCCTTTCTGGCTGGAGCACACTGTGGCTCCTTGCAGAAAGAGATTTATCACCATGGCATCCTTCTGCTGGGAGGATGACTCCCCTGGCCTCTCTTCCCTGGAAGCAGATGTAAGGGAGGAATAGCCATCTCTTCCCAATGTGCATGGGAATTGAGCTGAGAGGGAGTGGCGTGGATTCAGCCTCCAGCCACCTGCTGTACAGAACGAATGGGCAGATCACTACCCAGAGAGCTCTGTAATTTTGCTTTGCAAATGCTTGCCTGCTGGCACAGAGCCCGAGGAGGGGAATAGGGAGAGGGTGGTTGCTCACAGCTCTGCATGCCAAAAAGGCACTTTACCATGCATGAGGCCACCAACGCTTCTCTAGCCACAAGGTCCTGCAGGTTTAACCCCCTCTGCTGCTCCCCGAGGCAGCTTTTTGTAAGAGCGGTGGAAGAGTGGCAAGAGAAGGCAGAGAGGGAAAGAAGAACAAAGAGTCCTTGAAAAGAGAGATTAAAGCAATTCAGGGAAGGGCAGAGGACTCTCACTAGGGAAAGGGGTATATGAGGTCATAGAAGTATGTCAAAACAGGAGTTCCTGCAAGAGTTGCCTGAAAGGAAAATGATTCCATCCCCAAGGCCTTCCAAGCAGGCAAGTTGTAAGAACCCTCTGTATACTAATAGCAAGAGTGAGGTAGAGCCTGCTTGGGCCTTGCTGCTAAATGCACCAGCCTGCTTGTAGGCAGGCTGGCTCATGCGCACATGCTGTGTGCGCCTGCAGCAGCATACCATTCCTCCTGCCTCTCCCACCTCCCCAGAGCTTTTTAATCTGCAGACAAATTTCAGCAAAATCTATGACACAGGTACATCTCTGTCTGAGAAGATTCATGGAAACAGGCAAACCAACAACAGACAAGAAACCAAATTTCTATGAAGAGATGCGAAATATGAATTCAATACCAGCAGAGAACCCATACAAAGAGTGCTTCAATGAATATGTCACAAAGTTCAAACTCTAACTCTGAAAAATATCTTTTCAGCCAGCAATTGTGCATAACCACAATAATTTGAGTAAGCTGGATCCCCATGTTCTTCTCTATGCTGATACCTTCTCACTTTCTAATTTTGTTTGAGCTCATGTCCTAGAGATGTCCCCTTCTCAGAGGTATACATCAGAGATGGCAGCAAGCTGAACCTGCTAAGAACAAGTGTAAACCCAGGTGCTCAGCAATCATCTTTAAAGAAATCCTCCCTGCCCTGCAAGTCTGAGCCCCCATACACACTGCCAGAGGACCCCATGGAGGATCTCTACAGAGAGCTGAGCAGATCTTCCCAGTCAGCAGGGCCTTTACTGCACTGACTTGGATTGCACCAAGGAACTGTGGCAGAAGTATGGCCCAAGTGATTGTATGTGGCCAGGATGCTGCACACCAGACAGGGAAGAGAAGGCTCTACTGCTTTCCATTTTTCCCAGTGTAATCTCATGATTTCTGCTGCTAGGCCTATGCCCATCTTTGAAGAGGTTCTCAGGACAAGGCTCAATACAGCTCCTACTTCTCTTGCAAGCTGGGAAAGCATGTTCTGTTTAAGCACCTCCAGACATTCCTTTTCTACATGAGCTAGATCCAAAAAGAGCAACCTTTATGCTTTTCAAATACCAATCCCCAGCCTTGCCTTAAGTGCTCTGGCTAAAGTAAGCAACATGCCAACATCAGAAACATCTGAGAAAAAAAGTGTAAGTCATGTGGAAGCAGGTCTTTGGTATCCATGGCCAGGTGCTCTCCTTTTTATAGCAGAACACTCATTTCCTACTTCACAAGTACTCTCAATTTCTAATAGTATAAGCTGTAAGAAAACTACATCCACTCTGACCTGTTGTACCAGCAAACATGCACCCCAATCCTGCTGACATTCTTATGTGCTCCAGTAGCATCTACAACTTACAGTATATTTACTGAGCTTAAAGTCACTTCAAGAAACAATTTTTAATGTAATTTGATGACATTTTGATGAGACACATGATTTTATTACAAATTTGGATCAGCCCTTATTTTTTAAATTATTTCTAAAAGTGTAATACGAATTTTTCAAGCAGATAATTAGAGGTTAATGCCCTGAAAAGCTCCAATCTGTGCTCCATGATCCTAACACATATACACATAGACTTGACTTCATCATCAGAGCTTTAGATATGAATATGGACAAGGAACAGGCAGAAAGGGGGCAAACCCCAGAATGACTAAGAGAGCATTCAATATGTTGGTTGCTGTGATTTTTACTGGTTTTCTTCATTTTCTCCTGAGTTTTTCATCCAGTTCTCACCCATCCACAGCACAGTGCAGTGGCAGGTGAGTTTTTCCTTGGAAGACATGAGAAACTAAAAACCTTAATTTTAGAACTTTAGAAAGAGTCTCTTCAGTCATGCTAACACCATTCAGTGTGATGTTGGAATATAGCTAGGAATTAATGGTCAGAACAAAAAATTTTCCCCACTCTGGAAAAAAATATAAATTGTTGTTGATTACTTCATTTCTTTCCGGAGTACGTGAGAGAGATTTCTTGTCAATAAGAGTTCAAGAAAAGACAAAAAAAAATTACAGAGACTTTCTATATTTAGTAGCTTCTAAATTTTGGCACATTTGCTTGCTAAAAATACATACATGGATGGTACTACCTATTGGTGTGATGGATCAGTATCCTGCTTTTTACCATTCAATTATCCAAGCAACAAAAGAGGCAGACAATTGCAATTTGATATTCCCTGATAGTTGTCTGCTGAACATAGAGCATTTAAATGCCTGTTTGCACAACATGTCCAGGAACCGAGTCCAGTTAGTGCATGGCTGAGGTGCTTGGTAGCACACCCAGCTGTGTCAAGGCCCAGACCAGAGAGCAGCAGGCAGAATATCAGGTCCACTCCTCACCTGAGGCTGGGAGAGAGAGCTCTCATTCCCCTTGGGCAAGGCACAGTGAATGGGACCGCAGCAGGTCCACCAAAGCAGCAAGGCACTAAAGACAGCAGCAGGACGTGCACAAGGAGAGGAGACATATCTGGAGCAAGGCACCTACCCAAACTTTCATCCCAGGACACTTCTGAGCAACCAGGATACACAATCTATCTTCATTCCTGGATTAGGATGCAAGCTGTTTCTTTAGGGAATGTGGGACTATGCTTACTCTGTTTCTTTCAAGCACTGCCCCAGCATGGTGCCTGTGAGGCAGCCCAGTGCCCAGCGCAGCTGAAGACCCAAGCTGGGATCATCCGCAGCCTGAGGGGACTTGGTTGTCATTGCCAGCCCTGCTTGGTGCCTGCATCTCTGAGGAAACTATGGATGCTGCTGCAGAATTGTGCTGCCCTTTGTAACCTGGCTTAATTGAGTTACATTTGGACCAAGATCTTAGAGGCAAGTTTCCTCGGGTCAGTTCTTAGTTTCAACCTTCTTTACGTGACCAATCATCAGTTTCCTGGGATTCAGCCTTCCATTCAATACAAATACTACTAGTAGAAAGTAACTATCTCCAAGCATGAAGTGGATTTTATGAGTACACATGAAGCTGCTGAGAGACATTGGTTTAAAGCGCCAAGCTGTATCCTTTAAACAGGAACGCCTTGAATCTAAACTAGAAATTATTCCTAAAGAGTAGCATAAAAAGCAATAATAATTTACAAGAGCATCTCTAGTCACAGTGATCTAGTCTCCCCTTCCAGCAGAGTAACGGGGCTTGGGAGGCAGCAAGTGCAATGTCTCAACATTTTGACACGTGACTCAAGATATTAAAGAGAAGACTGTCTAGGTGAACATACTGTAGGATAGTAGCACTTGGTGAGAAAAACATTTCTTTAAAATAGTTATCATTATTACATTGCCAAATGAAAGGTGTATTGAGTGGATTTACAGGTATTCATTGGAGGGTCCAGCACTAGTCAGTGTTTCCATTAATGACTTGGATAATGGAAAAAAGAGTATACTTATTAAATCTGCAGACAACATTAAGCTGAGTGGAATTGAATACACTAGAGGACAGAAATAGACTACAAGACAATCACACCAAATTGGACAGATGATCTGAGAACAGAAGATAAAATTCAACCAGGACATAATCATGTAATTAGACTTAAGCAGGAATAATCAACTTCATTAATACAGAAAAAGGAACAGCTGTCTAGGTGACAATTCTACAAAAAGGAGTCTGGAAGTTACTGCACACCACAGTCTGAAAAGCAGTAAAAAACATGCCTTACCACCACAGGACAAGTAACTATCATATTGGGACTCTAATGCCAGTCTAACAGACCTGTGATGTAAATTTTTCCCTGAAGGATTATGTCCAATGTTATGCATTCCACTCTGAGAGGCCAGTTGGAGAGAGCCCAGAAGAGAAGAGGAATGGTCAAATGTTTAGGATCCATGGCCAACAAGAGTAGACAGCACAGACAGAGGATGCTCAGAAAAAGAAATAATGACTGGGGAAGCACGCCACAACAGTTTTCAAATATCTGAACAGCTGCTACAGGGTAATCAGTTTTCCATGTCCATGGTGATAAGAGGCAATAAATTCAACTTCAGCATGGAAGATTTGGGCTAATCTGTTAAGAATAGGGAAGCACTGGAATAAATTGCTCAGAGCTCAGTCAAAATATTGACAAAGGCAAAGGAGGTGCAGCTGGATACACCATGGGCAAGGAGACAGACTAGATGATCTCCCAAAGCCCCTTCCAATCCTATTTCCTATAGCTTTTTTGATCAGTTGTAGCAAGTTTAAACCGAAGCTGTTCACAGAACTCTGCATTCCCTGACCCTCAGATCAGGTATTTTCCACAATGAAAAGGGAGAGTTCTGAAGTTTCTACAGTACAGCAAAACACACACAGCATTCACTACCCAGCTTCAGCAAATCTCTTTTCTAAATATGCCAGACACATATTTATGTGCTCTCAATGCTATGTGGAGCAGAGCCTGGAACATTAAGCTTTCAGCAACAAAACCATAGTCCTCTTCCAACAAGCCTTTGTAACTGTTCCTAGGGGTGACTACGGAGCCTCAGACCTCTGCAGTTGTCTGCACATGCTACCCTCACTTCACAGCCCCAACTAGGAAGACTGTTTACATCCCAGGCTTGCTCGTCTGTACATATCCCAAAAATACAGAGTTTTTGGGGGTTGCTTTGTTTATGTCTTCCTGTGTGAAATTCTCACACCCTAAATCTAATGCACCCACCTAACAAATTATGGTCACATCTAGAAAGATTATAAAACCATAAAACCTTAAAAAGTGTCAGTCCCAGACTCCAAGAATAGGACCAATGGCAAATAATGTTTTAACATCTATATTTGAAGTCAGCCCCCCATCTCTTTACAAAAAGAGAAGTCCTTCTGCCAAGAGCTAGAACTGTTGCAGGATCTGTCGTGCAGGCAGACGTGTCACAGTGTTCTGCTGGAGGACAGAATGTGCACATGGAAATAGGCAGGGAGCATGTGCTGTGAGTATCATGGCCTGTAGTGCTCCTGGAAGAACATGACATGGAAGTGTTTACTACCAAGAGGAGAAAAGTGACCACAGGACTGTAACTAGTGGAATTAGGGCAGACAAAGGCATACTGCTTCCTTCTTTAGTGATTACAAAACTTTTCTGGTGTTAAGATCAGGAGTGCACGAAACACCATTCTCCCAAGCCATACATGTGTCTCCATATGGTCCCATGGTGATTCTCTCCAAACTGAGAGGGTCGTGCTTCCTATGCAGTCTACCAGCACTGAAGATCATTAAGACTATTTCTTAGATCAACCATAAAGTCACAGACTAGCACCTAGAAAAGTCAATGAGTAACATATTTTGATGCTGAAGAGCTTCTGAGACAAGCTGTCAGTTGGCCCCAGCTGTCCCACTGCTCCTGCAAGGGCTCAGCTGTGGCTGAGAGGTTCTGCTTCCCTGCCACTCTGTCTGGCAGGCTCCACATAGTGTTGCGGCACACAGGGTGTCCCCACCTCCTGGGGACTTAAAGGAAACTAAGACATCTCCTTAAGTGGCTGCCCAAGCAGAACGTTGAGGAATTTTGATACAAGACAGAATGAGCTCCTCTGCACCTCATCTGAGGAGATGTGGGTCCCTGCAGCCTAAGTGGATGTGCCACAGGCACAGGGCACAAGTACACTTTTCTTATCATTGCACTCAAGAAGGGAATGGGGACCCCTGGGGCAGACCATCCCTGCAGCTGGCCATTCTTCCTCTCCCCTCTCTCACCCACGGCAACTCCCAGTGATGCTCCCAACACTGGCTGTGCCCCTGCTGCTTGAGTTAATTACAGTAATTATACCTGTGCTCCTCAGCTCCAGCTCACTTCTGTTGTCACTTCCCTGCCCATTCATTTGCAAATCTAATCACTCTGTGGATTTTTTCAAAAGAAAAAGGGGTAGGGAGAGCAAGGATGCAAATGAAAAAGAAAGTATGATTCCTGCCACAAAAATACAACAGAAATTGAGGCGCCATTGAGCAGCACATGGGGTTTTATTTAGTGACCCTGTGAGGGCTGCACGCTGCTCCCAGTTCTGATAGATAGGCCTTTGCTAGATTACAGCACTAGAACAGAGGGAGGAATAAAGAAAGAATTGCATCAGCCTCCCCCAGTGCCTGCCAAACTGCCTCAAGATACTGCCCAGTGCTTGAGAGCTCACTTGTAAAAAGGCAGGAGAGCTTCCTGGGCATCCAGTGTTCCCAGTACAGCACAATGACCACATGGGCACAGGCACCATGAACCCCCAGAAACCACTTTACTTCGTGTGGCTCCTACCCATTTCTTGCGCAGGTTTTATGGGTACAAGGGGCGCTGCAGGATCAGCTGTGGAAACAGAAATCTCTTTTCATGCCTGGGAGGCTTTCCAGCAGTGACCCTTGAAGAGCCTGCATTTCAGGTCACCTGTCTGATAAGGATAGATTTGAGGTCAATCCTTTGAACACAGAGGGGAAAAAATGAAATCAGAAAAAAAATGGCCAGAAATGGCTTCCTAATTGTTTGCGGGTACTTTGAAGAAGAGAAAGCAAGAAGAGGAAGCTGTGATGTGCCCTGCCAGCTGACACTGGGACCAGTGTTATATTGCTGCCAGGCAAGGAGAGCAGATGGGTTTTGTCACCCAGTACTGTACACGGTTTTTGAGAGGAAAAATACAAAACTGTTATTTTTGCCCTTTACTGCCAATAGTTACAGTGAAAGAGAGTGAGAGGAAAAGGGACAGCCTGGCTCCTTTGCAATAAGTGTAGCAATTTAATTACACTGCACTGAAGCATTTTCACACCAGCCATTACACTAGTTTTTTTGTGTAGCCACACACTTCTGAGCTTGTTCACAGTATCATCCCAGATGCTAGAATTTCCCACTGCGTGATGACACGTCAGTAACTGGGCTTCTTTCTCTCATTGGCCGTGCTGGAAACGCAGCCCAGGAGCTGCAGAAGTCCAGGAGGCTGAGAAGGTTAGGATAAACCAATTCCTCAATAAAGTACTAGAAGTATTTAAGACTGAAAATAGTTGATGTTTCTCATTACCAGAGTAAATGTTTCTTATCACTGTAGGCTTTGCACACAAAATATTAATGTTTCGCATATCTGCACAGGTAAGAGAGCAGTTCTCTGGACAGGAACAGGAGGTAGAAAGGCCTTCTGAACATCATAGACAGGAAGAGAGGTAGTCAGGGAAACACGTTGGAACTGCAAAGCATTTCTATTTGCAGTTAATATCCAACCAGAGTATTTTTGGTGAAGTGAAAGCAACAAATTCATTTTAATGTAACAGATGAGAAAATGCAAATACCCCAAAGTAATGCCTTGTTTCCAGGCAAGAAATATGAAATGAATACTGCACTGCAAAACATGTCCCTGCTGCAGCATGGCAAACTAAAGGGTCTCCAAGTCCTTTAGGTGACGTGCTCAAAAGGGTTTTCTATCTCCCAGGAGGCTGATTGCTGGGGGAGGAGAGAGAGGACCTACAATTAGGTTGATTAAAATAGTGGTCCCAGCATGGTCTGTTCTTCACTGTTGCCAGGAGACTAGAAGGCTAGGATGAACAGTTCAAACTTTTTGTAACAAAAAATAGGCATTTACTTCCACACCATATGATTTTGGCCCTCTCTAAGGCTTAGCATTCTCCATTAGTTCACAAAAAAAAATATCCCAACCCAACTTCACTTTCTTAGATTTGTCTTAAGATGGATTTACCATGTTCAAAACGGCACCAATTCTTCCCTGCCTCCATCATCCCAGCCCAGTGCCCAACTCCAGACTCAATGGTAACTGTTCAGTGGCTGCTCTTCCACTTTTTGTAATATTAATCTGGTCTTTCTTTCCAGATCTGGGCCCTAGAACCCAATCAGAAGGTCAATTCTAGGTTACTTGTCCCCTCCACAGAATCTACATGTGAAGCAAAGGCTGGGCAGGTGGCTCAGCTGATGGGCACGGACACTGACATGGACAGCCATTTACAGGTTATTTGGTGGACATGCAATACCCTCAGTCAGTGACTTATGCTGGAGGAGGTGACTGTAATATGTCAGGAAACAGAAAGTCTTGATGGAAAAACCAAGCCAGGCTACTTTACCAGCTTGCTCCATTTCCCCCTCACTTTTCCCAGCTGACACAGAAGTAAAAGGAAACACTAAGTATATTGATGGGACAAAGTTATAGTCCAAAGTGAAACCCTACTTTTTTCTTCAAGTCCCTTTTGGTTAGCATCCCAAACCATACAGAAGAAAAACCCAAACCCCAAAACAACAACTAAAAATAAAAATCTGCAGTAGTAGCTGTTCCAAAATTCTGAGTCTGAAGATCTTTATGCATTTGAAGCATTTGATTTAGGCTCTTTGCTTCAATGTAGGTCTTGTCTTTCCCATAGCCAAGTGCATTAATAAAACTTAGCCAATATGCCTTTTCTAAGGCTTTCAACCCGTTGTATCCGTTACTACAAAAACTGTACATACCAAGCAATGTGTTTGTTTTTTAACACTCCAATGGGTGTTAAAATCCTGAAGCAGGTGGCAAGGGGCTGTGAGAGATGGATAGATAGCAGGCATGACAAAGTTTTAGAGAAGAAGACTAGAGATGACAGTGAAGGTAGAAGATTGCTAAAATAGCAGCAAAATTAGCTGAAAGCTGAAATCCTTGCTAGAAATGTACTGTTCATGCAGGGTTTGAATGCCAAAAGAGAGAGGATTCTTGCTCCTGTTAACACAGCCGCAATCAGGCAATAGCTGGAAAGAGGCATTTAAACCTCCCTGTGTAGCTATGTTGCAACACAGTGCATAATTACTCATCATACTCCCTTCCACAGCCTGCACAGGCAGCTGGAATTCATAGAATCACAGAATGGTTTGGGCTGGAAAGGACCCTAAAGATCACCTAGTTCCAACTCTCCTGCCATGGACAGGGACACCTTCCAATAGACCAGGTCATCCAAAGTCTCATCTAACCTGGCCTTAAACACTCCCAGGAATGGGACATCCACAACTTCTCTGGGCAACCTGTGCCAGTACCTCACCACCCTCACAGTAATGCACTTTTTCCCAATATTTAAACCTACTCTCTTTTAGTTTGAAGCCATTCCCCCTTGTCCTATCACTACCTGATCTTGTCAGAAGTCCCTCCCCATCTGTCTTGTAGGCTCCCTTCAGGTACTGGAAGGCTGCAGTTAGGTCACTCTGATGCCTTTTCTTCTCCAGGCTGAACAAATCCAGTTCTCTCAGCCATTCCTCATAGGGAAGGTGCTCCATCCCTAATAAAAACTTGGCCCTTCACTGGATGTACTCCAACAGGTCCATGTTCTTCTGTATTGGGGATCCCAGATCTGTACACAGCACTGCAGGTGGTGTCTCACCAGAGCAGAGGGGCAGAATCCCCTTCCTCATCCTGCTGGCCACAGTGCTTTGGATGCAGCCCAGGATACATATTGTCTCTCTGGGCTCGAAGATCTGGTTCATATCCAGCCTCTCATCCACCAGCATCCCCAAGTCCTTCCCAGCAGGGCTGCTCCCATTCTGTTCATCCCCAGCATGTGTCGAAATCAAAGGTTGCCCCAACCTGAGTACAGCACCTTGCACTTGACCTTGTTAAACCTCATGAGGTTCCCATGGTCCCACTGCTCAAGCTTATCCAAATCCCTCTGGATGCCATCCCATCCTTCAGATGTGACAACCACAACACTCAGCTTGCTGTCACCTGCAAATTTGCTTAGGGTGCACTTGATTCCTTCATCTATGTAATTAATGAAGTTATTAAATAACACTGGTCCCAATACAGACTCCCAAGGGACAGCACTTGTCAGTTGCTTTACTCTGTAGCCACTTCAGCATGGCTTGGCCACTCCTTGGATACCATCCAGATCAGCTAAAGAGGAATTCACATAAGTACCTAAAAGTGCATGAGGCCTTCATAGCCACCACACCAAGCTTTCTGCTTGCTTGCACTCTTGTGGAAATATGGCACCATTCACAGGGATCTCTAGCCAGAAAAAGAGGGCAAGCAGCAGGAATATTACCACAAAGTCTGGTTTGGTCCTTAGTCTTCAGGTACTTCACCACATTCAGACTGGACAGCAGCCCTATTAGTGGCCCGTCCCTGCATTTGATCCAACACATACACCCAGTACTGTGAACAAGGATCTCTGGCAGACACATTCAGGAATCGTTGGAAGGGCTCAGATGGGAGCCTGAAAGCACAGCCACATTAGAGGAGGATACAAAACCACTATTAATAGCACTAGAAAAAGAGGCTCAGATTTCCCACCAGCATGTTAAATAGGACTGTTTCTGCTTCAAAACCACCCTGACTGGATGTCAAGGACACATTATAAAGGCAAGTCAATCCAGGTGTGAAGCAATGTAGCATAGAGATAGCAGCTGAAAGAGTGCCACAAGCAAAAAACTAAGAACACACCCCAGAACCTTAAGCCCAGAAAGCTCACAGGGGAATTACTAAATGAATTGCTTCCTACAATCTCAGATGCTAATTATTTGTGTTTTAATTTTTGTACTTAACATTCTTCTGTCCAAATTAAAGTAAATCTAATTTAATGCCCCCACACAGACTCCAAGCGTCCTTTTCCTTGAGAGATTTTGCTGCTAGCCAGGACCTAGACACCACAGGAGGAACAGTAAATTTTAGCTCCTATGTGGCTTTTGTCTTCATGTGGAGAAGACATTAAATTGTGTAACAGGTAAAGAATGGGCCTTCAGTCATGTCTGTCAACTAGATATAGCTATCCACCCTTCAACAAAAGCTGTTGGGAGGGTAACAGAGCTCAAAGAGATGCACCACAGTGTCCAATAGATTCAAATAGATGTTAACAGTGTCCAATAGATGCCTCTAGGTTCATTTCCTGACTCTGCAAGAAGAGAGAGCCAGTCATAGAGCTCAAGGGTACATTTCTAGCTTACCCTCATAAATTCCTATCTATTTACAAACTCTTCTTGGATAGTAGCCTTGCTTGTATTCCTTCCATCCTACCCTCCTCTGACATTGTTCATTCCTCAAGTTTCCAGAGAGTCCTTGTGGCTAAGATAAAAAGATTTAAAAGTCAAGATTGCTTTGTAGGGTCTGCAAAACCAGAAGTTGTTATTTAGCATCTTGACATCAAAGCAAGTGGTGAATTTACAGAACTATATATCCAAAACCTATTTTGCCACACATTCCTATCATTTCATGGAAGCTCTTTACTTCCACCTTGATGACCTTTGCCACTGATGGTAGGAGAGGAGGACATTTGTCTCAGCAGATAAATGGCTTCACAGATACAGAGGAATCTGTGAGGTAGGTTATTGAGTAGCTGACACAAGGAGGATTAACAAGAGTATGGGTTATTTTCATAACAAATACAGCCTGCCACATACCTCCATATTTAAGAGCAGCCTCTCAGGGTCAGTAGGCTTGGTAGCTTTGGTCAGTCAATAAGACCTAGTACTAGTCTCAGCAAAAGTGTCAGATACTGCTTAATAAAACATGGTTTATGTTTTGAGTCTCTCAGAGATATTTCTACTGCAAGCTTCTCCTCACATGGCCAAATTCTTTAGAAGACCAGGGAGGAAAATAGAGGTGCTGGTGAGCCAACAGGCAGCAATGTTTTTTGTCTATGCAAGCAATGCATTGATGCACTCAATCAAAATTCTCCTCAGTGACATGGGGTGAGAAAGAATGCAGGCTGGCAGAGACCTCCACAAAACACAGCTCCCTCCAAAAGTCTCTCACTGCTTTGCTTTTCTCAAGCTTTCTTACATTTGTCCTCAGCTGCCATTACACACCATTCCATGCTCCCAACCAACAGACAGACAGGATGAAGGTCCCATCATGTACTCATTGTCAGGCTCACAAAGAAATTCAAAAAGAGACATGCAATTCAACAGCCACCACCATCTCCAGAAGCAGCACTTCCACTAGCCATCCTTGCCTTATTTTTTTCCCAGACAAAAAGAAGGCAAATTATTCGCATTTCTCCAGGTCATCAGACAAAACAACCCTGTTCCTTGGGACACCCTCCTTGCTCTGGGCTCTTCCCCTTGCCCCTTCTTCTCTTCTTTCTTCATATTGCCCACGTGTCACATCAAATGAGCTACCAAAGCCTTCAGCAGATGCACCTTATTAACTTCAGCAAAAGGCAACCATAAACCAGAGCTGCAATGTCTTTATAATTTGTGATGAGTTGATGGGAAAATATTTCTGCCTGATTAGAAACTTTAGCGATCTCCTGATTATTTTGAGTGGAATATGGCTGGCCTCCCCTTTTGTCCCAGCCATAATGGCAGGACAGCTTCTAGGACATGCGCATATCTCTTACCCTCAACCCAGCAGGAAGAGGTATACTCACTCTTCCCCTTCTGTGCCACACCCTGACAACAGCAAAAGAAAAATACTGCTGGTATTAATAGATCAGCCCTTGCTGTAAATCAGGGTTTAAACTTTATGCTGCCTGGGAAAAACCTTTAGTCATCAATGATGTCACCAAAGATGTCAGCCAAAGGCACTGAGTCATGTTGCACAAGAGAGTGTGCTGTGGTTGGGGGTTTAAGACCCTTCAACAAGTGCTTGGAACCAAGATGCTCTTTTTCCCTTGTATTGTACCTATTAAAAATTGTTTGGCTGAAGCAATGAGTACTGTTGAGTAATTCCTCTTGCAGAGGAAAACTGCAAAGTAGGTATTTACAAAAAAACACGCACTCAATACTGCATGGTAACCACAGAGCTGGTGACTCCCAGGGCTGAAATGCAGCTCAGGAGCTATCACACTTTCCCCAGATATCCTCCTTGCTGGCAGCTTCAGGAGGAGCCAGAGAGGCCATGACAGCAAATGTTCCTTCATCCCAAGGAAGATCCCAGCAAGGTGGGCTGTGGTGCATCTGCAAGGCTGTTCTCTGAATCCCATCAAGAGTTTTCTTGTCTTTCAGCTTGGAACTACAGATGTCACCACAAGACCCTGTCCCTCTATAGCTTCCACATTTCCCCAGCACTGCAGGCCCACTACGCAGTGGTGATCAATAGAGGGCAGCCCCTCTCTACCCCATATATAAAGTCTGGGACTTTATATATGAAGAGTCTTCCACCTTCATCTCCTGTCCATTGTCTCCAATTCAAGGCCCTCAACTCCTCTTCCTCCAAATTCTTCAGACAAAACCCTTGAAGCCTGTGCTCTTGACTTGCTCTCTAAAAGCCATGACAGATGGCAGTTCTTCTCATCAAGTGAGAAGGCCCCTTCTTCCACAGGGGCCAGCAGCTTCTTGTCTCTGGCTCCCCAACATTCCAAACACCAGGCCAGTGAGTGGGAGAGGATGAGAGAGGTTGTCCAAGCCCAAATTACTTTATAACACAACTGATGGAAAATCATTTAAGTTAGCATCTTAAAAATATACAGAGGTACATTTTGAAAAGGGAGGGAGGGAGGGAGGGTCCAGGGTCCTGGAGGCAGACACCTGGGCTTTGTGGGGCTTCTAAGTTTCTCTTTCTATGAAATTAGTTATAATGCAGAGTTCATTTCTTTCTGAAAATGGATCAGAAGTTTTTGGAGGTCTTTGATGGTTTTGATCTTCCCCTGCAGGACTGACCTTGGCTCAACAGTCCTTGACCACTTCTTGAACCCCATACCTGCACTTGCACTGTACTGTATTGTGCTTATCTCCAGGAGCCAGAACAAGGATATTTGTCCCAGAAAAGCACTGCCCTAGCTCCATATGGCCCCTTTCTCCAGCCACACAGTGTTCTTTCTTGCTCATTTGCATAGCATGTTTTTACCAGCAGTCCTTGGCTGGCGCCATGCCTATCTGGCTATCGGTGTTTGAAACATGCATAATAGGCCCTTATCTTCTGGGCTTCTAAAGTGCCTTTACTCTGTTTTTGAAGACACTCTGGAATTTACATGCAGTTGCCTGGAGCAACTGAACTGATCTTGGGAACTTCATATAGTCTTGATGATTCAACTCCCACCCGTACAACTTAAGTGCCCAAGATGATCTGGTGATGTGATGGAGCCAAGCGATTCATATGACTAGGAAGGCTTGGACTGGACACCTTGGTGACCACTGTGACAGTCTTTGTCACTGTTGTATCACAAGTAATAGCTAGGCCCAGAAAGACTCAATCAGTTGGTCTGTCACTGTGCCCTGCATTGGTTATAACAGTTTCGAGATACTCAGGCACAGCTGCAATATATGTAAATACACAAATATATATTCATAAATCTTAAGAAATACAAACCTTCTTGTTAAAAGTTTAGACCTGTTATAAATAGAAGTTTAAAGTAGGAAGGAACTGCTCCACTTGGCAAATTTTAAGTGGTGTCCATCTGTGTGGCTTTTCCACCACCCTGTGCACCAACCAGAAAGAACTACTTTTAGAGGCTGCAGGTTGGATGAGGTGGAGCATTGGTCTAATCTGGCCATTAAGATTCCAGTCTTACAAAATATGGTTTCTTACTGTAACTAGTGCTAATATATTTAATTACTTTTTTCCATCCATTATCCTTTAGCCTATGTAATGCCAGATGTTTACAGCATGTGGTTTATCCTTCCAGCAAAAGAGAACTAGAAGATTTGTGCCTGGGAATAGTATATACATTTCTTTTATACATGCAGCCCTAGAGAAGAGGTGGTAAGGAGCCTGCAAGTGCTCTCAGGGATCTTAGTCCAGGACTGGTATGGATTTCCCTTTGAACTGACATCAATGAAAACCCACAACAGAACAGTGGTGCCTACAAGGCTTTCACTTTAGGTCTCTTGACTCTGTCCCAAACCTTGCAAAATCTCTGTTCCATATCACATCTTTCCTTGGCCAAAAAAAAAAGAAAAATAAATTCCAAGACTGTATGTAGTGGGATCATCCACTGGCATATGCCATGACAATATGAACGTATCCTGTGTCCTGGCACTGGTTATTCAACTTTTAACTCAGGCATTGATACTCAGAATTTGCAATGCTTTCAACCCCTATATATCAAAGCCCTTCTGTGAAATGAGAGATGCTTTGTAGGCTGCTAGAAGCCTAGAGATAGCCCATTAAGATTTGGAAATAGTGGCTAATATACTCACTGACCCAGATGCAGATCAGAAAAGTAAAACAACCCTCTGCCCAACATACAGCTGGTTTGGTGTGAGGCACAGAATGGCTTTCCTGGAGTAATGTAGTATGGAGTTCAAAAACATCTTTATGTGAATATTGTAGTAACATACAGCTGCCTTTGTAATCTAAATTCCCCATTTCTTAATATAGTCTCAAGCAAAATCTGTTGTTTGAATCCATAAGGCATAATATACCTGCCTGATCAGTTCTCATTGCCATCCCAATACAGGGAATGAGGTCAGAGATAAAACAGCGCTCTGCTCCCCAACCTGCCCCATTTTTAACCATGCAGCATGTGTGCATTTATGGGCAGAGGCTGCAGTGTCCCACTGTAGAGAGATCAGTGGGCAGCTGTTTTACACTGAATATGTGAGAAATTAATGACAAAATGAGGGTGCTGGTAAAGGCTGAGTAATAAACCCAGTCATGTTCTGTCTCTCCTGACCAAGCAAGAGCCCTTGACTTTTTGCTTTAAGCTTTTAATTTCCTTTTTGCTTCCTCTTCCCCTCCAAATCACACTGTTTTCTCTTAGAATTGCTCACCCCCTCCTCCAGCTGTTGTCCATGCTCAAAGTGATTAACTCTGCCCCTTTCTCTGGGCCTGTTCCTCTGAAGATTACTGTCTCGTGCTTGGAGTGGATAATCCATCAACCAAATGGCCTGCTGCCACCCAGGGGTCTGTTGCAGTCCTTTGGCACTAGTGCTAGAAGGTCTCTGACTGCACAACCAGCAGAGCGTGAAGAAGGCAAGACCAGCACAGGCTGGAGTTCAATGTTCCAGCCAGCATGTGTACACATAAAAATCAGCACACGTACGCACACTCATACAATCAGCTCTATCCCCTCAGATCCCAGAAGATGGTTGGAAGAGGAGCACAGGAATGAATTAGCTGTCAGGAGACAACTTGCCTGCTCTCATATTGCAGTGACCTCTGTTACATCAGGAGGGGAAACTCTCCATGCTAAGAGCCAGGTAGAGTTTTCAGATGACTTATGGAACCTGAATAGTGTTATTATCCAAAGCAAATATGGAAGGGAGCAGAGCTGAACATCGTGCCCATGCTGAATCCACATCCTGTGAGCACACAGAGTTCCCTGAGCCCTGTTCTTTCAACGCTCTAACACTTTCCTGCCAGAGCTGGTGCTTCTATGGTTGGTTGAAAAACTCCTGGCCTGGCGATGCCATTGCAGACTTGGCTATCCTCATAGCCTTGCTAAAATGCCTCCAGCCTGACTGCTGTGTTTGTCCCAACTGCCCAGGCTGAGCAGAGATCTGAGTTACACCACTATTAAAGACAAAACTATTGGTCTTTGAAGAGATTTAAACCAGACCAAACATCCCTCCACAACAAGGACGATTGATAAGCAACATCAGCATCTTTACAATATAGCCCAAACTACAGCCAGGTCTCCTTCAGCCTGGAGAGGCAAACCAAGCATGAGAGAATCATCACTACAGAGTGGGCTTAGAAGGAAGGGTGCAGCAAAAAAAAGTAACAGGGAAATTACTCAGTACATGGGTCTACCATGCAGACTGCTTTGGGTAGATGTAAACAGCCCTACCAGCTTTATGCAGCCAAGATGAGGCAACATCTGCCTTGTGGCTAAAGCAGGGACTGAAGGGAAGCTGTGTCTGTGCTGTCAGTCCCTCCCTGTGCCTTGTTTGCTGTGCCCATAGCACCAGCCAGCAGTGCCATTAAGTGAGGCACACAGGCTTTCAGTGTAGCAGAAACTGGGAAGAAATTGGGCTCAAAAAACCAGTTGTCAGTGGAACAAATATGCAAGAAGAGAGACAAAGTGCAGGACACAAGCTTCCTGATATGAGTGGGGCTAAGCTGACTAGGCTGCTGGCAGAGTGAATGGGCATCTGGCTGATATAATAAGCCATTTAAGAAATCCATTTTCCTCTACTTTTCACAATTTTTTTCTTTCTCTTTTTTCCTTTGTGTTTCTGTTATTAGTCATTTTTTAAAGGGCAGACAGCTTATCCCATCAAGTTGCCCTGAGAGGAGGGACTGGGCTGCCTGAACTTCTACCAGTTTCCTACTGACAAGCATCTATTCAAATCCTTCTCCAGTTTCAACCAAGAGAGGCATACAGATCCCAGAGATAATGAAAGTCTTTTAGATGTAATGAAAATAGGTAGGTGGAGAGGAGGGAGAGTACTCTCTGAGCACCCCCACTGCAAGAGAATGCAGTGTGAGCTAAAATACCATGTACTAGCAAACCTTCATGGGAGAAATCCCATAACTACCACAGGCCATAGGAAACACATTTAATTTGCCTCTGCACTCAGAAGGCACTTGTAGCTGGAAATGGAGGAGGGAGCCAGCAGGAAATGGAGGCAGGCATAGCCCATAATGGGTGGATCAGCAGCAGGTCTCTGTTTCTGTGGCCTCTCTGCAGACAGTAGGCACAGCATCTGGGAGCAGATGCATCCATTGCACTCAGTTTATCATGTGGGTTCCCTTTCTAGCATCATCGGCCAGCCCTGAAATGTGCATTCATGTCTGGGACTGTCAAAAGTGTTTAAAAGACCTCTCCATCTCTCACAAAGGAAAGATTTTCTCTTCCCATTTTACATCTGTCCCAAGGAGACTGTATCCTCTAAGCTAACGATGCTGGGCCAGCTTCGTAATGAAGCCACACTGTGCCACTAATGCTCCCGCATGCTCTAGCCAGAGTGAGGCCAATGAGCCTGCTCTCTGTGCAAGTCTTCCCACACCCTCTCTGCAAGTAAGCTCATGCCAGGTCACAGCCTGACTCCACCACTGACTTTGCTGGCACAGGAGTGCTCGACAGTTCCTTCAGAAGTTGCTGAACAATACAAACCAGGCTTAATGATGGATGCGACTCTTGCATGCTCCCTGCGGATTTTCTGTACTCTGCTTGGGAGATCCCATTTCCCCTCTGAAGGAAGTAGGCGGCAAACGGAAGGGCATTATCCCTCCTATTTGCACCGAAAATTTGGCAGAGCCAGCACAAAAAAAATGGAAGGAGCCACATACCTTCCTCTTTTAAAAACAGAAGGGCTAGGATGCTTTCCAAACCTAGAGACAAACTTAAGGCCAAGGCTGACATTTCAGGGATCACTGCCAATTAACTTAATGAATAGAATTTTCTTCTTCAGCCATGCTCTGCGCATGCTGGAGAGGAGCTAGATTGTTTTCCTGCCCTGGTTCTGGATAATAATTTTTGCTGCATTCACTCAGAGACATCTGTCTGTTTTCATGCCTGCAATGTAAGCTGGTGTTGAAGTCGCATCTGCTAAGGAGCCTCTCAGCTCCCTATCCTGGGGGGTATTTCAGGGCAAAAGTATCCATCAACTGCTTACTCTGAAGCATGTGCTTAACAAAAGCATGAGCAAAAAACCTAAGGCTGAAGCTCCACATATAAGTTGTTTGCTATGGCTGTGCCTGGAGAGATGGCAAGGGAATGGTCAGAAGCAGGGTGGCGAGGATGCATGGACTCCCCAGCACCATGCCTGTGCCATGGCCTTGGCAGCAGGACTTACTCCTGGGCATCCCAGTGCAACCAAAACCTCCAGTGTGCACAGTGCCCCCAGCCAGCCACTGTTCCCAAGGGCAGCCAAACTCTCATGGCAGCTCTGCCCACCTGCTCGCTGGCTGCAGGGGGACACACACTACTTCAACACTTGCAGCGCTGCAGACCTGAATCCACATCACATCCACCCTCCTCTTACTGCCACAGAGGCCCAAGCAGTACTCATCCGCCTCACAAAGGGATGTTTCATCAACCACAACTTAAAGATGTGAAATAAAATAGCAATGAGTTCCAAAACCCACTATAAAAAGAGAAAGGGTGAAAGAGAGGGTGGGTGTGGTCTGTTTCAGGGGGAATGAATGACAGGAAACAAACCCCAGATCCCTGAAAGCTCAGAGAAAATAGGAACAGAAAGGGGAAGAAAACCACATAAGCAGGGGGAGGCGGTGAGGAGAGGGGCTTTTGGTATTGATGTTTGAAACAGTCTCTTTAAAATGGAAGATAATGACACTGAAAATTATTCTGAGCTTTTCAAAGGCATAAATGACCAAACTGCCTCCTGACTCCTGAATTACATTATCCAGAAAGAACTTAATAGCATGTTATTATCACTTCTCCTCGCTGACAGGATTTCAGCACTGAAAAGACAAACAAGAAGTGCATTCATAATCACAACCGCATTCACCTCTGCGATGCACTGGCCACAGCTAATTTCAGGTAAGTGTCTCAGCAGCCAGCCAGGGAGCTCAGCAGTGAGGTAATTGCTTTTGTCACTACCTGAGAGGGAGAAGCTGGGTGTCCCCAGTGGCAGTCAGTGACAAAACCCTTCTGTATGGGGAAGAGGGGCATGTCCTGGACTGGCTGATGGCAGCTGGCCGGGACCTACCTCCATGAGGCTGGCTCCAGTAGGTCACAGTGTGTCCCATCCTGGCAGGTACCTGCGAGGGGCCTGAGGCTGTGTGGATGGCAGTGGGGTCCCTATGTCTGCTGCAGCTGTGGCTTTGCTGGCCTGATGGGAGCTTGTAAGAATAGGAGCAAGACAATAAAGGGAGATATAGGGATGTGTGAAGGGTGGGGAGTGTGAGTAAACAGCACGGCCTGTGCTGTCCAGGAATGGCCCCAACCCTTGGCATTTGTCACATCATTACTTTTCATGACCAGCAGCCCTGAAGGAGACAAAAGTGTGGCTGATTTCCAGAGCTGGGCAGTTTGGCCATCCTCTCTTCCTATTCTCCTACCTGTGCCACCCCATCCCCATGTCTCAGCTGAAAGGTCAGAAGGCAACTTGGTTATATTGTGCTCTCTGTCAACACCCATGCCCTGGCCATGTCCTGGAGGGGCCTGATAATCATCCTGGTCTAAGTATAACACCACTGTGCCACTGTCTGAGAGCAGTTTGCTTTGGGCTAGTCCCAAGGCTTTTCTTTACATCCCCTTTGTGCTCTACCAAAGTGTGCTACTACAGTACAAAGTACCTCTGTCCCAGGAGGTGCTCCATCTTCTCCTGAAACCTTCCCCAATGGCCAGAGGTGGGGCTGGCTGCAGCTAAGGCAAGTCAGCACAGGAGCCCAGCCCAGAGGGAAAGCAGCAAGGAAGAGAAAGAGGCAGAGAGCCATGTCTGGCTCTGATGAGCTGCCACTGCCATAGGATGCATTTGCATGCACACAGATCATGACCCAGCCCAGCAGGACCTCTGTGCAGACCATCCCTGCTATGGTGCTGATGTGACAAGGCCAAGCTAAATGCCAGGGGCAGCCTTCACGCAGCACTGTGTCCTGCCCATGATTTATGTCCTAGGTTTAAGAGCATTTCATTTCAGCAGCCATGCTCCAACATCTGCAGACCCCTGAGCAAGTGAAGAAGGTAACTGCCAATGTAACAGCCAGATCCATGCTCTGCCGCCTGCCCACTACACACGTAGTTGTGATATTTTTTTCCCCCACAGCACAGCATCCTGGGGTGACTTTATGATGCTTGTATCTGTTCTGTTTATGCAGGATATTAAGTTCTGCATCTTTAAGACTAGCTCCGAAAACAAAGGTGAGGAAAGAAGAAGTGCACAGTTTGTTTTCAGAAACTGAAAATACGGCAAATAATCCTTCCCCACTCCCAGCAAAAGACAAGCTATGGAGAGCACTTATGCAGTGCATCCAGAGCCATCCACGTCATTAGAGTAGGACTCTCCAGCCCAGACTTTGCAGAAGGTGCCAGGGTAGGGGCCTTAGGAGCATCTGCTCCCATAACAAGATTTGGGTGCTGCCAAGAACAGTACACACAGCAGCATTCAAACAGCTTTGCAACCCCATACCCTCCCATGGAGACCCCTACAGGGTCCGTTTCTTGTGCCACTGCTTGGCAGAGAGAGCAAATGCAGCAACTGAAGGAAACCATGGAAAGATGACTCTGGACACAGCTCCTTTGAGTAAGACCATGGAGCAGTTTCAAAAATGAAGGAGTTCCATCAACCACATAACCTGGGCAGGATGAAGACTGAAGAGCAAACTGCAGGGAGCAGCCCTCAGCCAAAAAGGGCTGCAAGGGCAACCTTACACAGCCTGCATAGCTCTCGATCACATTCACTGGCTTCAGGAACTCGCATGCTCTGGCAACACACCTGAACAGTCAAGTATGGTTTCTCCAGGGTAAGACTCTTCTCCCATTAAATTGATTGATTGTTCAGCCTGTTGTGCAGTTATCAGCAGTACCACACTTAGCTGACTCCCGCACCACATCAGTCTGCTTTCTTCCCTTTGTCTTCCTCTGGTGCTCTCTCCAGTTCACACCAATGTGTTTTAGGCCATTGATATCCCCAAGTAAATCCTCAGTCTGCATCACCTCATTGCTTAGGTCTCCAAGCCAGTTGTTGCACAACAGCTATTTGCTTACTGACCTTTTGCTCACAGAGACTATGGTGACAGGCTTGCCAGGATGCAGAGAAGCTATTGCAGTCCCAGTGCAGACTGGGTGCAGTGCAGACAGCCACGGGACTCAGCGCCCTGTGATCTATGCATCTTATATTGCCAAGTTTTCCTTTCAGCCTTATCGGCATGATGGATAGTTTAGTCTTGGTGAAGTACAAGACAGCAATAACAACACTCATGATTTTTTTTTCACATTTTCTTTAAGAGCAATATATTATTACCAGGCTTCATGCATGTCACTTTGTTTATTAGCCACCATTTAGTAACCTCTTCCATCTTTGCTTCATTAAAGCTAGAAGTACTGTTAGGCTGCGGGTTGAGAGGAGAGCAAGGGCTCATGGGGCAGCCAGCCTGGAGAGATGCTTGCTTGTGTACATCAATGCTGAGCTTGAAGCTGGAAGCCTGCAAACCACCTGCGGCTAATGTGCATTTTATATGCAGACTTGTCCTGCTAGGTCAGGCCCAAGTCCTGTAACCTTCATAGCAGAGCTTCAGTTACAGGAAGAGACCTTAAGAGTGGTTTTTATGCTTATATGTATCAGAGTACAGAAAAATAGCTCCAGCAAAAAAGACTCTGAATCAAATGGAAATAAAAAGAAAGTAAAAATAATAGCAAAATGCCAAGGCTCCTCCCTACTCCACTGTTCCTACAGGCTAGGTGAAAGTCTTTACCAGACCTCCAGAAGTCATGAGTACCTGGTTACAGCAAGCAGCTCAAGGCAAAGCTGTGCACAGAGCATCCTGAGTTGACATGGTGGCTGATCTGCAGTGACACCAAGGATGGCGCAGATGATGCTCTCTGGATCACGCAAGTCAACCCAAAAAGGTTGTTAGCATTTGACAAGGTCACTGTGAGCTGCACAGGGTAAGCAGAAGGTGTGTGGGTAAGAGTAGGGTCAACAGGCAACATCCTGCCCAGGGATCCCTCAGGCTCTTCTGTGGATGGACACACAGAAGCACTGATCACTACCCCCACACTGGTGTAGCTCCAAATGCTCTGTCAGGGAAACTTTGAACTGTCTTGATGGGACCTGATTACCATCACAGAGAGATCACTGAACATCCTTCCGGCCCACTCAGGAAGCCTTCAGCTGGATGTGTATACAATTTACTCCCAGTTTAAAACCTATTTAAAGCCTGCATTAGCCACAACAGGGTTCTGGGAAGGCATCCACTGCCTCTTCTCCAAAGGCACTGTGACGTGCAGGTTTTGCCCAAGAGAGAAGGCTGGCTGATAAAAACTGCAAGGCAAGCTACCCAGGCTAGCATTTGCCAGCACAGGCAGACTCACACCCAGCTCTACAATTGAATCAAACAAAAACAGTTGGAAGCCCTGGCCTGGACTTCAAAGCAAAGACAAGACCTGGTTAGGGATGTTATCTCACGTCTGAGCACAGACAGTGACACAGAAGGAGAGCTGAAACCCAGATCCAACTTCATCCCACAGCACTGACTCAATGGTAATGTGAGCCAGTCCCCTGCCTGCCCCATGCCATGGCTGGATGGCTCCACCAACACACTGGCTGGGAGGGGCCACTGGGCATCTGACTACTCCTGCTCTGAGGGAGACTCTTGCCAGCAGACCAGCTGAGCCACTCTGCTGGCCATCCAGGATGGAGACCCTTTCTGGGTGACATATCCTAGCTTTGCATCACCCTCCTATGGTGGGTGGAGGTTCATTAACTAAGGCGAAGTTCATTCCTAACTTAGCAAACTCTGACATGTGGCCAACAGCCCTTGTTTACTCATCTGGTACTGCCAGAAGGAGATTGGTTCTAATCCTCTTTTAAAGCCTCCAGCCATTATCAGCTCATGCCTCTTCTTCTTCCTTCCAGGACTAAACAAGTCCATCTCCCTTATAGGCTATAGGAATAGGTCCTGACCATGTCATGTGCCCTCCACCAGACTCAATGCAGTTTTCCAACACTGTCTTTAACCGAGAGAACCAAAAGAGGACACAATTTCAGGTGTGGACTCAGTAGACTCAAGCAGAGAAGAGCAAATAGCTCTGGACATGATTTCCACTGTAAGTTCCTTTTTACCTGGGGTCCCCCATGTAAGCCCTTCCTGCAGGGCTGCTAGTCCCCTACTAGGTTCTCCTAGTTCTAGTGATACTTCATAGAGTAATATGTGAGGTGATGTAACCATCACCCGTATGATTCTTGGAAAGGGTCATTTTTCTCAGGCAGATAATTAATTACATAAATGTCAGTCTCTTACTGTCCAGCTCTTTTACAGTCCTCACCAGCACCCGAGCAGATGCTGACGGAAGGAGGATGACCCACATCCTGCAGGCACCTCAGTGGGGCTGATAGAGAGTCAGCCCTTCTCCTTCCTTTTTCCATTCCTTTCCTTCCCTTTCTCTTCCCTGTCTCCTATCTCACCTCTCCTCCACTCCCATCTCCAAACTCCCAGGACTCACTAGCAAAATGAATTGCTGGAAACACTCAGAATCATGTGCATCCTCCCACTGCTCTGTGAAAAGCAGTTTACTACCTGGCTGGAGCACCAACACTGTACTAGCCACTGGCCACTGCCACACTGCAGCAAAGCAGCTCTCACATCAAGTCCTCTCATATCAACAGGGGCAGAACAGCAATCACCCCCCAGCTGGCAAAACTGAGGACTGCCAAGGGGAAGGAACAGAAAGCCTTTGGGTCTTGCATGCTCTCTCCACACAACATGGCAGGAGACAGTGAACATGGAGTGGTGGCAGCAGCTTGTCCCCAGAGATATCAGCTGCTGGCACCTTGCTGCCCAGGGAGGCCCCTAGAAAACTTTGGAGGTCCAGGCCTCCAGCACTGCTTGCGACCTTGCCCGAAGTGTGACAACGCAGTTAAGTGGCTTAGGAGCCCAAAGCAGGGGCAGCAGGGAAAAACAGGATTCCTTGGGAGATACTGCATTCCTACAGCAAACAAGACCTTCATCTCAGCCTGCAGGCAGATGATGGCCCTTCAGTGCAGAGAGCAGCCCTTCTGCTGCTTTTCAGAGGACACCAAGAAGGAAGTCATGAGCAAACCCAAGGACGCTTCTCTACACACCCTTTTTTACCTTAGGGTAAGTCCAAGTTACTTGAAAATCAGCAGCCCCAACCAGACCTGGATTTATCCTGAGGACCGAGAGCCTCTGAAGCATTCCTCCCACCTTTCAGCTCAGCAGCATCAACAAATTCCNTATCTCAATGCTGTTTGTTTGCTCTGGGCCATTTGAAAGCTAAAATAAAGACTTCTTGCAATCACCCAGACAAGCACAAACCCTGCGTTAGACAGGCATGGACAGAGCTCAGGCTGCAGGGGCAAAAGCCTCTAGCAAAAGCCCTAGCCTCTCACTTCTAGAGACGAGTCAAGGAGGTAGAAACATCCACCCCCTCTTTTAGCCATTCAGTTATTGGGGGATGAAAAGAATAAGGCATTGACTGCCCCGAGGGCTGTATCACTCCAGGCATCTCTCTCTTTGCTCCCATCTGAATGCTAGGCATCTTGGCACAGCCTGCTGTGTGCGACAGATTCTTGCATGCTCCAGGACCCAGCAAGCTGCCCATACCCCTTTAGACACAGGGTGTGAGGGCAGAGGGAATAGTACAGGGTGATGCACAGATGCACGGTGGAGGTGGGGGAAGAGCCCTGCCAAGTGATGCGCTGGAACGGGGAGTCATTGTGAGGGGAATGACTTTGACCCTGGCCAAGCTGCATGCAAGTCACAGTTCATAAGCCATATGCTGTGGGAAGCAGTGTGTGATTCATTCCGAAGCTTCTACACTGCAACTGCATGAGGTCTGTACGCCCCGGCAAGATGGCAGACAGCATCATGCAGCCTTGATCTGCAAATCTAAATGCCACCCACTTGTCATCATTAGCATTCACTAGATGGACTAGGCAAAGGCTATGCTGTTCAGTCTGGACTACTGTTCTGTCTGGCTTTTCTTCAGCTTAATGTGCAAAAGCAAGTTCACTGCATACCCGAGATTCTTGAAGTTTTGCACAGCAACTTGATTTTCCCAGACTGCCCCATTTTCCACTTCCAGCAGATGTAATGATGGTACATATAAATGCTAGACAAAATGTCCACTGGTTTCCCAATGTGTCTGAGAGCACTGAGAGCATTAGAATTGGTGACGCCATAAGGCTAAAACAAAGCACTTCATTTTACAGGAGCTGAAAGATGCCCATCAGTTTTTCCCCTCTGGCCAACATTTCTAATGCCCATGTTAGTCCTGAGAAAGAGTCGGTGGGCTGCAAGGCTGTTGCGGTGCATTTTTGTTCATAACAGTTTGTTCAATTCCCCTCTGTATTGTTAAATTGCACCTCTCCACCCTGTATTGCTGAGTTTTAGCCCTTCTTCCCTTACGTTGCTGCTTCCACCCTAACCTGTATCCTCCCATCCAGTTGTCACTCCACCCAGATACCTGCCCCTTATTCCTTCCTGACCATTTCCTGTTCCTCCTCCCCTCAGTTGCCAATCCGCCCTTGTGCCAATGTCCTGCCGGGACAGCCCCTCTGTAAATCTAATCCCCAATGCCCCATTGGCCCATGTGACCCCCTCTCCTCCCCTTGTTTTCCCCATTGGTTTGTGTAATGTAAACCCCATCTTGTACTCCTCCCCTAAGTCTTCCCTACTGGTTGAAGTTCTGTACCCGCCTCCTTAACTGCCCCCATATATAATCCCTTGCAAAGTCAGTTTAGTTGCCTTTTGGCCCTGGACTGTCCTGACAATAAAACCTTCTTCACAAAGAAGGTATGTCTAGTTTATGTGTTTGTGTGTTGATTTGAGGTGACTGGTTGGGGATTCCGGGGCCCCGGGGGAGTGTCACCCCTCGTCAGCAAGCACTTAAGAGAGCGCCGCACTGCAACACAAGGCCAATATTTAGTGTCTGCACCAAACTTCAGTTTACTCACAGCTGAAGCTAGGCAGACAGCAGCCCATGTGCTGCCTACAAGCAAAGCAGCAGAAGCTGCGTTTGCAAGTGGTGAAAAAAACATTAAATGCAGGTTGGAAGGAGAGGCCAAGTGCACAGACCTGTTCCAGGTTACCCATGTTTGACAACTGCAAATTGGGATGAGAAAGTGTCTTTTCAAAACCCTGTTAACACATTCACCTTTGAGAGCTTTTAGCAAAAAGACAAGGCAGGAATGTTACAGGGTCAAACTTCATGTGTTTGCTTGTTTTTTCTTAAGACAAACATTCATTGATTGACTGTGGGAAGAGTGAAAGCTGAGCACAACTGATGGAAGAGTCCCTCTGCTAACACTGCAACACACAGCAGAGACTAATGACAATAGACAAAGCTCTGCTAAATATTCCCTGTTCTCTGCCTGCTGCACACTGCCAGAAACCAGTCTGAGGGGCTGCTGTTCCCCACCATTTTTAGAGTCAGGACCTTTCTCATATAGCAGAACTAGCAGTCACGTGGTGAGATTTTGAAGGAGTGAAAGAACGTGCATGGCTGAGAGCACGTTGTGAACTTGAAAGCCAATGCAAAGGACAGCTACAGGGAGCCTCTCCACAACATGAGATCCTCTAAAAATGAGGGCCTAAATGTGGGATGAGCTTTCACTCACAGCTGAGAAACCCAAACAGTGCTCTGGTCAGTATATCCAGCCATGAACAAAGGCATTTGCAGAGGCAGCTACAAGGTGAGGATATGCAGTTGGGTTTCTGGGACCTTAACAAGGCACACCAGGCCAGCTTTCTGAGAGGAGCTCTACTTGTGATGAGAACAAGTCAGGCCCACCCAAGCTGGCCAGCCTACCAGCTTTAAGTGCCTGAGCAAGGCACTGATTCAGCCAGACTGCTCACATGAGCAAGGATTAGTCATGTACAGGATACAACACCAGTGTTCCAGGGACCCAGTGTCTCTTTCTCAGCTCAGGAGTCTCATCCTGCAATTATCACCACTCCATTCCTTGATGCCATCATACAACCCAGAAGTCAAGGGAATCTCTGACCTGTTATTGCATGGGTTAGGGACAAGCTTTGCAAGGATGTTCAGTCTTACGAGGCTTTCTTTTTTGCACTTGGCAAAGATCAGAGAGCACATTACTCCTGCTGATGCCCACATGTACAGGTGTCCTCCCAGCAGAAAAATGCCAGCTCCTCCATTCCATCCCAACACACATTTGATGCATTATTAGAGGATTTAGATGTCGTACAAACCTTTTGGATACAGAAAAGACCAAGCGGACATTTTGCTTACAAGGAATTGCTGGCACTGCCTGGCATCACTCCCTTGTGGAGAAATGGAAGCAAGACTAAGGTCAGAGGCCCAAACATAACTCTAGTGCACAGACAAGCACCTCTCCCCCAAAGGTCTTCAATACAACACATTTATTTTGTTGTGTGGCAGTATTGTACAGTACACATACATTACCAGCAGTTTTAGAGCCCTGAGTTGTCATTCCTACTGCCTTCCCTGAATTACAGAAGAGGACCAAGATCACTGTCCCCTTCCTCCATTTCACCTGCAAGGAAATAGGCCAGGAAAAGTCCAAAAACAGAGGCACTTGCTGACAGGACTGGAGATAAACTTTAGAAAATCAGACTCCCAGTCCACCATTCTCACCATTTGAGTCCTCTTTCCCTGGTGCTTGAAGAGAAAATCCTAGTGACAGCTTTCCACAAGGTCTCACTTCTCTGAGAAACCTTCTGCACACCTAAACAGAAATCAGACTAAGGAGCTTGCACTAATATAAACCCGATTGCATTTTAAAAGGACTTACCACCTCTCTCTGAGGGTCTGTGAAATGTTTTGGGGCATTCTAGGTAGGGCTGGGATTCTCTTTGATTCTTTCTTAAACAAGCTTAAAGAATTTAAGAGGCATTTTCTTCCAGCACAATACCACTAGAATCTGAGTGGAAGTTAACCTGCACAAATGAGGAAAGAAGGTATCCTTTCCTGCCTTACCTGGCACAAGGTATCATGCGCCTACCTTTCCTAAACCACAAAACAGTAGGGCTCTGGTACCAACTCAACCTCTCTGTGCCACAGAGGAAGCTAATGCTCTAAAAGAAAAGCACAGTGTAGTGTGTAATGTGGAGTAAGACCCAAAAATAGACAGAAACAGTCAGAAAGGCAAATGTGCCATGGAGAGCAGAAGGAAGGGAGGGAGTACCCAGGCCTCTCCCACCAGTTCATGTCAGTATGTGAAATGGTGCATCCGTCTCAGGAGAGCAATGACCCAGTTCCCCAGCTGGGACCCCTTCAGCCACAGAAAGAGTTCATATAAGTTGATCTGCCACAGGCTTAGGGTTTCTGTGAGTGAGATCTGGGCTCTCCTATAAAGCGAGTGACTCTTGCTCCTCTGGTACCTAGAATGAGAGAAACAGCTGCATTAGATCCAAGAGGAAACAGCCCAGGAGGTAAGAGGCCTGTCCTACATCTACCTCACAACTGACCCTTCCCAGGGGTGGGAAATATCTCCCATCTGGAGAATACCCAGGAAGCAGGGATTTTATCTAAGCAATGCTTCTGATGAGCTGAGGACCACCTTTTTCAGAATGAATCTGACAGAAGAGATAGCCTGCTCACTTGAGAACTCAGTGTTCTCTTCCCACTCTGTATAGTGATCCTGGGTTATGGCAATCCTCTGCTTCTATGCCCAGCTTTACCTCGGCTCACAGGGACAGGTGCACATTCCTATTGCTTTTCCTGGTAGCACACTTGTAAGAGTCCAGCAATCCTGACACACAGATTCCAGGAAAAGTATTTTTCTACCTTTCTTTAGCAGAGGCTAATTGGGATTCACAGGTCCCTCATGAGCCCAAGAAATAACCGTTATTTCATCTACAAGGAGGAGGAATCTGAGGCAGAAGTACATTGATTCATAAGATTCGCAGAAGCAAATCACTTGCACTACTTCTGTTCCTGCCTTTTAAACATCAGCCTGATCTTCAGTCAGCCCAATCCCCTCAATGAAAGGCTGCAGTGAACTTTCAGATCTAGGCTACTCACAAATACTGCCCAGTGGTGATGCCTGTAATAGGAAAGAAGCCCCTTTCCCTCCTCTATGGGGACAAATCCTAAACCCTTAACCTAAGGCCTCCAACTCTATCCCTGTCCCCAGCCTCAGAGTGACAGGTTTGTCCTCTGGAGAGGCTGATGTATATAAGAACAGGACAGACAGAGGCTGAGATATCTAGCTGAGCAGAGGCATGACCACAATGAGGGAAAGAGATCCACAGCTAACAGTAATAGGCCAAGAGGTTAAGTCAGAGCCTTGTCAGGCCCCCTGAGTGGGGCCCTAATAACCCTTTAATGGCCCTGACTGGCCTAGAACCACCCCCAATCCTTTGCTTATAGGCCCAGGAACCTCAGTTAATCTCAGATCTGCACTTTCAGTTCTTGTCTGAGATACACTGGAGAAGTAATGCTCCCCAGCTCATGCTCTGATGTGAAGCCCCATGGCCTGGACTTCCATTCACATACTGACATCTTTGCTTGACCTCAGCCCTGTCTTGTCACCACAGATCTGCTTGACAACCACTGGATATAATCTACAGACAGACTTTCTGGTTTGTTCTTAGACCTGCCCCATCACCAGAATGTTGCCTTTTGTCCATGTGGACTTTTGATTGGATCTGACCACCATCTCAGGGTCTGTCCTGCTTGGCTTGCTTAGCTGCAGTGGGACTGGTCCTTGACAGGTCTGCTGTACCTGGGATCTCCCCTCATCTCCCAGAGCAC
The DNA here is from genome assembly GCA_013399455.1 of Anthoscopus minutus. NCBI lineage: Eukaryota > Metazoa > Chordata > Aves > Passeriformes > Paridae > Anthoscopus > Anthoscopus minutus. Next base: position 98,212 of record VWYI01010662.1, read on the forward strand.
AGGGACAGTCATCTCCTGCTGCTCCCTGTCTGGCCTCTGATACCTGGATAAGAGACTCACGTGGAAACAGCTCTGATGCAGCAGCGAGACATATTGAGGAAGGAGCTGGCACTGGCTCGTGTGTGCAGGGCTGACTCAATCCCCCTTAACAAGTCATTGGTCTTCAGCAGAAGCAGCATCTGGCGGGGAACATTGTTGAGGAGCTGGGTGATCTGAGGCAAGTAAGCAGCAGCGTTGGACCGGATCTCCATGTCCTGTGGCCAGCCAGGTCATGTCAGGGAGAAAGGAGAGAGCAGGTGAGAGTACATGGGAAATCCAGGTCCAGATGCAGCTCAGATTTGCCCGGAAGAGACAATGTCATGGTTTTAACAGACCATGACACTAACCAGAAGCTAAAGAGCTTTCCTGCAGACACTGGGGACAGCACTCACAGCACATATCACTCTTGCCATACCCCATCTGCCCTTTGGTGAGATAAGGACCTATCCCTTCACGGGCAGCATTAATAGCCTCTCAGGAGAACTGCCACTCACTGCTATCTCGGTTCTTGGTCCTAGGCAGCCTGCAGCAACCAGATCTCATTACTGCCAGTGGAGACTTCTCACCTCACCAGCCCCAAAACTGTTGTGGGTAGCAGAATTTCTCAGGAAGGTGGAGGCATGCTGCAAAGACAACCAGGCTGCTTGCTCTTTGCTGCCCCATGCAACTGATGGCTCTGTGCTACACTGATGAAGCTGTTTCCAAGGCTAGTTTAGTCTTCTGTCCTCAACACAATTCAGCAGAGGTGAGAAAGAATTATGCAGTTAAGCATCATGTTAACCCAAATTATCAAAAATCATCGAATTGTTGTCTGTCAGATCTAGATCTATATCCTGTATGACAGCAGCCAGTAGCAGATAATTAAGGAAAGAGTGTAAGTCCAAGGCAATCCTTCATTTTCTCTGGTTTTCCGGATTCCAACAAACATTGCCTACTGTAAGAACCCAGTGATAACTGAGGGGCTACAGCCTGAGCCTCTTAAGATGAGCTCCTCTCCAAATACAAGCCACCAGAGTATGCAATACAGTCAGTCCTACCTCTTCTTCCTGTTTTTTAGATCTGAGTTTCCTCACCATCCCAGTAAATGTAGCACAGTGTAGCTGGGAACTCATCCTATATGCATACCATGTTCCTACCTCTTCCTACAGAGGCCTGATATGAATCATGACATGAAATCCAAAGACAAGTCCCTGGAACATCTGAAATCTACAGAATCCAGGAGAACACATGCAGGGCAGCACTAAATAACTTCTTAAAGGTAGGAGGCTCCTTTGTGGGAAATGACAGCTCTAAAACCTTCTCTCTTCTGGAATGAGGGACGGCAACTGGCGTGTAGGTCATGATGGTCAGAAATGTGCACAGCTCACACAACACTGTGGTGCTTTGCTGCTGACTAAAAATCTTTGTGTCCTCCTGCCTCCATGACTGACCAGATACACAAGGCTTCAGCAAGAAGATGCTTAGCTCTCTTAAATGTTGTTTTGTTTCATTATTTGTTGGCAGAAAATTTCTCCCTGATTATCTCTTATCCCTTTTCTCAGCCAGCATCATTGCAGAGCCTACATTATTTGCTAGACATAGGTTTTCTTTTCTATTTATTTTCTTTTTATTTTTAGCTCCAGCTGCCTGTTGACATCACAAAACAACCACATGATCTGTCATCAGAACTGTCATTTTCTATCAAGTGTGAGAAAGAAATAAGCTATGCCACAGGACCTGAGAAAAGCCCCTTGGCTGCAGCTGCTGAGGCTGCTGCAGGTTGCACCAAAAGTCATGATAAAATCAGATTAGATGAGGCTTGCAGCCACCCTGAGCGATCAGCTGCCTGGCCCTGGATTAACGCAGAAACAACTATACCTATGTCATTCCTCTTACATTTGCCCAGCCTGCAACTCTCCAATAACATGAATCAAAACCTCCCAAGACATTTGTACTGGCATTTCACTGCTTTGCCACTAGATCTGGCTTTTCTCATGTTTAGTTGAATTTAAACCCATGTCTGCTTGTCCTGCTTGCAGTACTCTTCAAGAAACTCAAAAATCTCATCTACAACTCTTCCTGACCTGCCTTTTCTAGATTTTTTTCGGACATAATTTGCCCAGGCTTACCTCATGGGTTACATCTGCTTGGCCACTAGTCCTTGTAGCTTCCTACTGGACTTGCCCCAGTTTCATCAAACTTTCCTCAAGATGCAGTGTCCCAGACTGAGTACAGCACTACAGATAAGAATTTGTTTCAGGAAGGCTGCTTCCTTGTCTCACAGGCTACTGTCATGTTGATACATCCTCAGGCACACTCTCTGGAGCTCTGCACTGATGGTACCTGCCTACACAGCGCTCAGCTCTTGCTGCTGATAAAATCTTTCAAATTCACCTCTAAAGTAAGGGCAAGCAGCAGCTCATTTCCTAATGCCACAGCAAATCTGCTCAGCTCCCCATTATCTGCTGCAGGATTATCTAGTTTCAGCATTAATTGTGTCATGTAGGCAAAGACAACAGAGCTGGTTCCATACACGCAATTCAACTCAATGACAAAGTTAATTAGCACACACAGGGTGCCATGTAGCTACAGCTACACCTCCGGCGTAACCTTCACAAGCAAGTTGGGAATAAACATTGCTTACTAACTCAGATTCAACACTGGCCTTGTAGTATTGGAGTTAGCGTTCTGCCAATTTGCTTTGGCACCTCTGAATTCTTTTTCTGGAGCTAGCAGCTCCAGAACTCACCCAATGAAGCACAAATCTGTTAGATAGTCATTATATTATTTCTGATGTGCAGAGAATTAACTCAGATAATTGGGAGAGGGTCCATTACCCAAGGTATCTGACCTACTCATTGTTATGGATAATGTATGCAAGCCAGTACAGCAAATTCTGCCACATCCATCAAAATAAAGGAACTTTTAGAAGAGAATTTCACAGGACAATATTATAATGCTACTTAAATGAATTTCATCTTCTCTACTACAGATGTGTGTAGATAAAAACAAACCATAAGATACAACACACTTCTACTTACAGACCCCCATCCATTGGCTGAATCACATCGCTTTATGTTCTTCTCTAGAAATAGCACAGTTGGCAGGGCTGCTACTATTCCTAAGGTGGGGTATTGTGTGTATCAGGTGTGCAAGGGGGAATGAGAAGAATCCCAGCACGTGTGTGTATGAAAGGGTGGAGAATATAAGTAGCAATTTCCCAGACTTGTAGTGACTGAGTTGACAGGACCTGCAGTTAAGCAACCTTGACTTTAAGCTAATAGGGTTTTTGATTGGGAGGTAATTTCCAGAGGTTTTTAGGAGTTTATATCAGTGCTGATAGTTATTTGCATGAATAGTGATAATGCATTATCCTTCTCATGTCTTCCCACTAAATCTTTATGCCTCCTGTATCTAATGCTAGCCTCATTGGTGGCTTCCTGCACAGCTGCATTCAACATTTTTTTTAAGAAAAGGAGAATCTACAAATGTTTCCCCAGCCAGAAATGGTGAACACTTAGGTATTAAAATATTATACAAAATTTAAGCAGCCCATGACAAGTGAATCCGGGAAATTAAATTCAGCCACTATTAAACACATTGCAGGAGTCCTGGCTTTTTCTAGCTCATCAACGCAGAAATTGCTACAGAGCCGCCAGAGGTTTCCCAGCACTGCTGTACTATCAGTGGTGCAAGTCATTTCAACAAAGAAAGGTACTGAGGAGAAGCAAGGGCACACATTAGGGAAGGACACACAAGACCTACCTCGCTGGCAGAGACTGGTGACTGGTCAATGCCCTTGTTGACAGATTCCCAAGATCGGGCAGTTAGCATGCAGGCAAAGAGAGGATACAAATCCCCCGCCCCAAGCCTCCGGCTGTACTTCTGCACCCTCTTCATATCAGCCTTGATGAGGGCCTGCCAAAGCCGGCAGTAGTCCATGCGGAATGATTCGCTCAGCACCTGAGAAGGGAGACATGGTCCCCAGAAGCCCACAGAGGACAGGAAAGAGAGGGAAAAGTCTTGCACCCCTTACCTATGCCCTATCCTCCACTTCAGAGTCAAAAAATATCACTGGAGGGTTATGGAATAGGAGAAATATATTCATATGTGCTCAGAGGGGCAAGGCTGCAGCCTGATGCCCAAAGGCAGCCTCATAAGGCCCTGGAAGCCCCTCATACCTACATACCTGGTAGAGCCCATGATCCAGAAGGATAATGTGAGCCTTGCCAGAGGCTGGGCACTTCTTCACCAGCACATTGCCTGGGTGTGGGTCACAGTGCACAAAGCCATTCACAAAGATCATTTCACTGTAGAGCTTCCCCAAGTTGCGAGAGATCTGTGAGGAGGCAAGAGATAGTCACACACTGCCACCCACAGTAGGGTGCCTGCCAGGGAGAAGAGGCAGCCTCTGTGTGACAACCCAGGAAGCAAGGGTCTGTACATGCTGATGTCCCCACACAGAGCTCCTGCAGCTCCTCATACTGATGGAGGCACAGGGTAGCTACTGGCATCTACAGGTGGCAGGGTGGTCCAGGGCATTCAGGGAAGGATCCATGCAGGGATCACCTTGAAGGTGTTTGTGGGATCACAGGTTATTTAAAGACACTTGCCTAAGGTAAAAAAGAGACAGTACCTGTGGGTAGGAATGGGTTTCTGGTAATGATGAGAAAAGTGAGACAGCAGATAGTGGCAGACACACACATTCACAGGGAAGGCATAGAAATTGCTGGTGGGGGTAGGTGAGACTGCTTGGAGGAAGACTCAGGTGTTTCCATCCATGGAAGGCAACAGGACATGGTGGAGAATAGGTGGGGGGAGACTCAGCCAATCTGTCTGTCCACCAGAATGAACATGGGTTCCCTGTCCCCTCCCTCCATCACACTGTCTGCCACTTTCCCTCTTCCTTTCCTCAGACCCATGCTAATCTGATGTGCAATGTCTGTGAAGATGAAGCACAGAAAAGCTGTTTAAAACATCCTGTCACTGCTGCATCCCTCCATACTACTGCTCCTTATCACCAAGAGATGTTATTAAAGTTAAAAACCTCCTAGGAGAAAGAAAACATCCCCAGAGCATGAGATCAATCCCTTGCCATGCACTAACACAGCAGCCTTGCCCTGCCACCCCACTATCCCTCCCTGCCATCCCAGAGAGACACAGTGCTCCACAGCAGAGTGCTGTACGAGCAATTAAAAGACATTTGTTATAAATTATTCCAAGCATATCTCCAGACACACTGTAAGCAGCAAACTGGCAGCTGTCCCCAGAAACAGAGGTGGTAGAAGAGGTTGCAGGGATAGTAATGACAGCTCATCCTGCAGAAAACCAGGCAGAGAGGAAAGGTCTTGCTTTTACCCACCTCTGAAATGTGGCCACCTCTGAGAAGAGCATTCACTATGAGTAGTGGCCAAGTAACTACAAATGAAGAGAAAGAACAAGAACCCTCCCTGCAGCACACCAACAGGGACAGCAGCTGGATCAGGTGAAACAATCCTCTGTCCCTCAAGTGAGACTTGGAATCACTGCTGAATCACATGAGTCCTAGCCCACCCCATGATGAATCATCCACACAGACAACAGCACAGCCCTGTGATCTCCCATAGTGCAGCTTCCCTAATGCCATGCAAGTGTTATTTTAAGTACTGACTGAGGGGAGTGATGTTTCCCTTCTGAATCACCGGCAGAGATCACCAGAGCCATGAAGTGACCCTTATAAGTGTCCTTGATCGACAAGCTCTAAAATTAGACCAAAGTACCAGGTGCTGTGATCTCATACAAGAACTGAGTAGCCCTTGCTGACAGTCCAAGGACATGCCAAATAGTCTGTTTTAAGCCCATCACATCACTCATTCACAAAGCTTCCGAGGGACCACTGTGCACACATTGGGCTAACCACACTTGGCCCTCACTATCTCACCTGCTTGTCCTCCACGGGCATGGAAAAGCACAGAATTATTAAGGATGAAGACTTGGGGACAATCTGGGGTCCAAAGTGATGCCTCATACCTGCTGAACAGAAGTGCAGACAAGGGCTGGCAGTTCTGCAAACCTATTGACTGGTCATGGATGAAGGATTTGTGCAATCTTCATCCTTAGAGGTTTTACAAACCTCACTGGCTAACACCCCGAGGAAGCTGGTCTGACCTCGTAACTGATCTTGCCTTAGAAAGAGATTTGATAGAAGCCTTCCTGAAGTTCCCTTCCAAACCCAAATATCCTACAAATATCCAGGATCCTACAAAAATACCTCTTACCAGATTATCCATGCTACTCACATTAACAGTATCTTATGATATGGCTTGCAAGCTCCACATGCAGAGATGATCTCCCCTCCTAAGTCACCATCAGCAGAAAGGTAACTAAATAGATCTATGGTCATAGCCTCTTGCAGCCCATAATGCAACACAAAAGCAGCTTGTGATCCGTCTTCCCATCCTCCCATGAAAACAGAAGTCATAGCCCTGCTCAGACAGGCTGGGTCATGGGTAGAAGACAATGTTCACTGCAAGACCCCCATCCTCTCTCTCTTCCCTGCTGTACTTATATTTACCTATTCCCCAACATGCAACCTTGAGTACAACCAGTATCTTCAACTAAACATTATGGCTTCTTTAAGACACACGAATGTATTCTGTACTACTTCATTAGTATAGAGAAGATATGTTACAGGGATTTATGATGCAAGCATATAAAGAATCTTCACTTTTGGAAAAAATTTACCATGGAGCCGTGATGCACACTAAAGTATTTTCACATAATTTTTTCTGTTTTCATACCTCTAAAATAGGATATAAAATAAATTAATATAGAAAGCAACAATACTGTCAAATTCTAAACAAAATAGGAAGCTTTACACTCTAGGTCTTGAAGTGCAG
>VWYI01010667.1:1934-23090 GCA_013399455.1 Anthoscopus minutus
GCACTTGCCTGGCTCCCCCACGTGCCAATGTGAAACACATATCCTTTCTTGACAGACAAGTTCTATTCCTCCAGAGGAGGGCACAGACTCTGTAAGCCTCATCCTTGTTTACTGAGAAAAATAATCTTAATTTCTTAATAAAGACTAAGAAAGCAAGAAACTTAGAAGAAACAACTAAATTGATAGTGGAGACTGGGACTTCACCGGACAGCCATGACAACAAAATTATGGTGTGACATGAATTTCACCTTATGCAGCACAAAGAGATAAATAGACAAAATAGAAAAAAACCCAAAACCAGAATTACAGATTACATTGCGGATTTCCTCAATAAGTGGTTTGCCTGTAAAGACTTGAGTGATTGTCTGAACCCACATCTGTCTCTTTAGGCTGCTGATTACCTCACAGATTGCATTGGGAATAGCCATCCAGCTGAGTCATGTTTTGACATCCTTTTCCTACCAAAGGACTGGTAGTGCTTTACGTTTATAGGATGAAAAACTTATCACAACACAAAAATTCAGGTCTTCTGAATTGAATGCTACTAATACAATTGGTATTACATTTCAAGCAGGACACAATTGCCCTCGCATGTCCAGCCTCTCATCCACAGCACCGCCAAGTCCTCAGCAGGGCTGCCCTTAATCTCTTCATCTCCTAGCCTCTTTTGATATCAGGGGCTGTCACAACCCTAGTGCAGCAGCTTGCACTTGGTCTTGTAAACCTCATGTGATTCCCATGGGGCCACTTCTGGAGCTTATCCAGGTCCCTCTGGATGGCACTGTGTCCTTCAGGTGTGTCAACAGCAGCACTCAGCCTGGTGTCATCTGGAAATTTGCTGAGGGTGCACTCAATCCCTTTGTCTACATAATTAATGAAGATATTGACTAGGACTGGTTCAAGTACAGACCCCTGAGGGACAGCAATTGTCACTGATGTCCATCAGCATTTGAGCCGTTGACCATTACCCTCTAGATGCAACCATCCAACTAATTCCATATCCACCTAAGAGTCCAACCATGGGATCCATCTCTCTCCAGTTAAGAGGGAATGTCAAAGGCTTTACAGAAATACAGATAAATGACAGCTGTAGCCCTTCCCTTGTCCAGCGATGGAGTCATCCTGTCATAGAAGATGGCTTGGCTGGTCAGGCAGGACTTGCCCTTGGTGAAGCTGTGATGGCTGTTTCAAATCACCTCCCTGTCTCCATATGCCTTAGCAGAGCTTCTAGGAGGATCTGTTCGATGATTTCTTCAGGCACAGAGGTCAGTCTGACAGGTTGTTGGTCCTCAGGGTTCTTCTTTCTACCCTTTTTAAAGAGAGGTAGAATTTTTGTCTTCCAGTCACCTGGGACTTCACCTGACAGCCATGACTTTTCATGTGTCTCGAAGATTGCATTAGCAACTATATCAGTCAGTTCACTCAGGGATGAATCTCATCAGGTCCCACAGACTTACATATGTTCAGATTCCTCTGGTGGTCACAAACCTGGTCTTTACTTACAGTGGGAAGCAGTTTGCTCCTCCAGTGCCTATCCTGCTGTCCATCCATTCGAGAGGTGTGTGAAGAGAGGCTGCTATTAAAGACTGGGGCAAAAAAAGTTGTTGAGTGCCTCAGCCTTCTCCTTACCCATTCTTACCAGTTTATCAGCATTATTAGGAGAGTATGCCTTCTTTGATGTTCCTTTCTGGTGTACTTACCAGTAGAATCCCTTATTATTCTTTGCATCTGTGACATCAGATTCAGAGAAAAGCTGTCTGGACACCACTACTCAAGAGCTGTCTGGCCACTGGTTGGCAGGTGATGAGCAACTGCACTCTCTCTCATTTGTTTTGTATAGTCTAATTATTTTTATTATTATTATTCCTATTACTACTACTACTACTACTATTATCCTTTTCCTTTCTATCCTGTGAAGCGTCTTTATCTCAACTCATGTATTTTACAAACAATATTTCTAAAGTTGCCCACCTCTTGCTTTCATTGAAAGCAATTGACACTTCATTGGTCCTTACAGTCAGCTTCCTCACAGAAAATTTAAACTGTTTGACTTCAACTAAGTTTATTGAATCTCACTATTCACTAAATGTATTAAATTACATTTAAAACATGCATTTGCCGTCATACTTATTATAAATCCCAGCTGTTAAAAAGTTTTATAAAAAAAGTTGTGTATCTTCTACACATTCAAGCAGTTTAGATATCTAAGATCTGATTATCTGCATTTATAATAGACATCTTCATCTGCATGATGGATGCAATCAGTAACAGCTAAAACCCTTCATCAAGTGTTACCTTAAAACAAGGAGTCCTCACTTTATTACCCATATTCATAACATTCATGAACTCCACAGATGAGAGCATAAAAATAGATGACTGTATAACAAATGCACAATGGCTCAGGCTGAGAGCAAAGATGGGAAAACATTTCTCATGCCTGAAAAGTGCATGAGTGTGTGTAAGAGCATGTGTACATAGACTGAGATTCTATTAATCAAAATATCCACACATTACTCACTGTCACCATTCACCAGCCACTGCTTTTTGATTTATTATACTGATTTGGATTTCTTAACTCTGAGAACATTGACAGTTTATACACACTGATGCCAACAGAACTTTTTTTCACATGCATTACATCCAGGTCAAACATAGGGAAGTTCATACCCTATTGAAATAATTACTAATTCTAAAACTAGTAAAATTTGCAATCCCCACTTCTGGCTGTCCTGTTGTCATACTTTCTCCTTGCATAGAAACACACACACACCCCACATAGGTACATTGTTTTCTGAACAGTAAGATAAAGGAAAGTCTTTGAGGAATTTACACTCTAGAAAGCAAAAAAATAAAGTAGGAAAATCTATAGTAGATCACTGCTACAATATTTCCCCTAGTCATCTCCTGAAAATTTAAAGGTTTGCCTATCAGAATATATGCTAGGAAAACCTTTTTAAATGGATGACCCTGAAGCTAGATACATGAATACTAAATTGTGAATGTGAAAGAATGGCACTTTGAGGTAAAATATTAAATTCTTCTTTCCTTTTTTGTGGATCAAAACTATCTTGCTGCAAGATATCATTTAGTTGCAGTCTCACATTTGGAATTGTTAGTGAATCTTACTAAAGATTAATATTTTTTTCTTACATTAGGCTTTTGAGGTTATAAATGAATTGCATCAAATATGTAGTTATAGTTTTTTCAGATAGAAATTTATTTTTATCTCTACCTCAATACAGTGAAAATCTTGTACAGAACTATTATTTCCAACTGCTTTGAAAATTTTTGTATTAATGGGAGTCATGATAGTATCTATGGTAGAAGTATATCTTATACATAAATAACGATTAAATACTATGAAAGGCTTTGCAAGGGCAGAACACAAAAGTGCATATTAACACCAAGCTTCAAATTATCAAAATATATCTACTAAGCAGTGAGATCAAACATATAATTTATTTATCAGAGATTTAAAAAAAATTTTTTTCCTCTATTTGCAATGTATTTGAGGAAAAAAATTGCTCACAATTCTTTCCCAAATATATGTTTGTCCAAGTTTATCTGCTGATGCTGTCCACTTCAGACATAGAACAATAGCAGTAAAGTCATAACCTGTCTTTTGAGAACCAGAAATCACAAATTGGAATCAATATTCTGTCAGATGAAACTAATCTCAGAAAAAAANTGGAATCAATATTCTGTCAGATGAAACTAATCTCAAAAAAAAAGAAAAAGAAAAAAATAATCCTCATCTGGGCTTTGTATTCAGAGCTCAGAATAAAAACCTTCATGATGCAAAAACAAAGAATGTAGACTCTAAGAGAAAGAGAAAAGCAGATGTTCTGGGGCCTCTAACCTAGTGAAGTAACAAAATCCCATGTAAGGAGACTATGATACTAACCTGACCTGTATAATTTCATCTGCCTTTTGTGTTTGGCAATTGCAAGGCAATAGAGCCTTCATACTCTGAGTTTGTTCTCATCTGCAGCACCAACTCTTTTATAGGAGAACTCAGTTTGGAAATCAGTTTTCTCAGTTTAAAAGAATAGGGTTTGCAGTAGCTCTTAGAAGGCTGTGATCAGGCATAATTTCTATTAAGAACAAACTGTCTGAAAACATTCCACTAAGCATGATAACAATTTGGCAATTATTTTAACGGTATGTAGCTATTTTTACTTATCACATGTTTTGTTTTTCCAGAAGAGGTTAGCAGTTTTCTTAAAGTTATCATTCTGAGTTCCTTGAATTTTTAAAGACGAGTCTAAAAGGTGATAGCCTTGGAGACTAGTCCTGGAAACACACAGTACCTCAAATCATATTTACAACATCAGTACATGACAGCTACTTAAGAACTCTTAAATCAGAACAAATGAAAACTCATCCAAGCCATTGAATAACTTAAAATGTGTCATTTCTCCTCAGCTACACAGCACAGAGAAGCCAAGTCAACCTAGTTAGATTTAAGTCATTACATTCTCAATGATAAGGCCCCTAGCACAAGAATTAATTTCTGACAAGTGATGATTTGAAAGAATACAGTTTTCACACAGCATGTTACATATTCCATGTTCTGCCAATTATTCATTTGCTTCAGTATGTCTTTTCAGGAATATAAAAAAAATCTAAAGAGCTCTCTTAAAAAATCTCATCATATTCAGCAAATGATTTCTTTGAAAGGATTTCTCTGAACATCCTTACAAAATAATTGCAGCTCATTTCAGTTCAGCATTACAAAAAAAGTATTTCAAAAGGACATGTTTCCCTATTGATTATAACATTTATTTTATAGGTCTGTTCTGACTGAGCTGATTGCCAAGCCTCATGTATTGTCCTCTGCACTGCACTTCTCCCAGGTAAGGTCAAGGTAATGGTCATATCCTGATCAGCTTTCCTGTATATGAGGATTAATGAGTCCTTACCATAAGAGTCTTGAACAAAGCAAGTCCCTCCCGCTTTACTAGTAGCTCCGTCCTTGTTCCTTTCTTGTACTTCCATAAAGGATATGTGTCTGAAAGAGCAAAGACAGATATATGTTGCTCTGGTCAGGATTTTTCTGCCACTCTCCCCCATGAGACAAGGAATTCTCAAATTATGGAACATGGCAGTGCAGAGAGGGAAGGGCAGCCATCTAATTTGGAGAGATGTGGTTAATCTACAACCACACATGCACATTGCATTTTTGTCATTACTAGATTTGCAGTATTTCATTGTCTGGAGCATCCATCACACACATGTAAAAAGCTCATTGCTGTAGGATGCCACATCCACATTGCAAGTGGAGCATGCTAGATGGCACCTCAGTGTGCCACTTCAACCTTAGTTCTGGAACGCAGGAAACTCTTACCAGTGCACCAGGGAGCCTTTGGGAGATTAATTTCAGTAAATTATACCAAGACATTTACCTTTCCTTTGGTTTTTCATCTATCACAATTTTCAGTTTTAAACATGGAATTCATAACTCTCAGGTAAAATCAATCTATTACCTGCCATACTCGCATAGTTGGCAGTGTAATTAGTTAGACCATTTGAGTATAAAAGACCTTTTCTAGTGTTTTTTATGCTCCTGGCTCCCATGAAAGGGCAACCTGATAAATGACAACAGAAGCTGCCAAAATATTTATTTTCGGAGGGGGAGTAAAAAAAATGAACTTTTCATAGAAACGAGAAACTACACTTGAATCCTATGCATCATTAAAATCACACCTCAGGTCCTGCCTTATGACTGAACTAGAGATAAGTGTGCACTCATTTTGGAAGGCTCAGTTTCAAAGACATACAGATGGAACGACATTGTCTGCACTTGCATATGTGGACAGTCAAGAATGCAAAACAATTTGGTTTTCTACATGTTCTCCTTCATATTGAGGGTCTTGTTGATTTTGCACTTATCCAGAGACAGGACAGTGTACTAAAAGAATTGCACTGCCCATGCCTGTATTTGAAGGAAGACACTTTGTTAAATCCTTAGTTGCCAAGTCATAAACTCTTCTAGGTAGTGCAGATAAAGGCTCTTTCTTTCAAGAAAAGATACACTTACACAGTCTTACAAAAAGATTGCTAAAGTGTTTACATGTAAAGTTTACATGTAGGTTTCCCAGATGAGATTAAATAAAAGTTTATCAATTGTAGAGTCCTTTCCATCATCTTGATTTTTAATGTATGCATAAACAATTTTTATTACATTCTACAATTTAATAAGTAATTGTGTGTTTGCACTTCATTTATGTATATATTAAATGTTTTATAAATGCAGTCAAAAACACTTTTTTAATAACAGAGCAGGCAAATTACTGCAATAATCTCATCTGCTGATTGATTCAGATCCCAAGCTGCTTTTATTGCAAGAGAAGGAAGTACCATTAGACCTTGGAATATATTTTCTCTAGCAATGTTTTGTTATACCCAATGAAAGACATGAATTAGGATATTTTTCTTCACTTCAAAAATGTCACTTTTCCTAACAAAAACACCATAAGAACTCCCAATTAATTTTTCCAAATATAGTCAGTGTATTACAAGGTAGTTCTATCCTTGTATAAGCAATGATGATAGTAACCAGTGGGGAAGGTCATTAGGAAGCCTTCCTGGGAATACTTACCAGCTAGATATCCAACATTTTGGGGTTTGGAGCCAGGATAACAAGGCTGATAGGATAGTAGACCATGGACTATAGATTATTTACTCAGCATGGGATTGCTAGCCTCAGCAAATAGTAGGAAAGGGAAAAGAGTTTGAGTTCCAGTTAAAATAGAGTTTGAAAAGTAGGCCAAAAGATAAATCTAACAAAAAAGCAGAACATGCTGCTGAGTGTATGGCAAAAGCTTTTAAGAGGGTATAGTTATGAGATCTAAGGTCTTTTGAAAAGCAAAAGGTACCAAACATTGTTCCACATATTTATTTCACCACTTGAGCAGCTCAGAGGCACCTAATATACATTCTTCCACAAAGGCAACATTCTTCACAAACTTCACATTCAAGAATCAAGACACTTTCTCACTGCAGTTAGAAATACAAGGTTATGAACTCAGTAACAGCCAACAATCAAGAACTCAGGATTCTAAATTAGGAAATACAGTGATAAAGAAGAGAGAAAATATTGATTTTCATTAAATAAGGAAAGAAAAGACTGCTTCTAGGCATCATCTTTACAAGCATAAAGGATGCCCAGGCTATTCATTTCTAATAAGCATATGAGAATTTTGGGAATATTTTGTTGTGTTCTCTTCTTGAATATCTAATACAAGGCTAAATGAGTTTAATGGAATTAGAACATCCAAAATCTGAGATAGATTTTAAATTATTAAGATATTAATAATCAACTTCTTATTCCAATTTTACAATCTGAAAGATATTTTCAATCTTTTCTTTATAAAGTGGCTAATTAAACCCAGCTGATAGTGATCTTTTTTGAAATAGTAGATCTGTCATTTCACATACTTTGGAACTTTTATTGATTCTGAGCTAATGTTTATAAATGGCTTTCAGACAGGAAAATGACTGAGGTTGGAAGAAGCAGTGAAACTACCTATACATAGAGCAAAATGGACCATATTTTAGTAAAACTGCCATGGCCTACTGATGAAAAGTACTGCATAAAAGGTAGATATTAGAATTATTACACAAAATTGTCAAGCACAAAAAGTAAACCAATCAAAAAAGTAGAGATTTATTTCATTGCCTTTTTCATTTATGATAGCCTTCGTTGTTACTTATAATTACATTCAGAACTAATTTTTTAGACACCACTGTAATTTTCAAGTTGATTGTGTCCCTTTAAATAAATCCCATTGTGTGTCTAAACTAAACACATGGCAGAGATCTGAAGTAGGTATTTAAAAATCTATGAGCACTAGAGATTCTGTGTTTGTGAACATCTCAGTCATGACCTCAGTGTGGAATGTTCTTGACAGAGATATGAAAGACAAAGATATTCACTAACTCATTGCAGTATTATTCATTACACTTACATGCTATATTTACATGCGATAGATTCTTCTAAGTTCACATTTCTAAAAGTCAAAAATATTCCTCTGATACAAAAGAATGCTCACTTTATTCACTAAATGGATCAGAGAAAAATCATATATATCTCTATGTACACAAAAATATTAAACAGAAAGAATGAGACAAAGATCAAAATAAAAGTGTAACTTGTATAACTGAGACTTTTTAATAGAAATTATTATGCCTGCTCAAACTAAATAAATGGAGATTTTATGCCAGAATATCTTTCAGCAATAATTTAAATACAAGTGACTGAAACGAAAAAAGAAAGCAAACTAAAATGGTAATACCAAAGAAATCAAAGCCATCCCACTGCAGTCAGAAATAAGATGGGCAGACCCAGGCTGCATATTTTAAAGCACAGAACTGTCTATGAACTCCATTGGGGGTATAAAGTCATGCTATCTTTATGGTCTTATTCCATATAACATTGCTTTCATCTGTCATCAGAAAGTAAATTAGAAATGTTTTTCCTTTTCACCACACTTTCCCATATTTTTGTATAAAACTGTGATTTCCCTTTGAATTGGGGCACACCTTTTCTTAGTTTAAATACTTGCTTCTGTTTGGCTACTGCTCCTATTGTGAAATATTTTTCCCTGTGTGGTCTCTGATTTCTAACACAGCATTCAAGCTAGAAATATTGCTGATGACTAGGTAGCTCCACCTCATAGGAGCCACATTGTGATTGTAACTTCTCATTATGTTTGACTACAGTTCTTGGTAAACTAATCTGACCAAAAAGATGGTAAAAGATGCCAAGGCAACTTCCTTATGCACTATTCTAAACATCCTTAAAAGAGGAAGAAGTGACTCTGAGACAAAAGCTAAGGCAATCAAATATTCACCTTAACTGCAGCACAGACGAAATAGCATGTAACAATACATAAATTATTAGGAAATTAATTACCTATCTCTCCAATCTTCACTTACTCCAGCAACAGTTAATGCAGCACTGAAGTGCTGACCCTTTAACTCATAGAAATAATTGTGCTTAATTTTCCTTTGTCGCCCGTTGATGCCAAGGTTTAGTTGCCATTCATTTAATTGTTCCCCAGTAAGTAATGTCATGTGTCTCCTCCACAAAATACTGAGTATCAGGTCGGCTGAAGCATGAAATCACTGTGTAGCAGGTACTTTTAATTAATGCTATGGCTGTGGATGCTCTTAATCCACTGAAACAGTTCATTGCTGCAAGGTTGGAGAAAACAGCTCCCCACCAATCTCCCTGTATAGACTGTTTTTAATTACACCGTAGTTCTTTGTCTCAGAGAGAAATGTGTTTTTCCTTGAGTATGCTGAAGTCCTACCTGGCAGAATATAAAAACTTTAGGTGAAACTGTGTGCAAAACATTGTTTTTGCAACTGGATTTAATCACACGGATGTCACAGAAGGGGTGTTCAGAATACAGCATGAATATTAAATCGACATTTGACTTGAATGAAAAAGCCATCATCAGGCATTTGAAAAAGGAATGAGGCAACAAGAGAAAAGCACAAGGAACTATTAAAATTTCAGATCGAAATCCTAGATAATATTAACAAAAATCTAACATTTCTAAACAGAAATTCTGATGCTGAAAAAAAAAATACATTTCAATATAAGTTATAGAAGACATGACTGGAGCTTCTTTTTAATATTGAATGACATTTGAATACATCTACGAGCAGTTCATACTTACTAAAAGTGAGCACAGATCCAGTAGTAATAACACAAAAAAACAAAAATTGAAAATTCCTGAGGGTGAGACAGTGCCTCAAAGCCGGATGTCCAGACAGCATGACTCACGAAACAAAGTTTAGCTCTCAACCCAGGAAATCACTCTAATTTGTGACATTGATTGCAATCAGTGAAGTGGCTATTTTATATAATAGCTTCTCTTCTGTGCAATATATTTTGTGCTGTACTTGGATGGTGCAAGTGAATTTACAAACTGCTAGGTTTAACAACCCTAAAAACAAACCCCTAAAAGGGAGGCAGTCTTACTGCCCGTATTCTCTGAAGCAAGCTGTTACTTTCCTTCCTTGGTTTAGGCCCATTTATAAGACCTATTTGAACACTTCACTGTTCTTTTCGACCAGAGTGTACCTGAAATTTAACTATCTGGCAGTCATAGGCATGATGTAGTATGGGGATGATGCAAAGAGAAACAGATAAGTGGAAGAAAGCCTACTGAATCAAGGTTCTGGGGAACCAAGCAAAAACAAAATGGGTAGCACAATCTTTAAAGGTTTATTTTAGGTTTCTGCAAAATTTTAGGTTTTCTCCAAAATACCCATCAGTGTTACCAGGAATAACAAAAGACAGGACAGGATTTTTTTTCTTCACTTTCTTTACTTTTATTCTTTTCTGTGGGTGTAGCTTCCTTCATCTGTTACATTTGGGGTTTGACAGGCATGCAGCTATATATAAAACATAATAGACCAATGTATCTAATATACCAAATCAGACCCTTAACATTAATAGTAACAAAGTAGAAATTGTAATGGAATTACAATCAGCCTGTCTAACATGGAGAAAATTAAAAATGACAAGATGCTTTCAGAACGGCATATACAGCCTTGCAGTTTCTCTTTAAAAATACAGACTTTTATCTCTCAGACTGGAAAAGAGGTTTCCTAAGTACATAAATTATAAGGTCAGAATGGACTATTATCATCATCTATTCACTTCAGCCTCCTTTATTTGTACAAGCCATAGAATTTCACCAACTCCTACATCATGACAAGACTCATCGATCTAAGGTATATGCTGCATTTAACAACATCAACAAAAAAGTAATTACTGGGGCATTGATCTTGAAATAACTTCTTTCAGTTCCATTATTAGGAATATTAACAGGTAGACTCTTTTCCAGTATTACCTCAGAAAATCTGCAGAGAATCTACCTACCACCAGCTGGATTGCAAATGGGCACTTTTGTTTTATGTAGCCTGTGACCAACTGGCACAGCAACCTCAATCTGTCCTGACACCAAAGCTCTGCACCATTGTAGTGCCTACACCACATTTTTTTATGTGAGAAGGGAAAAAGACCTCTTGAAGTCATAAAATGAAGTTATATAAACTGGGCAGAATGGATGAAGGACTGCTCTGGGCAGTCACTGATTGTCCAACTTGCTTAGTACCAGATCTGAAGTTTCCAATTTCTTCAGGTATCAGCTAGAAACAAAGCATGATTGCTTTCATGTCTCATTTCATCCTAGCTCTCACCACCTCAAACACAGCTGCTGTGTGCATAGTGGCTTGCTCCACCATAGCTGCTATCACCCTGGCTTGGCTGGGTGAATACAGCCTCTCTGCTGCAGGTTTTGCTCTGCAGAGTTTTGACAGCAGAGTGTCTTCAAAGGCTTATTCTGAGTTTAAATCTTAGATATCAGGATCTCAAACTATGCACCTCAGAAGCTGAGTCCTGATACATGGAGCTTTCAGATAGTTGCTACAACTCTCTCCAGCTGCTGGCAGGCACTGAGGAATCAC
The DNA here is from genome assembly GCA_013399455.1 of Anthoscopus minutus. NCBI lineage: Eukaryota > Metazoa > Chordata > Aves > Passeriformes > Paridae > Anthoscopus > Anthoscopus minutus. The sequence continues at coordinate 13,422 of VWYI01010667.1, forward strand.
ACTATACTGGGCCTTCCTCTAGATTCAGCAATTTCAGGAAAAAAGGGGATGGAGACACAGTCAGCCCTCACTGTGGAGCACCTCATCATGCTCTTCTTGTAGCACATTCCTGCTTTTTTACTTTGTCACTTCTCTCCTCTCTCTCAGTAACAATAACCAGCAGCTGAAATTATATTGCTTTAACCATATTAGAGAATCTGTCAAATACAGCTCCTTCAGTAGGGACTTTCCTTCCTGTGGCCTTCCTGTGTGGGGTTTTGTGACAAGGTGTTAAAATTGTGACTAGTGTCAGAGTGCTTAGGTTATCCCCAAGCGCTTTAGCATTTTAGAGTCTAAATAAAAAACAAACAAACAAAAAAAAAATTTGCAAACTTCAAAGTTAAAGAGTGGAAAGAAAGAAGAGAAAGTCTATGAGATTAAATTATATAACCTACAAAGAAATGAGATTTTGTCTTCCATTTGCAACAAAGGTGAAAAAAAAGCAGCACTCAAGAGAGGAAAAAAGTGTTCTTACAAAGTCCTCAGAATGGGATTACTATGGCTGTTCAGTTCAATGTGAGGTTTATTTACAAATATTCTTTTAGCAGCACTAAGTACAAGAGTTGCCTTCCAAATATATGCATTATAATTACCAACAAGAAAGTACATCTCTTTTAAGATGAAGTATAACAGCCACTTCTTAAGGTCCACGTCTTTCAGTGTGAATACATTGATGCCCTGAATCTGCAAAATGACTGATTCAGTAAGTGAAAATATAATAAAACCTTTTTTTAAATTGAGAAATTTGTTTGTACTTTTTTAAAACTAATAATTGCCCTTTAATCCTTACCTAAGTAAAAAACAACTTACTATATAAAAAAACCCTACACTAATTTTAGATGTTATTTTCCTACAATTTTCCATAATTTTCCAAGAAAATTTTTGCAGTGTCCTATGACATATGTAAGAAGGGCTGTACTTGAAAATACAATTAGTTCTATACAGTATCCCATTAAAGCACACATACCTATGAAAATTTATCACATAGTACTTATGCTCAGCTGGTGATAATTTCAGTATACCTGTGTTGTTTTGATATTGGTTCATATCTGGTAAGAGGGAGGAAAAACCATTCACAGAGGTGGTTTTCCTCAGAGAGACTCCTGGGAAGGACCTCTGTGCCTAGAAAAGGCCAATAGCTGTCTAGTTCTGAGAACTGACAGCTTTGTGAACCATTGAGAAGCTGGGTCTGCCTCTGTGAACATCACATTTTAAAACCTGGGAAGTTCCAAAAGTTTTTGGCTTCCGGCCTCAGGAGGTGCCTGAGCTCTGTGGGGCCGGCCCTGCTCTGCTGCAGCCGCACGGCCGGGCCGGGCCGGGCCGGGCCCCAGCGGCTCCCGGGCGGGGATGGGAGGCCAGGGGGGCCCCGGCCGGAGCTGGGCCAGGTCACAGCTGCTGAGATCTCGGCAACACCAGGCCCTGCCCCTGCCCCTCCGGCCTGAGCTGAGCCAGGATCCCCCCAGGCTCTGGGCCGGGCCAGGCCCCCACCACCACAGCTCCCCTTCCTCCCTCCTCCAGCGGCTGCCGGGCAGAGAGAGGAGCCCAGCACGGCTGCATCCATCACCGTGACTGCTTCAGCCACTGCCCAGCAACACCTGCCGGCCTGGGTGAAATGTGAACCCTGACAGTGCACAGATGGGACCTGCAGAGCATGATTCTTCCCGAGTGAGACAAACGCACAATGACAGCATGAAGACATCAGGGTCATTTAAGAAAGGGTTTAAGTTTCAGATGAAAGGGGAATGGGGAGATGTCCTGGTATTGAGACTGAAAGTTCTTTTGGTAATGCCATGGAGATGGACTATAATAACTACAGTATTTCCTTTAATTCATGAAAAAGACCAAGTATGGGGAGATGGATAGTTCAAACTGTGGATCTGACCAGAGGCAGCAGATGTTGAAGAAGTAGTGATGTTCTGAGGAGCTTGAGCAGAGAGACAGAGATGAGAGTGAAGACAACTCTGTGTCTCAGGGAGGAAAGAAAAAGACCTCTGTTCTCAGAAATTAAGATGACTGCAGAAATCAGTGAAGAGAGCCTTTCCTTTGAACAGCTCATCCTTAAAAATGACACCCCATAAGTTGACATGGCCCATTGATTCAGCTGTGAGAATGGGAGGAATTTCACAATAGCAGAAGTTTTTCTAAAACCGGCAGCTGCTGTTTGTGAAGATGCAAAGTCACGAGAAGATTGCGTTCTTGTGGAGATATCTCCATGGTGTTGTGAGAGAAAACTCCTTGCCCTATGAGAACTGAGGAAAGACTATTGTAGAAGCGATAACTGATTTAAAATCACAGGTTTTGTTTTTATGTTTTCAGATAGAAAAGGAAAGAAGGTGAGCAGGGGAGGGAAAGTGTTCTGGAAGTTCCATTCTGATTTTTTTTCTTTTTTCTATTCTTTTAGTTTTGTTAATAAAGCTTTCTTCATAGTCTTAAGGTTTGAGCCTGCTCGTGCCCTTCTCCTAAAATTATATCTCACAGCAAGAAAATGAATAAGTGCACTGGTGAGTTTTAACTAGCTCTAAACCCACCACAATACCCCTGAAAAATGTGTTATCAACCAGGAGTAATAACAATCTGAAACCAGGGGATTGGCAGTGGAACATTACCAATGTATTTGGGGTTTTTTGATGGCAACTTAGAGAGTCTGGATTTAATACCAGCATTTGGGTATATTCAGTATTATGAGTAACATTTAACTTTTAAAATACCCAGGCTCATTATTCAACAAGACAGTTCAAGAATCATGATAGCAAATTCATGTAAGGGAGAACTGCCAGGGCATCAGTTTTTATGATGGACTGTAGTCCATTATTCTCCCCACAGAAGTCTTATATGTTACATTTTTCTTTATAATACAATAATAAATGAAAATGTATTCATGGATACATTTATACAAAAATTTAGAATTGTGAAGTCATTTAACCTTTATCATAAATATAGCTGTTTCAGAGAAACTGCTCCTATCAGTCATCTTCTCAATTAACAGATGTTTATTCTATGTTACAGCTCCTCATTAAAAACAGAGTGGGGATTCACAGTGTATTTTGTATTTTTCAGAAATACCTTCAGAAATTATTCTAGGTACTTCAATTTTCCAGATATTCAGGGGAGACATTCTTTTCAAAGTCTTGTTGGCCAGGCGTTTCAGACTTCAGTGTTATTAATCACTTGGGGAAAACCTCAGCTAATCGATCATGTGCTATAAATGGAGTTGGTGCCCTGCTGTTTGTGTTTCAGGCCTGTTGAGGGATCTGGCATAACTGTACATTAGGGATTTTTGAAGTGTGTACATGAGTTACTGGCAAGCAAAGAAGGTACAATAGGGAAAAGTAATGTGGGGTGAGCATTAAAATCCAATTACATTAAATCAGTATATTTCACTGCTGATGAGCACCAGTTCTGTTTCCTATCCTGTAAACTGGGTATTGGGTTGTCAGACTCTGAAGCATAACTCATGGAATTTGAGCTGCTTTTCCAGAGAAATAATCAACCAGCTGGTTTCATTGTGTCTGTACCTCTGCAGAGTTGTCAGGGAAACAGATATTTCCAAGAAGAAGAGAGTCAGTTTCCTCTACAGATGTTCTGCACTTACCAGACCTATGAACTAAACATCTCTCTTTATTGTGGGGGGAGTTTGTCTCATTTTTCACTGAGGTCCTCTCTATTTGCTCTTGAGAACAAGGCAGCAGCAGCCCATCCATCCAAACAGGATTATACAGGTCAAGGAGGTCTGCAGTTTGAGGAGATGGGCAGGTTCCCAATGGACAGCAGCATTCTCTGCCCTTTAGAGCACCACAGTGAGAAGAGAGGAATACCATCCCCTCATGTCTCTTATCCACAAGGAACTGTTGGGTCTAACAACAACATACCAGTTGGGGAAACACACAGATGATGTTCAAAAAAACCACAGACTTTGAACCACAGAGAGATCAATTCCCAGCTCCCTTTGCATCACATTATTTTCCTTCCCTATGTCATACCATAAAAAAGAAAACAAAAATAAAATTGTGCTAGAAGCCAACCCTGCAGAACAAGATAAAAAAGTAGATTTGTTATCAGCAGACCCCTGACAATACATGGTCTAAAAAGACTCAGCTGTGTTATCATCCATCAGAGCTTACATGGGATAATACCCCTCACTGCATTCCATATGCCTATCGTGTGATATAAAATAGTTCTAAAATAATTAAAAAGAGTAAAGAAGACAGTAGAGCCCTGTACACAAGAATGGTGTACTAATAAAGAAAAAAGAAGTGAGGTGAGGAAAAAAGGAAAAGGATAAATCTTTTCTAATTAGCCTGTTTCTTTTACACTGAATTCAGGGAAATTATTTCCTTTACATACTGATAAAACATTTCTACAAACTCTATAAAAGCTGACAGCAGAAACTTTGGAAACACCTCCTACTTTTACAGAAGCAGGTTGCTACATTGGAATAAGTTGAGAGGAGGAACATTTTAAGACATGCAAAAGAGTTGCATAGTTCTCAAAAATTGAAACTATGGATGTACATATGAAAAGGAAATATTTAGGTACTGGATGAATTCAAAATTTGACAAAAGACAGAAGTATTTTGTGGTTAATTGTCAGTTTAAACAAAAGCAAATAAAGCAAGGAGCAATTGTACATGATAGAGAACCAATCAGATGTTTTTTACCCAAGTTCAACATCAAGGTGAAGCAAACTATATGAACAAAGCTTCAATGATTTGATTTAAGATGGTAGTCCTATTTTTTCCCACTGATGGATGCAAACTGAGATCTGAAATGAGTAATTCAAGTGAACAATGCTACAAGAGAGAAAAAGATTATATCCGTATGCAATTATGGCCTGAAATTCAGTTTTGAAAAAGGAAGACAATAGACAAGTAACAAAATAGGGCAGTATAAAATAAATGTTTTTAAAACATGTACAACATTTTAAAAACATGGGTTATTAAAAAGGAAAATCCCTACTGCCAATTAAGATGTCAAGTAGCTACTTGGATAAATTCCTGAGGTGTACAACATTAAACAGAAGGCAAAATCCAGGAAAACTAACTGGGATAAAATATAAAAATAGTAGTACAACACACACAAACAAGGAGAGAAGAAATTGGGAAGGGAGAAATGCATTCTTGTATTTTGAAAGCAGAGACATGCTTAAGGATGTAGAGCAAAGGTGGAGGAGGAGCTAAACAACAGTAATCATAAGCAAATTATATTTGCAAGTAGGATCGTGGACATATATAGGTGGACATAGATTATAACTAATCAGAATAAATCGTGGAGGTACGTGGAAAACACACGGACACATGAATGGGACACAGCCATAGAGTAGGGAGCTATGGTGGGGAGAACTGAGAATGCAAAAGAAATGCATGCCCAAACACTGTGTGGCTCTTCCTGCAATGAATGAACTTTTAGAGAAAACTAAACTGATGAGCAAGCAAGCAAAAAAAGTACTGAGAAACAAAAAAAATCCTAAAGAAGGATTATAGAATCAAGTTTGCCAAAGGAGGATTATAAAATAAGGTCCACAAATGAGACACAAGGAAAAAATCAGAAAACAAGAATGAAAGTTAAATTGCACAAGGGGTTAAAACATACAATAAAAGATTTTCTAGAAATTGAAGAAGACACAAGTAAATGTAATTGTAACTAACTACAAGTGTTTATCCAGTCCACATTCTCTTTGTCACTACATATGTTGAAATCAATGAGATCAATGGGTTCAGCTGAAGCATTTGAGTCACTGTTATTCTCCTCTAAAAGATAAAAGATGTCTTAAGCTGTGGGCTAGATGACTGGTGTAAAGCCTGAAAGCAATAGCATGTGAAGAAATAAAATGCTTTCTTTTACAATGTGCTTATTTTGAGTATTTGTCAGCACTTGAGAATTATCCACATCACTGGTTTGCTGAGAGTTTTCCTCCTTCATCTCTGCAAAACAAAAGTGTATGCCAATAAAAGCAATAGCAAAGGTGGAAGTGAAGGTAGCAGCAAATTCATATAATACAGAAGAATGTAAACATTTATATTAAGAGAAGTTGGGCATGCTGCATACACTGGTTACCCTCAAAGGTAAGCTTGGCAGAAGAATTGAATGAGATGGTGTGGTGTAAGACTGCAGTAGCAGTATTCACAATGTCTTCAGTAAGTGAACCCTGAAATATTACCTGTCCTAAACAGTCAAAAGTAAGATATTGAATACCACCAAAATGGTGCTAAAATCAGAAAATGGTTGAAATAAGTCAGAAAGAAAGAACCACACTTTTACTCCATTTCTATCAGACTTTTTGTGCCTGCCTATGTTAATTTTTGTAAGACTTGGACATACCACTGAGTCTTTCAAGAAAGAGAAAAGACCCCTGCCCTGCTTGAAGAATGTTGGACCACCCTGTCTCTCAGCCACTTAACAGTGACTCATTTTTTTCTTCATTTTGGCAGAAAAACATTCTGCTCTTGAGTTCATAAGAACAAAAACCATCTCAGCTTTTTTGTCCTGTAGTTGTTTAGACTAAAAGCTATCCATTTAATATGTTGTGAGGTTTGCTCATATTTAAGGATAGGACATAGTAGGGTAATTTAAACAGTAATGTAGAAGTGAAACATTCATGTAGGAAGCTTGAGAGATACAAAACTCAAGAAAAGACAACAGCCGTAAAATTTTGACCAGAGTTACACTGCAGAGGGGAAAAACTTATAAAGTCATAGCATATAGCTTAATAGAATTTAAATGATTCTATAACCCCCAAAGCCGGGAATTAAATCTAAAATGGAGAAAATAGATCCAGCAGTAGGAAAGTAATAGAGAATAAGATCATATTTAGAATAATGGGCATCATTCTGGTCACCGTATTATGGAAGCGTTGAAACCTCATTGGCTGACATCTGATATGAGGTAGTTTTGGATGTCGCCCTGTTTCTTCCATTATTAATTTTGTGCTCGAGGGCAAATGCCAGCAGTGCTCATTTTAGTTTTTACCTCCTGCTGCAACTTCAACTGTCAGAGAGACAGCAGGAGTCAAAAATGAAAGGAGCCACCTTATAGAAATGCTGTGCCACTATGTCATTTTTAAACTGACAGCTTTTTACAGTCCAATTTCTCAGGGAAAGAAAAAAAGGACTTTCATTTTCACCTCCCACTGCTGCTTTGACAGAGAAAGACATTTACCCAGGTTTGAATGCTGGTGGGAGGCAAAAATGTAAAACTGCGTTAGAGTGTTTGTAAGTGGGCTTTGACTACCCTGTAGAAGGATAAGCTGATTTGGGACAAGTTGAACTCTAACCTTTACTTACCAGGTGGCAAAACAGAAAAATGTGTCCATCTGCCCTTAATGCAATAGATGGAGAATATTCTGAAGGATGTAAGTGAATATAGAAGAGACGGATGCACCTAAGGATTTCAGTTCACCTGAAAACATTTACATGGCTGGTTTATTAGTTTCTGGCCTTCAGGAAATTGACAATTGAGAGAACTCTTCAATGAGAACAATTATTGAGGAAGGTAGAGATGTTTAAAAGGAGGAATTTAGGAAAAAAGTGTAGTCCTTACTTTAGTAGTATATAGTAAGGAAAATAATTTCCAATCAAAGGACTCAGAGGAAGAAGGTAATAAAAAAAATGAATGTTGAAAAACCACACAAAGTAACTTTTCTACAGTTTTTAATAGATACAGTTTTTGTGATGGGGAAAGCAAAGTAATAAGGAACAGTAGTGTTAAAGTGCATCTACTAAAGGGATCCCTCTAGCATTCTAATCTATGTAGCTTCTGTGACATATAGTATTTAGAAAATTTAGAATCCAATATAACATAATGTCATTTAATATAGAATATAAAAATAGAAAAAGCAGCTCCTACTTGCTGCTGGATTCAGCTTTTAATTTTCAAAGTATCTGGTACATACTCTTCAGAGCTCAGAGTTAAAATTAATTGCAAGTGACAATGGTATTCAGGGTAAAGAAATTACTCTCCTGTAATTTAAAGCTGTCTACTGTTAATCTTGCATTCCTTGTTGTGGGTCTCTGTGCAGTGTGCATGACCTTGTCAGGCTTAGAAGGATGCATTTCAGTAGAATATGCAAAATGTTTGGCTCTCAAGGACAAGAACACTGAGCATCTCCAAATGCATTGTTTACTTGCACTGTCTAGAATAGCAACAAAGTTGTGGTAGCTGGAAAACATAGATTTCCAAGAAAAATAGCATCTACATAGATGGGGTATACATTTAAAAGTATATGAGCACATGTTAAACACACGTTTTACCTGGGATTTTCTAATGCAAGTCTGGAAATCTAAGCCATGTACACATCACCTATTGTAATGATATCTCAATTTATAATTAATGCTCGACTCCACATATTGTTTCAAATCCATGGGACAGCAAAACAGCATTCTGAATTATGAATATTAGACATTTTATGTTCTGTTTTGAAGCAGCACAGAAAATTTACGTGCCGTCATATCTGAAATATCAGAGAGCATCTTTTTATGTAGATGGAGCTTTTTTTGTAGTTGCAGCTAAAAACAATATAATTGACTTCTTTTCTCCCTTTCTTGGCTAGCCAGCACTCCAGAGAAATAAGAGAGGCAGATAGCTGAAGTGGAGGCAGAGCTAGCATGGGACAAGTCTTTGAGGAAATGGGGAGGGAAGAAGTACTCAGGATAAATGAAGCAATTGTCTCAGAGACATAAATCTCAGAAATGGAGTCAAAAAGACCAGGTATGTTCAGAGGTAATTGTGTGGAATAATAGAGATCGATTCGTCCTAAGTAATAACCTTAGGAAAGAAAAGGTTTTTACCATTGGTAGCAAAAGCAAGGAGGGCTGCAGTGAAATTACATAAAGAAGGGGCTTGGGTTTGGATTTTTCTTTTCCCCTCAAGTGCTTAATCCAAACTTTTCTCAGTTTCTGTCTGAATTCAGAGCATCTTATTATGCCTTGCTGCCTTCCCCACTTAACAGTACAATTTGTTTATTTTTCCAACACTTTCCACTGGTACATTTATTCCTGAGTCAGTTTGGGACATCAGCTTCAGAAAGCAGCAGATCTGTGAAGTATCTGCATACCCAATGGTCCAGAGGAGGGCCTAGTGAAACTTCTGTTTTTCAAGAAAATCCCATCAAGCGCTAAAATAATAAGGCAATTCTGAATAATTTCTGGTATATAGAAATTTCTGGTATAGAGTAGTAAAAACTGGTTCTTTATCAGGCTGATAAAGCCACAGGTCAAGTCAAACTGAGTTGGAGGAGGAGATCCCACCCCTTACTCAGCCCTACTGAGTCCATATCTGCAATATTGCATCCAATTCTGGGCTCCTCAAGTAGAAGAGAGACATGGAGCTCCTAGAGCACATTCTGATGAGGGCAACAAAGATGATTAACGGTCTGGAGCATCTCTCTTACAGGGAAAGTCTGGGCCTGTTCAGCCTTGAGAAGAAATGACTGAGAGGGAACCTCATCAATGTGTGTCAGTATCTGATGGGAGGGTGCCAAGAGAATGGACTCAGGCTCTGCTCAGTGGTGCCAAGCAGTAGCACAAGAGGCAGTGGGCAGAAACAGATGCACAGGAAGTTCCAGCTGAACATGAAGAAGTGTAAGTGACCAGAACAGATTGTGACTGGAACAGATTGTCCACAGAGGTTGTGGAGT
>VWYI01010669.1:0-23901 GCA_013399455.1 Anthoscopus minutus
TTCAGAACAGAGCAGTATATCACCCAAGTAGAAATATATTTTCATCCAAATTTTTCAAGATTATTAGACTACTTGGCAGTCATTTGCATTACCTTATCTCATATCAACTTCTCCACAGCAATTTAGAAAGCAACAGAAACAGAAGCAACTTTGTATTATTAGCAGTAATGGGACAGTCTTGGGTTTGCAAGCAATTGAATTTGACAAATTCTGTCCTGAAGTATTTCTTATATTAGTGTTTAAGAGCACAATTCATTTATCATTCATATATGTTGTGGGCACAAGCATTATCATGCCTATATTCCAGGCACGTTATAGCTTTTTAGAGAGGATGATAATTTCCTCCTAGCCATCCAGGGGAGTACCTTCTACCACTGCTCTATACATGCCTTTGCTCCTGTCTCACAGGGTTCCCACAAATAATTTCTTGGTTGTACAGGTGAGACTAGTGAAAAACCTATGTGAAGCACCAAGAGTGCTTTTAAAAATGGGTGATTTTTTTTCCCCAGTTAACAGTCCTGAGGTAGAATAGCACCAAGAATTTTAATGGATGGAGAAGCTATTTCTGCATATTTCTGCACACTTATATCACCTCAGTAAAGATACCAAATCTCTCAGCTATCAGAAAAAAAGCCCTGCAAAGAGTTGCACAAATAATCCTACCTTTAGTGAAAGTGAGACTGAACAGGCTAGTTAAGTCTTTCTAGTAGATTGCCTGGCCATGCTGCATTTTGATTCAGCTATGTCATTTCAATTTTATTCAAGTCAACCAAGGATGAATTTTGCCTGCTCTCACATGGACCATACTTAGGATTGAGTTTCTCCAGGTTCAAAAGGTGTCAGGCAGAAAGTCTTCTAAACTAGGCCTCAGATGTGTGATTGCCAACAACTGCAGAAATAGAGTGCCCTTTGTTAGGTCTCTGTCCTTAGGCTGCTAGAGCATCCTCCTGTGGACATGATTTTCTGAACCTGAGAGAGTTTTCAGCCTGTCAGCAGCTGATCTGTTCCCAAGAGAAAGCCTTTTGAGAAATGCTCTTTCAAGGGCTGTTTTTTGTAAATAAGTTTTAGTTCTCAAAACAATGTCACACAAATGTTCTGAATGTGGTTTTCTCTTGTTCCACCAATAAAACCAAAAAAGTAGTTCCTTTTGAACAATCATGTTTACCTATACCAAAACACTTTATAAAAAAAATTACAAACCCGAAACAAAAGCTTTTCTACCTCACTGAGATCAAACCTCACTGTTGTGATTTGAATCCATGCTTCTATTTCATGTCTACTAAACAACATCCTCCCTTGTGCTTCTGCAGCCCAACAACGTGCACATGGTGAGCAGCCTTAGCTCAGCTGCTGCATGTAAGCCATGGTAGCTCAATTGTACATCAAACCCCACATTAAACAACCTCCAAAATTAAACAAGAGCATTCAGGGTTACACAGGCTTACCCATATTTACACTTAAGGTTAAAATTAGTGCCATTGTGCCACGAAACAAACAGAAGTGGAATGAATCACTGTATCATTCTGATGCACTTTATAGCAAATAAGCTGTTTCACCTCTAAAGCACACACTGCAGTTTTCTGTCTACCTTTATCCTTACTATGTTTTTATTCATATGTGTTTGGACTTTTTTCTTTTACAGATAAAAGAGAAGCTGCTGTATCCAAAGAACTCAAAAGTAAGAAACTACTACCTCTTTTATATGCCATGCAGTTTCAAAAAGAGCATTTCATTAATCCAAAAATAATAGTTAGTGAATTGTGGAAAATACAAAGAAGAAAGTAGCTACACCATTTATAATTGAAAAATGACATGTTTAGACTTCAGCTGCCTCCTACTTTCTAAATCCATTCTTATCCTACTTCTAACTGCCTTCTCCTCTTTGTGACTGACAGTTTTGCCCTCCCCTCTTTCCTATCACTGTCTTCAAAAAGAAAGGTTTCATAGGGGAGGAAATGTCAAATTGAGGTATCAGCGGAATGTGATCTCAGCAGCAACAATTTTCATAAATAGATGGGGAAGGCTCAGAGTTCAACGTGCTGAGGAACACCAAATTTATCTTCACAAATGCAAAACAAGGGCCCTGCCTGTCTAGGTAGCTCTGGTTCCAATAGAGAAACCTCTGCAACTGAAGAGAGATGGGAATTGTGCTCTTTTGAAAAAATAGCCAAAAAATGCTCTGAGAACACAATATCATTAAAAGGGAAGAGCTACATCTTCCTTTTCTGCATAAAAGCAAGTGTCAATGCCTCAACACAGTAAGGACAGTATCTTTGGTAAACCTTCATCTGCTCAGCATTCTGATCTGAAAGAAAAGTATACAAGAAAAATTTGAAGCTTCAAAATCTGATTCAAATTTACAATTAAAGAGTGCACTGACTCTCATTTCCCTGTCTGAACTTTTGTGACTTCCATGGCAGAACAATCTCTTGCCATCCGCAGTTTTGCAACAACATATTAAAAGATTTATTTTGGCAATGAAAAAAGAAGTTTATACATTGGGTTCTTGTGCAAATTTTGCAGAAATATCTAACCAAACATTTCACAGACTTACTCTACAAGTAATGTCCTGTTAGTGAAATAAGTACCTGTTTTCAAGCAGGTCTTAAAGGACCTATTAATTTGAACACATAATTCCTCAGAACAGCTTTCAAGTGCCTAAAAGGAGACTACAGAAGAGCTGGAGAGGGACTTCTCACAAGGGTATGCAATTACAGGACAAGAGGTAATGGCTTTAAACTGAGAGAAGGTTTAGATTGGATATTCAGAAGAAATTCTTCACTGTGATGGTGGTGAGGTGCTGGAACAGGTTACACAGAGAACTGTGGATGTCCCCTCCCTGCAAGTGCTCGAGGCCAGGCTGGATGGAGCTTTGAGCAACCTGGTTTCATGGAAGGTGTCCCTGGCTGGCAGGGGGCTTGAAACAAGAGGATCTTCAAGGTCCTTCCAACCCAAACCATTCCATGATTCCTTTCATGAGAGAATCCCTCAGCAGCTGTCACAGCAAAACTTCCCATCTTCATCACATGAGTGAAGTTTGCAGAGTGAAATTTGCAGCTGAAAAGAGTTCATGTAACGATGCACAATCATTAGCACATAAATAATTTGTGAATGACAGACTGAAAATTGTATGCTTGCAAAAGCCAGTTTAAACTTTGGGCACTTTAGTTTTGATGCTATTAAAAAGTTATTAAAAAATTAAATTACAGAAATTTTTAGTCAAACACATCCCTAATTTTATTTTTTCTCAAAATTATTTTAGTTGCTTAGATATTAAATATTTAAAATCAAAATCTTTGTATAACAAAAAGAATCCTAATAGTTTGTTTGCACAGACGTTATGAAAAAAATGTTTTAAAAATTCACTGTCAAGCATGCTGTGGCTGAGAGCTCAGAAGGGGGATAAATGGAAGAGTCCTGATATTTTGTATTAGGTCCATTTGATACTTGTAGAACATGTGTGCTGGATCTCTTACTTCTGCAGAAACAGGCACTTGGAAAATTGATACTAAGTAAATTCCTCTTCAAGGTCTTCTACAAATTTCCCTGAAGGAGAAGTGACCACCCCAAATAATTACAATGCTGTGATAATAACTAAGTTAGGATATAATTGTCAGCTGTGGTACTTTAAATGGATGGAAATAAGGCAATCCCACACATGCAAACCATATTTTGCTTTCATTCCTGTTTCATTTCCATTCTTGTTTCGCAAGATAATCTGATGCATCTTTTATGAACTTCTCAAAAGACTAGAGGGGAAGGACTCAAAATTACATTCCTGATTTAGCCATGTTCTTTTTCATTATAATAATACAGTGACAGATGTAAAGGATTAACTAACATTTTTTGGCATTCTGTAATTCAGCATGGGATTAAAATGATTAGTTATTTCCTCTCAAGATATGAAAACGTGAATTTTCATTTAAAGAACCTTCTAGTTGATACAAAAAAATTCTTTATGACCATTGGTGTGGTTTAGCTTATGGATATCTGTTAAACTATTGTGGTTTAAGTAAAGTCTGTTTTGGTAGTTCGTGAGGATAAAAGCCATTAACTAATTACTATAGAGTGAATAAATCTAATAGCTTACTTAGGTTCTTCTACATGGGCCTGAGATTCCCCAAATCCACCTGGGGGACACACATACCATTCACTACCAGAACCTTTATTCCACAAGGGCATGCTCTGCAAACAAAGACAGTAAAATTCAAATGCTTCCTGAAAAGACCAAGAACAGTTAAATGGCCAGAGAGGAAACATTCTCTGCTAGGAGAATACAGCAATTGCTCTTTCAGTTGCAGGATCCCAAATGAAGACGCTCTCCTAATGCTCCTCCATTCTTCAGGATGGAGGGAGATTCCTCGTATAGCCAATTCTGTGGATGTACTTTGCAAAGAAGCCAAATTTCACCTCTTATATCCAGGGCCAGTTCCAGATTAGGGGAAAGGATGCTGCTGTGAATAGCTGTAGGATTCCCAGAAGTGGCACTACTGTATTCACAAGAGTGAATCCTCAACAGCTGCCAGATGCTGGTTCAGGACCTTCTGCTCTCATAGCTGCAAGATCAGGTGCAGAGGCTCCCAGCACACAGCTGCTGCCTGAGGGGAAAGGCCATGCTGAAACTCCTACAGGCCTTCTCTCCTCTGCTTTGCCAATAGATGCTGAACTAGTAAGCAGGAAAAGCTGCAAGAAGGGATTCATTGCCTAACAATCAGAGCTTACTAGCCCTTCAACTGGCTATTGTTTTCGCCTTTGAGTTTTTTGAAGATAACTCAGCCCTTCTCCCTTTGGGTAATTTCTTTTTTTAACTCTTCAATTAAAAAAATTGTTAAGAGTCTTCCTCGCTGGAAGCCTTTCCTCAGATTTCTGTGAGGTTGTTAAAATATAATGCTTTTTAATAAGTGGTTTTTTTTTTTTTTTTTTTTTTTTTGTTTTTTTTGGGAAAAACGGGGAAANTTTTTTTTTAAGAGCCAGCAAAGGCTCCTGCAGCCAACCCAGCCATCAAAAAAGCAGCAGCCCCAGGTAGAGAAAAATATTTGCATGCAGTGTATTTCTTGTAGTCTTGAACCAGTTTATTGCATCATAGCACCATCTGCTGGATTGCACAAAAACCAGTGGTTCTTGTTAGCTATTCGGGTGGTTTTTTTGCCTGTTTTGCTCATTGTGATAATTCATATGTGAAATATTTGCTAAAAAGGGGGTATTTAGCACTGATTTCTAACATTATGTTTGCTTCTTGTCCTCCCATGGCAGCTATGCGATGCTGTATTGGGCCATTCTGCGGCGCTTGAGATAAAAATAATCTGAATGTATAGTCTGATTTTAAAAGCAATATTTACAGAAACTAGTTTCCATGTGAAGTTCTATTCAAGCCCTTTGAGAAGGGAACCTGATCTCACAGTAGGTTGTCAAAATGAAGCTCTTAGATAATCACAAATATGCACTGAAAAGACAAGCAAACTTTTTAAACAAATAATGGCGTAAATTCCTTTATGAATTTAGATTGGATTCTAAAAATCTAATAATTTTTATTTACTTACAGTCTCCTCGGCTTCACAGCCATCTTCCAAAATGCCACGTCTCATTTCTGCTTAATTAAATAAAACCCAATATAATGAATAACAACCTGAATTGTCATTATATTTGTAGTTTGACTACATTTTATATTAACTATCAAAAAACACCTCAGGAATTCCCATATGAAAGTGTGAGGAGTATAAAACCATAATATTATTCTAGTCTAAAGCAGAATAGCTGGTGCTGCACCAGACTGTGCTGTTGAGCTGTGCCTGGTGCTGGTGTCCCAGCAATGGCCAGTCCACACTTCCTCTGCTGCTTTTTGCCTCTAGCTTATCCTCCTGCATGGATCTGAATTTTTTTTTCTTTAAGATTGCTTTCTGGTTATCTTTCTCTGATTCAGACTGTTTCAGTAGTCTATCTTAGAGCTCTCCTTCACTTAAAAAAGGAATAGTAACTTGCATTGGTCAAGGATCACTGCAAGCCAGGAACACCTGCAGCTGTCTCCAACTCATAGCCTGTATAACAGAGGATGTAGGCTGTTGCAGCACATATTGCATGGCTGTACAATGCACTGTGTGAAACCTGCCTGGGAGGCACCATTTCCCCACCAATGCTCCCCACCCCTGCCTGCTGTGTTTGTTTGACACCATGCTCACCTCTGCTAGCACAACAGGGGTAACAGAGTAAGCCGCACCATTGCCACAGCTTACAGCTGAAAGCTGTCCTAGGAACGTGCGCATGGCAGGGCCTTCAGGATGGATCATTTCAATAAGTCTGGCTCCACAAACATTTATATTCATGTCACTGATAATTTCTTAAAGCAGCTTTGTTGCCAAGGTGTGTTGTGTAGCTAGACCCCTAGAAGTCTCAACAGTATTCTGTAGAAATTGCTATGTTAGAACCATATGCTTATAATTAATTCATTCCACCTGCTTGCATCCAATATTTGCGTTCATGTTTGAAAAATATTCCAATGAGTCTGCTTGTTGGCAAGAATGGTGATGACAGTAATCTGCTTAAGATAAAGAAAGGGGGAAAACGGCATAGCTTCTTATGGAAAAATAAAATAGATTTGTCTGTTCTGACATATTTCTAAATATTTAGTTTGCCTTAAAAATTATAAATAGCAGTAAGTTTGGAGTTCTACATTTTCGCTTCCCCTCCGGTTCTCTGAAAATTCACCACCAGAATAACTCACCATAGTAAAATATTAAATATGCTTGTTTGGCAACATCATAAGTAGACTGCTGCCTATTAGCACAGTAAATTAAATACATTATCCAATTTCATATTTCATTTTCTTTCACATATCTTATTACATCACAACCTGTACCCAAGAATGCCTAAAGCTCAAGGTTTACTCCTCTTAACAGCCTGAACAGACTGAGAGCACAGCTGGTCATCTCACAGTGCATCCACATCACATATGTTCCTGATATTAATGTCACTGGTTGAGAAATCCCTGCCTAATTCAATACGCAGTATTTTTATCTCCTCATATGTATACAGAGAAAGCAAAGAAAGTGATTATGAAGTTTAGAAGTCTATGAGAACTTCTGGATCTGCAAGCTGACAGCTACTCTAGGAAACCAGCCTTAATAAATTTCCATAACTTAATTTTGAAAGTGGGTATTTTCAAACATTTCCAGATGTCTCTAACTGGAAAAAATCACCTCTCTGACAACTGACAGAAACTAGGCTTGAGATCCCAGTATTTGGCTGTAAAGCAGAATAGTTTCATAGATATCTGCAAGTGGTGCTGCTCTATATGAAGAAATCAGAGCTGAAGATGTTTTGTTACACACCTTCCTCAGTTACCATGTTTTTTGTTGATCCCATTCTAAATACTCCAGCCATTCCCTCTTTTTTTCTGCATGGTGCATGGTCTCCCCAGCTGTGCCAGCAGAACAAGTCTGAGAGTGACTTACCCTTACAAAATATCACTGTCCTTTTGCCCTGAGGAGTGGCACAGGTTTCTTTCACAGGATTTCCACAGGCACCCCTTGTGTGCTGGGCCCAGCAGGCTCTCTCTGAAGGGTTTCTTAGAGCCAGGGGTGTAGGTGGTGAGAGGCTGCCACGCTAACATCCTTTGTCAGGAGAGTAGTCTAGGAGCAAAATCTCCTTCTTATTCCCATCCCTTTGGAGCCTCACACCTCAATCCTTATCATGCCCCACAGCTGTAGCTAATTCTGCTGGGTGAATGTTCCAGCTGTTGGTGGGGCAGAGTTATCACACTATTATTAAGTTTGCTATGTCTGTTTGTCACTATGGGGAAAGCCATTACATGGAGGGACAGGACAGGGGAGGGAGCATAGGCTCAAACCATGCAGAGAGCATCTCCAGCTAAACTGGGGGGAGGATGACTGTATCCCTTAGTGCCACAAACCTCATGCACTCCTGTAGCAAGGGAGAGGGATGGGAACAGCACATCTGTAAGTCCCTCTCAGGAGATGGCCTCACTTCATGGGCAAGACTCCTGCACCATCTCTAAGCACCAGTGACAGTACTTTCCCCTGATAATTTGCCTGATTTGAAAACCAGTGCTAACTCTTTCCAACAGTGCAAAAATTAAATCCTAATTGATGCTTAGAATTTCCCTGGAATGGTCTTGAAATTTTTAATTTACTTTTGCAGTATGTTTAACAGATTTTGTACTGTCACTTAAGTGCCTAATTACTGGGTTTTAATGCCTAATTTTCCCCATCTTCCTCTCCACACATATGCAAAAAAAAAATCTTATTCATCCCTTGCTTTGGGTTCATAAGAGAAACTCTTTTTGAGCACAATTTTCCTCTTGAAAATCAATAAAACTTAGTCTGGATCCAGAAACAAAAATAAGTATGACAGACAATAGCTAATTTTAAGTGCTCAGATGTCAGCTGCATCTAATCTCCCAAACTGACTGCCAGTTGTACTAGAATTAGTTATGCCACCAATCTTTCCACTGTTTGTAAGAAAGAGAAAGAGGACATTTTGTATGGAATTATATAGGAAATGGGTTCATGGGGTAAATACAGAATATTAAAATGCAGGCTAAACTGAAAAACTTGGTTAGAGAATGGGTTGTACAGGTTCAGATTACTCTGCCTAAAACAGGAAGAACTACTGGTTTTACTGGTAATGGGCACTATTTACTTAGCAGGGAAGTTATTTCAATTCTTGGTTCAAGATAAATGATTGTAACTCAAATGGCAGCATGAAAGCTATTGCCCAAAGGAATAACCAGTTTTAGTCTACATAAAATGAAAAAAAAATCAGAAGTTTATGGCACAGTAGGCATGTTTGCAATGTAGAAAAGGTTTATCAAGGATTATTGATTATCTTTTAATTATCACCTGTAGGGCGCATGTATATAGAAAGCTAAAACCATACGTCACAGAAGATTAATAAAATTCAGCATTTCTGTTGAATAATTTAGCAACACAGTGGAGTAGGCAAACTTATCATGGATTGTTTGTCAAGTTTCTCAGATTCAGGTCTCAAGTCACACACCAGGAATGTACTTTACTCACAGCACTACACCCTCTGCATCATACATCACACTATGTATTCTCATCTGATGTAGATATGTGTAGGCAGTCCAAGAGGAGAGACTTCAAAATTCAGGGTCAAGTTTATGTTACACGCCTCCTGTAACTACTTTTAGAGAAAGGAAAAGGGCCCTGTCTCTCTCACTTTGTAAGAACAAAGTAAAGGTTTCCATCCTGCACTTACCCGAGGATCTTATGTCTGAGTGCCTCTGTGTGCCCTGAAATTTCTCTTTATAAGCAGCCACTGCACCCGGTGAAAGCATCTCTGCATGTATCTCTGTCGTACTGATGTTACCAAGAAAACTATTCGGGTAGCTGGAGTAGGCAGTTCAATTGTGTGTTCCCTGAAGTTAACCCTCTCAAACTCTTTCAGAGCATAAGCACAGCCATTCTCAGGGTTTGTATTCTGGGTTTACAGTCTATCTCTTAGGGGGCAAATGTTAGAGGTAACTTATTGAATGCAGAAGAACAAACTTTGCCATTTTTTTCTGTACAAAAAGGATCTTCATTCAGCAGGTGTTTATGCAGCAGTAAACAAAATAATGAAGCCCTACCTGTATTAATACTGCTGCTCAGGGTCTTTGGATTTAGATCCAGGATCATTCTGTAGTCCTTCTGAATCACCAAAGCTTTCTTTTCAGTCCATTTAGCATAATTCTTCCTCTGTCCCACCTTAGCTTTTTGAGAAGTTAAATATCATATCTTCTTTGACTTAGTAATTTTCTTTCTGTTTTCAATGGGATGGTTCCAGGCTTGCCTATTTTTGCACAGTAGCTGGAAATTATCTGATCACACTCCTCAGCAATATGATGAAGGACAGGAGAAACTGGGTCTTAGTCCTCAACTCTTTGTCCCAGGGAGCTCCCACTAGGCTTTATTGAAGCCTCAGAACTGATTCTGCTCCTGGTCTGCCAGGAATGCACTTCTACCCTCAGCAGCTAAAACCTTGTTGCTGGTGCAGCAGTCCATCACTCAGCCACTTAATATCTGCAGGAACCTATTAAGTGGATGGAGATGTATTCTACAAATCATTTCAACCCACTGACATTTTCATCCCAGTTGAAGTCTGAGAAAATATTACAGAACATGATGTCCCAAATTGTCCACAGGATTATGTAAACTGAGCCATTATCTGACTCTGAATGGGAAAGGAAAAATGAATTCTTTACTTATGTCACAATAGATGATGCCCTGAAAGGGGAAGAATTTTCTGATTTTAGAAGATTTTACTTTACAACCATGAATTCTTTACATATAGGATTTATTTAAATAGAGCATGAAATAGCTTATTTTACACTAAGCTTTCTAATCTGAAATCCAGTTTTTATTCACCAATTTTTTAAAATGTTTTTGAGTAAATGGCCTAAAATTCATTGTATTTTTACTACTTTTGCTAGGATGTTGAAATTCCCAGTCTTACAGCTTGGCACATTATTTTGTGTTTATACTTTCCTTAGAGTATTCTCTGTTTCAGGATGATATAGAGTTCAAATAATTTCCAACACTTCATTTCAGTTCACAGTGTGTGTGAAGACACTTGTACTGTAAATGTAGTCTTCCTTTTTTTCTCATCAGATACTTCTTAGTATCTACTCATCTACATCATCTACTACTTAGATGCATACATCTATGCATCTAAGTACTTCCGTACTTTGCTAACACAAAGACAGCACTACTTTAAGAACGAGGCAGGGGGAGCAAGTAAACTACAAAAATTATTTCTATTCATACATGAAAGTAACAATAATGCCAATAAAAGTACAATTAAGAAAATAAGAGTTAAAAGGATTATAGCAGTGTCCACTCTTTAGAGAAAAGGCATTTTAAGGTACTTTGTTTTAAAGCTGGCAAACTCTCATAGCTCTGAACTTGTTTAATCATTCAAGTGCACTTTTGGTTAGAATCAGCCCCAATTTCAACAGGGATTTAACATACTTTTAACTCCATCTTGAGATCACAGAATCACAGAATCACTAGGTTGGAAGAAACTTTCAAGACCATAGAGTCCAACCCATGCCCTAATACCTCAACTAGACCAGGGCACCAAGTACTATATCCAGTCCTTTTTTTAAACACATCCAAGGATGGTGACTCCACCACCTCCCTGAGCAGACTATCCAGTACTTGATCACTCTTTCTGTAAAATACTTCTTCCTAATATCCAACCTATATTTCCCTTGGTTCAGCTTGGAAGACTGTGTCCTCTCGTTCTGTCAGCTGCTGCCCAGAAAAAGAGACCAACCCCACCTGACCACAGCCTCCTTTCAGGGAGCTGTAGAGAGTGGTAAGGTCACCTCTGAGCCTCCTTTTCTCCAGGCTGAACACCCCCAGCTCCCTCAGCCGTTCCTCACAGGGTTTGTGTTCCCAGCCCCTCACCAGCCTCGTTTCCCTCCTCTGGATGCACTCAAGCGTCTCAAGGTCCTTCCCAAGCTGAGGGGCCAGAACTGGGCACAGCACTCGAGGTGAGGCCTCACCAGTGCTGAGTGCAGGGGAAGAATGGCCTCCCTGCTCCTGCTGGCCACACCATTCCTGATCCAGGCCAGGATGCCACTGGCCTTCTTGGCCACCAGGGCACCCTGCTGGCTCTTGTCCAGCTGCTGTCACCAGCACCCCCAGGTCCCTTTCTGCCTGGGCACTGTCCGGCCACACCATCCCCAGCCTGTAACATTGCAGGGAGTTATTATGGCCAAAATGCAGGACTTGGAACTTGGAATTATTAAACTTCATCCCACTGGAGTCTGCCCATCCATCCAACCATTCCAGGTCCCTCTGCAGAGCCCTCCTCCCTCCCAACAGGCTTCCAGCTCCCAGCTTAGTGTCATCTGCAAATTTACTAATTAAAGACTCTATGCCCTCATCCATGTCATCGATAAAGATATTGAACAGGACAGGCCCCAGCACAGACCCTTGAGGAACACCACTGGTGCCTGGCCACCAGCTGGATGCAGCACCTTTCACCACCACTCTCTGGGCCAGCCATCCAGCCAGTTCCTAACCCAGCACAGCGTGCTCCTGTCCAAGCCTGGGCTGCAGCTTTTCCAGGGGTGTGCTGTGGGAGACAGCGTCAAAGGCCCTGCAGCAGTCCAGGTACACAACATCCACAGCCTTTCCTGCATCCACCAAGCAGGTCACCTAGCAAAGCATTCAATGACATGATTAAGCTTTGTTGAACACAGACTATGACATACACTATGGATATAATTATCTTTCCAGGCATTAATGTTCTGAAAGTGGTACCAACTTCACTTTACAAGAATGGGACTAAATGGGCCTCATCCAGTTCATTGTTATCTTTATGAAAAATGCCACTTGATTTGCAGGAAAGCAGTGGTGTGGATTAGACTTTTCTATAACATATATGCTGATACTACACCTACAATTTATGATGGATAGTTTTGATGCCTTTGCTTTCCACTTGTGAAGAAAAGCCTCAGACCAAATAGATGGAACTGAACACAGCTGCATTTCATCCAGGCTTTTCTTTCTCTTCTTTGAACAAAATTTTTCTCAGATATTTCCCAACAAGGTAGCAGATTTCGAACAAAGATACTGATACAGAGAACTGTTACCTGCTTTCCTTTTGTTCAAAAAGATCCATCAGGAAAATTGTTGCCCTCCTAAATAATAGAGGAGTGAGTATATATGTGACCTGATTTTACAATGTAAGAGGTTTCCTTAGTATGTTCTTATCCCAGAAAAAATGTATTTGTACAGTTCATGATCTTCATAAGTCAAAGTGTAAAACAGTGGAGAGGCTTTCTACAATGATCAAGGAAGTAAGAATTACAGTGCAATATAGCAGAACACATACTCCTTGGGAACAGGAGAACAGGAAAAATCTAGTTGGATGCAGGATTTATCATGTGGATTATCTCAGGTCTAACAACATGACTGAACTAATTTCCAACATTTCCCTTGAGCAGAAGGGACTAAAGGGATCTCTTTATCTTAATGCTTATGTTCACAATATTCTTAATGACAGTATCTTTTGGAGAGCTTTACCACTCTGTCTCATTTGGTTTTAATTAACCAACATGATATGAAGATCTGAGAATATACAGCATATAAAATCAAGATTACAAAACTATAAGACCAAGCTAACTTTCTGTTAAGGATTTAAGTATTTAAGACACTGCATAAAATATGACAACAGTAGGCTTCACTGAAATATTTGTGGTAAAAGATAAACAACAGTACAGAAAGTACCATTTTTATGCAGCTACTAAGCGCAAACAAAATGGTGTCTGCTAATTAACATGTGGTGCATCCCACACAACAACATATCCACTTGAAATGCCATTTATTTAAACTTTTCCAATATGTGTCATTCCCAACACAAATTTTATTTTCCTGAACCATTCTTGGACATGAATGCTTTATCTGAATTAGGAAATAACAGGTGCACGCACACACTCATACATGGTGCACATACCTACATAAATTATGACAGGAAAAAGATTTTTCTTTCCTGTCAGGTAGCAGAGGGTCACACTTTGTGGCTGTCTATTCTGGTACTAAAGATTAAAATGCATCTCAGAAAATTTGCCAGCCTAGATGCTTTTCAGCACTATTTTTGCTTTAGGGAATAATATGGTTAGGGAAGAGCTACAGAGAAGGTTCAGGTTCTCTTCTGTCTCCCACCTACTCTGGATTGCCTAGGAATATGTCACTAGTAATGAAGCAAAAACCACATTTGTATGGTTTTATGGGCACATTATATATAACTTAGCCAGTTTACATAACAAAAAAAAAGCCATTTGTTTAAAGCATCAGAGCAAATAAAGACAGTAAAATGTCAAACTAAATCAAATCTTAATTCCATGCATGGTAGAAAAATACTGTACTACCAGCAAAGCTTCTCTGAATAAAAAAATGCTATACAGTCTCATATACATACAAAAATGGTTAAATATAAAAATAATTATAAGTGCCATTGCTTACAGCTGGCAATATCCTTACACGTCTCATGCCAGCTGCTTGAAAGTACAAAAAAAATAAAGAATAAGACATTGAGATCAAGCAATGATAACTTGCGGCAAACAGGAAAGATCTAGGTGCGAAATTTCCTAGTTTATGGCTCATGCAATGAAAGTTTTCAGTTCATTCCATTCAAATCTCAGGACATGAATCACCTGAAATCTCATATCAAGTCATATTTACCAGAAATGCTTGATGTCAAATTCTATGTTATTCATTTTTATTTTTTTTTCATTAAAAAGGTTTTTATTTCATATGCTTCTGGAAATAAGCTTATTATGAAAGAAGCTCTGCAGGCCTTCCCTAATGTTTGCAGTTTAGGGGAAAAAAATGTGAAATAAATCTAAATAAATGGATTATTTTATACTTTGCCAAAACACTTACTGAGTGTTGCTAGGATCATTCTGTTCCCTGATCTCCTGGGAGCTGAGAGATCTTAGAATGAAAGGGAAAAATAATTGCCTCAGAACCACTAAAGACAGAATTATATTTCCTTCACTTTCCAGGAAGCTGTCCTGAACAATAGTATAAAAAAACCCCCACAATACCAGTGAAAATCACAATTTCCAGAACGAGTCCTAAAATAGCTGCATGAAAGTGGAAAGTCTGAAGTGCACTCAGGGTACACAAAACCAAAGCTGTAGATGTTATGATTAAGACCATTGAGGAGGCCAAACCACTGAGTCCCAAACTTTTGTCCCCTCAGTTTTTGCTATATTTTTCCTCCTTGACCTTTACTAAAATTGCAACCCAGGGCAGGATGTCATCAAGAAAGTACATTTATTCAGGCAATAAGTGCCAACTGGCTCTCCATTTCCTTCACTCTTTCATATTGCTGGGAAAATCAAAACCATGACTTTTTTTTGATGACACAAACCTGCTCCATGATCATTTCCACTAAAATTTAATTCCTCATGTAAAATGTGTCTTTAAAGAGCCTATAATAGTTTTAATATTTTTTATGTAATCACCACACTAAAATGTGCTTTATATAGCTATATTAAGACTAAGTCCATTATTTCAGTCAATTAATCTTGATGCTTTGAAATGTACATTTTGGCTCAAAGATATTGTTTTGTAATTTGTAATATAACTCCATATTCAGTTTGGGGGGGAAAAAAAGATAACTTTTTTCAGGACTTGGCTCAAAGCTTTATTTTAGAAACTACATTTTTCTCTGAAATATATATAAGATGACTTTTCAGAGGGATTTAAAAACTCAGAAAAAAGGAGTATTTTATTTCAGATAGAATGAAAATATGTTGTTCAGTATATGCTTTTTTGGGTTGGGAATATTGAGTAAAGACATATTTTGTTTAAAACCTAACAGTTGTGGGGTTTTAATATTTAAGATCAGTTTATCCTTTCAAATATTATTTTCATAGCTCTGCATGAAGTATATGACTTTTGTTTTCCCACTGTGCAATATTAGCATTGATTACAAATTCATATTTAATGGAAATATTATTCATATTAATGTTGTTTATAAACATATTTAATTTTACATTGGCAGTTCTTGTTTCCTTTTACTTATTCAATTCAATGATAGGTCACATCTATGGATAAGGTTGCTATTAGTGAGGGTACAACATTCAGAATCACTTTGTGGAACTTTTTATCTTGATTCTATAGTGAAAACTATTTAAACATTAGTATTGCTCAACTCTATACCACAGCTTTAATACAAACATAACCTATAATAAGCCTGCAGAAAATACAGTTATCAGATAGTAGTAAATTATGAGCTTGTATTAAAAGCATTCACCTTCAGTCCTGTGTGCAGTTTTGAGCACCACAATATAAGAATATTAAGTTATGAGGAGCATCCAGAAGAAAACTGTGAAGACACTTAAGTGTCTAGTGGAGAAATGAGGAGTGGGTGAAATTGTTTTTTTCAGCCTGGAGGAGACTGGGAGTAGACCTCATTGCAATCTGCAGCATCCTTATGAAGGGAAACAGAGCAGCAGGCACTGATCTCTTCTCTGTGGTGACCAGTGACAAGGGGAAGGGCCTGAAGCTGTGTCACTGGGGGTTTAGGTTGGATATTGGGAAGAGGTTCTTCACCCAGACAGTGCCTGGGCACTGGCACAGGCTGCCCAAGGAAGTGGTCACAGCACCAAGCCTGACAGAGTTCAAGAAGCACATGGACAACACTCCCAGGCACAGGGTGTGACTCCTGTGGTCATCTTTGAAGAGCCAGAAGTGGGACCCAGTGATCCTAGTGAATCATGGAATATTCTGAGTTAGACCTCAATAATATCCCTTCCAACTCAGGATATTCTATGGTTTGATGATTCTGTGATATATCTTGTGATCAGTCAGCTCAGATACTCTTGTATTTAGGAAATGTTCCTATGTGGATCCAAACTTGCACAGCACAGCCTTTCCATATGCTGTTTAAAAGTGTCTGCAGACAGAAAAAGCTCAACTATTTTTTTCTCTGCTGTGAATATCAGCACTGGCTGGTAGATGCTATTCAGTCTCTATCTGTGGCAGGCTGCCCTGCTCCTTCTGTGAGGGGGTGTTAAAGCACATTCTTGCAGCATGGAAAGAAGTATTACAGAAAATACCATTAAAAATAAGTGTCCTGAAGCAAATGTATTTGGGTTGCAGTCCTCCGTTTAAACCACCCTCAAGCAAAACTACAGATGTTTTAACCTACTCTGTTTCTATGGTTTCCTTTTAGCACCTTATTACAAAAAACGAACCCTTTACTCTCCTTTATTAACAGTTAATCTGACCCTGTTTATACAGTGTGAACACCACTGAAGAGATTGATTACAAACATAAAGGCTTTATTCTCACATACTGGAAAGCAGAGAAGGACTCACTGAACAGAGTCTATAGGAATGTGTCATATCCGATGGCCAATAGTAACATGAAAAGTGATTGTCCAAGACAATCAAACAAAGCATTACAAGAAGAGAAGCGTACACTTTACTATTTTTTTTTCTTTTTCAGAACCACCTAAAAAAGAAAAAATAATGGAATCTGGTGAATATTCCCTCATTTTTATCTTCCTTTTAAAATATCCTAATATTTTAAATTAATTCTTGTCAGAAGTCAATATTTGATACTTTTAATTTTTTTACAGGCAAAACAACAAAGAAAGAAGCAAAAGTACATGGTAAGTCCTGTAAAAGACTGTAAGTTTTCGAGTCTTATTTATCTGGTTTGATTTTCACTTGAGACAGGATTAGGTAGAGGGATAAAAAAATAAAGCCATGAATATAATTTTGCTGGTTTAATTAGTAACTTAAGCAATTTAATGGATGTGGAGCAACCATTCGGTCTTCTGGAACTGAGATCTAACTAAATGTGGAGAAGAACAAGAGGGCAAGAATTCTTTATTTCAGCTTTTTAAAAGATCTGTCTTTTCAAAGAAAGTTACAGTAAATGAATGGAGAAACAAACACAAAATACAAGATTCAGAATGTGGAGGGTAGGAAAAAAAAGTAGGCTCCTTAACTCTTTTTATATGCCAAGCACCCATGCATTTTATCATTGCAGCACGGTGCTCTTGTTCCTGAGTGGAATCACTTCCCCAGTTTATCCAAATCTGGGAAAGCATAATGATTTTCTCCTTTTACAGCCAAGCTTGATGACTCATTTATCAGATGACTATTTTCTCACATAGAAATTCAGAGCAAGAAATACCTACAGTAGACAGTCAATATGTAGAAAAATGAATCTGTCCTTTTCTATAACATAAAAACCTGTCACAGTGCTCCAGAATGGAGGTGTGAATAATCGAAAAAAAGAGAAATGTGAAAGTTCAATTAATTTACATTTAGTTAATGACATTATGAAGAACAGTAAAGAAATTAAACTGAGAAAACATACAATGGAAGACTTTTGAAACTGGATCCTCCTCTGCATGAATTCTATAAGTTTCAATAAACTAAAAAAAAATTAAAAAATCTAAAAACATTATTTTTTTTAAAAAAAGAGAAAAAAATTCCTAGCTTCTGCAAATCACTGAAATTGTTAAAAGAACATTTCAATTGCATACCTTCCACCTATGTTTAACATAAGCTCATTCTGGAGCCTATTTTACTCCTTATCTCATCCTCATGTTTGAAAATATTGCAGCTCCATATATAACTTATCTGTTGGCTTTGTTTTCCGCTGCTTTTAATCTGCAGGTTAATTAGTCATCTGCCATGAGACTATCTAAAGCAACATATGTGTATGTGTCAATTTTTCTTTCCATAATAAATGGAACTTCTCTGCATATTGGTAGCATATTGGTGAAGAGGTAATTTTAATCTCTTTATTCATTTATGCAATTTGTTTCTGTGAATGTTTTATTTTATTTTACAGAATCTATGGAAACTCCAAAGTCAAAAGGTGAGTAATTTGATTTGTTTTGAAAATTGAAAAGGACGAATGTTGCCATTAACTTTCCTGTAATGAAAAAAATATTCTTGTGAAAAAAACTTTTAACAGTATGACCTATTTAAAACAAACAGCCTTTTAAATTATGATGGTGTCTTCCTTGCAGCATCTCAAAGCAAGCATTTTTTCCTCAAATTTTTCATAGGCTAACTGTCATTCTCCATCAATATGAAATTTTCTAACCCCAACTATAGCCATAAGGCTTTTGTGACAAGAATAAAGGAGAAGTAACCAATATTCTACAGAGATGTGACACAAAGCAATATTTCTCTTTTTGCCAGTGTAACTGCAGTACAAACTCAGTGACTGAACAGTTGTTTTCTTTAAGGAGTCTAGGGAGTTTTGCAGGCAGGTTTGGTGTAACAGTTTTTGCCTCCCTTTCATACATGAGCTGTTGATGGCAAAAGGTAGGAGTTGTGAGAGTATCAAGGCTTGCTCCAAAATTTGCTCCTTTCCACAAGGCACAGGGAACTGGGACTGGTGAGAAACATCAGAGGCATAAATTCAAGCTGAGCAATTATAGCAATTATAGCAATTATCAGTATGGCAATATTGACATTTCACATCACTGTCTGGGTTTTACATAAGTACAGTGTAAGTTACTAGTTCCAAATTGCCTTCAAGAACATTACAGCTTCCAGTTGTAACTTAAATAAAAATGGAAAATGGAATGTCAGGTTACAAACTACCCTTCACTCTTAGTCCATGTTTATTCATGTCAATGACCACCATACTTTTATAAACATTCCCTTTCGGACAAATGGAGAAAAAAATGTTTAAAGTTCAGTTAATTAAGGATAAGCAGAAAGAGTGTGTTTCCATTATATAACATAGGAATAATTCTGTTCCTTCTGCTGTTAAAAGAGCAGTCTCACAATTGAAAGTGTTGGCCTCAGCCATCTTAGTTTTATGACAGGATCAACCTAATACAGAACCTGAAATTGTTCCCCGGTGTCTAAGTAATGACAACTTTGTTTTATTCCTCATTCAATAAAAACTAGCTGATTTTAGCTCTGGGGTAATTGTTGATTTCTTAAAAATATATTGTTAGCAAGTCATCTAAATTTAACTTAATGTTGCTAAATTTGAAACTCAAACATAGCCTGTACTCCAGGGGAAAAATCATATTGATATTAAAATGTTACAGCTGCTCCCTTTGTCACTTAGTAAGAACCACAAATGAATCCTGTTACTTTCTTCTATATTGTTTTGTGATGGAGACAAATTCTAGCAATAGTTTAATAGTAGTCATTAGTAGAGTTTAAGCCTTCTTTAAGTTTGAAGAAAATAATTGCTTTTCGATCCATATTGCCTTGTTCTACCTTGTTTCTATTTATTCGTTTGTTTCTTGTTTTTCTGCTGTTAGTCCTCAGCAGCTTAGCAACTCTGGACGCAATGAGGTTTTCAATATTCAGTAGGTGTTGGCAAATGTAAAATTTTTAAATCATATTCATGGAAGACAAAAAATTCTGTTCTGAAAAAAAAAGCAAGGCTTTTGATGAAATTCTCTTCTTTGCTAATTAAAAATAAGTTCATCTGCTGGCATAGAATGAGGTCTGGGCCATTCCCACTAGCCTGTACTTCTTATGAACCATCAAACATATATGAAGCTTTCTTGCATTTTCTCACAAGCAAGTTGAAATTTTTTCATTTCTCCATATAACAGAACAGTTCCTAAACCATAACATACACTTCTTAGGTTAATGATTTATTGATGTCTCTGATGCCACAGAGGAGCCTCTGACCTCGGGTTTCAGTGAGGGAAATGTTTTTTGTTTCCTGTGAGAATGATTTCTTTCAGTCTTCCATCACACTGAGCAAATATCTCAAAATAGCTTTAAAATCAGTGACATTTTAGAATGCATATTTTTGATGTGGATGCTAGTTATGCAACCTGACTCTTTTGGGATAAAAATATTCTGACAAATTTTATTGTAGCCTACAACTATTGAGACTGCAGAAATATTTGACTGATGAATTGCTCTCCTGGCCACTTTCAGCATAAAATAATATCTGCTGAATTGTCTCTCATTTGTTTCCTATGAGCTTGTGATAGAATCAGAGAAACAATTATAAAGTAAATTGCCTATTTGATCTACATTATGACAAGTTGTCAAGAATTTTGCTAAGAAATTACAAAATATATGTGGGTGTATTACTCCATTTATTTAATCTATTTTTGAAAGTATATTTTACTGAAAATATGAATCCTTAACAAGTTTCTGATTTTATCTTTATGTAGATTTATTTTATTTTGTTTTGTTTCATGCAGAGGTTTTAATGAGTTTGCTTTGGGATGAGGGCATTGTATTTCTTCTTTATTTTTTTTAATGCCTGTCATTCTGCAGAGGGGAAAAATATAATATATTACAATATTCATGTTACTTGAGTCATAAGGCTAAAAGATAAGCTTTTCAAATATGGAATACTTGGAACAGGATCATTTTTCCCAAAGAGATCATCTTTCAGGCTGCCATTCAGAAGTGGCAAGAACTTCAAAATGCCCAGTGGAAGGGATGACATCTTGACCTACTCAGAAAACGTGTCTCCGTTATGACAGAAACAGAGAGAACCAAACCTTCTGAATCTTATTCCAAACACTTCCTTTATGTGGATGGGCTTCCTATTTATACAGACTTTCAAAGTGCCAGCTCTTACCTTGATGATAAAAGACCTCTCAGCATCACCAAAGTAGTTCATGCCTCTCTTCTAAAAAAGCAAAGGGAATAAAGGAATGTCTTGCTTGTCCTTCCAGATTCTGCTCTGCCATGTCTAGATGATGTTACTTGGCTGATCCCAAAAGTTACTAAAGCTCTGTTCAGCCTCAGCAAGTCTTCCTTACAAGAACTCACTCACTCATGGAAGTGGTGTTACATTACTGAATGCCAGAATACTTTATATGTATTACAGACATTATAAACAAAAACTTTGTAATACAGAGTTATATACTGACAGCCAGAATACTGTTAATAGTACTGGCTGTTACAGCAGCCTCGATGTGTCTCAGGGATGGATGGTTCCCTCATGATAACCACACTTGTGGTCTACCACCCACTACATTTGATGACTAAGCACCTGATTTTCTCAGAAAGCTGTATTGCTCTTCTAGCTTGCAGTTCAGTATCAAGAAAAAAATGCTTTTTTTTCCATTACTATTCTGGCTTTCAGAAATTTCACAAACCAAAACTGCTTTCATTTCAGCTAAAAAGGCTAAAAATGCTTTGAAGAAAACAATAGTTCTTTTATAACTCATTTAACTCTTCATAGCTGCTTTTGCAGTTTTAATGCTAAGAATATATTTTGAAATTATTATGGGACATGTTTCTGGTGTCCCTTTTCATATGTTTCTTTCCATATTCATATAAACTTATTCTTCAAGATATTGACCACTTCAGCAAGTGCTTTAGAAGCACCATGATATTGATTTTCTCAGTGGCAGGACTCAGTGCTCAGATTCGTCTTGTCTTATTAGTGTCTAGTTCATGGTTAGGATAAGTAGTACTGCTGATCTGGGCCCAGGTAACATGGATAATAATAGCAGAGGTCTACAATAAATATTAAGGGTCTTTGGTTCTCTTTGGCTTTCTCTGTGGTCATGAACACCAATAAAAAAATTAGTTACTTGGATAGCAATGGAATACATCCTTTTTTTCTTTGAGGCTCAAGTCAAACATATTTTTAAACTAGATTTTATTTTCAGAAAAATTGAAGATTGCATTCAATAAAATAAGTTCCCTGAGGTAACCGAGGTGCAGAAGTGCAATATTTCACTGTTTACATGCAGCTTGCTCAGAAACACCTGCTCACATCACAAGGGAGTAATTGATGCCTGTGAGTGGGCTTATCCCACTCAACATGAAGCAGTTCATCTGGGGATACCTGACTTTTCACTGAATCTCAGATTCAGGGAATCTGGGAACAGAAGATTATTCCTTTGGCCCCCAGCTCACCAGCAGACTTTGCAGACAGGCCATAGCTTATTAACTGAGCCGATCTGTTTGAGCCATCATGCCCAGCACCTTCAGAATGCTCTTGAAAGGATGTCCTGGTAGTTCCTCTGGGACCAGATCTGCAGTCCAGGCAGCAGGGAAGCAGTGAGCTCACAAGGAGGCACTTCATAGGTCCTTTGAATTCCCTTTCTCAGCATAAATAATGATAACAAGAACATGACCCTCAGAGTTTATTTTGTCTCTAAAAGCCAAACTCTTATTTGTTCTAATGAAATCACAGGGTGAAATAACAAGCTGAGAGGTTGCTATTTCAGCTAAAGACCCCGAAGATCAAAGACATTTTCTATACCCATCAGATGTAAATTAATTTTCACTGTCCACTTTACATCCTGCCCTGTATGCTGACTGTTTGTTCTTTACACTACTTTCAAACAATGACAGTGAAGCTTATTTTCTTAATGCCATTTTTTGTCTCAAACACTGTAAGAGTTTAAATTAAAGCAAGGATTTTATTTAGCATAATACTTATAAATTATGACTACAAAAGCTTGGTTTCACAGAAGTGAAGTATTGGAAGTGCCATTTACAGCTAAACATGAATATTTATAGATCTTCAATATTTAACCCCAAATAATTCAATAAGAAATATATAGGTTGTCCTAAAGATATAATATTATACATCACCAAACCTGCAGTCTAAATTGCCAGAAACTATAAAAGATAACCATATTTTTGTGAGCAAAGTCTAATGGTACCTCTTCATGCACCACCCCTTCTTAGATAGCTTCATCCTTAATATCCCTTGTCTCCCAAGCTGTGTAAATGAATTTATGAACTGTGCTTGTGAAGCTTGTGAATAAGCAATTGGATATGTCCATGCATCCTGACCTAAGCTGTTACAGCTGTTTCCCCTGGTGTCTGTAAATGTTAAGCAGCCCTGCTGCACAAGTGGTCTGGTTCACACTTCTTGCTTGCCCACACAAATTTCAGTGTTCAGAAGGATCATGTTATATGTCATGACATACAGTCCGTCTGTGGCCTGCCACCTTCACTAAGAGTAACCATGTGCTTAAAACTGAGAATATGGGGCATTGTTTTGCTGTGTCAGGGGTGCAGACTGGAGGTTTCTGCTGATGCAAATAGAAAACCATGCTTGCTTGGAGAATTCTTGGATGGCTGGGCAAGGTAAAGTCCTGCTTGCTTTGCTCTCTTCTCTGTTACAAAACATGTGCTGCAGTTTAGTCCCTCTTTCACCTGGCATCACTGAATCATTGAATGATTTGGGTTGAAAGGGACCTTAAAGACCATCTAGTTCCAAGCCTCCTGCACCAGGCAGCCCCACGTTCTGCTTGATCAGATCTACTATTTATTTCATGAAAGAAAATAAAAAATAAATCACTCTTCTTTCAGACAGATAAAAAATATCTGCTATGTATTTATATCTTGGGGAGGAATCTCATAGTTGGAAATCTTTGAAATCTTTTGACTCAAAATAATATGTAAGCATTTAAGAGCTTTGTCTGATT
>VWYI01010670.1:773-18789 GCA_013399455.1 Anthoscopus minutus
TTTAATTACATTATTGATGGATCTCATTAGACAATGAAAAATATTTTTAGACTCTGAACTGCAAAGCCCATGTAGAATAACATACAATATAAAAAATTAGTATTTTATTTCAGCAAATTTTATCATGTGATTAAAATGTCCTTATTTCAGTCATGTATTCTTTAATTTTTTAATTGTAATTTTGTATTTACCAATTAAATTTTTCTATGTTCATGAGGTTTAGAAGCACTTTAGTTGTTTTAAAACTCATCAAAAATGTTCATCTATTATAAGAAGTTAAACCACTTGGTGTCTGATATACCAAAAGCACCGGTGAAATCCAATTATGGATTATATATACCATCCAGTGATGAAATACAGTCTAACTGTAATCCAGAAAAGAAAGTGGCCTTTTCTGGCTTTGTCATTGTTACCTGTCAAAGCATCAATTTCTGATGTGACATGATATTTTGGCTATTCTATATAAACTTTCAAATGTCAAAAGTTCTCCTAAGGCTTTTTGCCTTTAGATCCAACACTGAGAATATATTCAAAGAAAAATGTTCATTTTCTGTTGCATCAAGCTATAAGTAGCTTTGCTTAAAGTATTGGATGTTTTTTTACAGGATTCTGAAGGATTGCTCCAGACACAGAGCTAGGATTCAACCAATAGTTACTCATATGTGGTCCTATGAGTCTTTAATAATTTTATCTTCACTTCTTGATTGGTTTGTAGATCTTCTAAACAGAATTCTCTTCCAGTTAATCAGCTCACAGTACAGATGATCCAAGTCAAGAAGCATCCAAGTTTCTTGGTTAATGGCTTTGCTAACAGAAAGTGCCAGCATAGAAACAATTAAAGTTTCATCTTCTTCCATTTTTATTCAGATAATCATGTAGAGAAATGGGAAAAGTAGTTTTACATTTGAATAAATGGAAATTAAACATTAACAATAAAATTTCTTTCAGTGTACTTATATTAAAAAAATAAAAAAATTAAAAATTATGCTCTGAACCATTTTGTTGAAGAGGTGTCTCACCAGAATGAGAATCTCACTCCTGGCTTCAGTGGAAAATGAACTTCTCTGATATATTTTCCTTGTTTTTTGTTTATAAGGACACCTTATCTAGATTCTTTCTTTCTTTTTGCTTTGAGCCTCAGCTCTTCCCACAGTGACTGATGGTACCCAAAGGTCAGAATGTCCAGCTTGTTGCTTTGACATAGTCTAACTCTTTGTGTGAGATACTCATTGTTCTGGACAGAACAGGGAGATTTAAACACCATGTGCTTTTCACTAAATGGCTGCATGCAGTATGGAATGTTGGTAATTAGCTACAAGGGACCTGTCAAGATTCAATTGTATCTTGAAATGAATTAGTTGAGTTTTAATGATCAAGAAGGGGTTACTAGTACAAACATGGACTAAGAGCCTATCTGAGATTCTGCAATCAGTCAAGGTTACCTGAACTACAAAGTAACAGCCCAGGAACAGAACAGGAGGGTAGATGCAAAACTTGACTTCTTTTGAATAGAAAAATAACTAAAAGAAAAATAATATGAATTAAGGATCAGACTGACTAGAAATGTTGAGATCAAGTTATTACCTCTTTTAAAATCTTCCTGTAGTAACCAGAATAAAGCTTTTAAGCTAGAGTATCCTTAGCACATGCCCTTTTTTTACCTTGTTTCTTTTTAAGGGATAGTAATTGAATCTCCAGGTATGTGAAAATTACAGGCTGTAGTTGATAATTTCCTTCTCTCATGAAACAGTGATGGACTATATGTTATAATGGATCTGGGCCTGTCAAAAAACTTAGGTCCTGCAGGGCTGTAAAGTACCTGTCATCACTCTCACAGACTGGTGCTTCCCTTTTGCTTCCTAAAGATAGAAAATAGGGCATTTTGTATTTCAGATTTTTTCATTTCTATGAAGTGTTTGATGGGTGTGGGCACACAACCTTCATCTGAAACATTTTGTAGTGCATATGGATTGCTAATGGACTTGAGAACTCGTGCCACCTTTGTCAGATATTTTTTAGTTTAGGAATGGTTGGCTCAGTTTCCAGTGTGCTTGCAGAGACAGAAAGTCACAGTCAGTCAACAGCTGCAAGTTTACTAACAAGTATGTACTTGGATTCATGCCGAAGTGTGCTTCATGGGAAAAGTACAAATGTTACCTCTAAACAGAGATAATGTTTTCCTCAGAGTATTGTAAAGGGACAGAACGGGTCCCTTTCACAGAATGTAATTCACAGAATTACAGAACGGGTCAGGTTGGAAGGGACCATGGTGGGCCATCTGATGCAACCTCCATGCTCAAGCAGGGTCATCCCAGAGCACACAGCACAAAATTGCATCCAGATGGTTCTCTAGTACCTCCAGTGAGGAGGACTCCACAACCTCTCTGGTCACTGTTCCTGTGGGTGCTTACCTACACAGTAACCAGATTTTTCCTTTAATTCAGGGGGAACTCTTGTGCATTAGTTTTGAAAACCTGGGGGAAAAAAGTCTTTTATAAAAGAAAGTGTAATGTATATGCCTAATAATTTTTGTGTCTCTTTTGTTGTTTTCAGCTGCACACTTATTCTTCAATTGGAAAATAAGGAGAGGCACGGAGAGACTAAGATTCGGCGCCTTAAAACTATTTAAGCCCTTATACTACTAAAGTAATTAGAAATTCAAATCTTAGATAGGAGCCAAACAGTTAAAATCCTTTGTAGGTTTACCTACGTGATTTAACCATGGTTTTGCATAAAAACATAAAACCTAATTTTGCATTATGTTGAGCAACAGCATAAACAAATGTGATGATAAAGGACTACTCTGATACTGTAACATATATATCATGAATATTAAAATTTAAAACAAGTTTGTGCTTGCAATGATTATGTTACATTTTCAAGAATTACTAGGATAGGAGAGGGAGATTGTTACCTCTTCATGTCGCAGAAGAAGTACAGTGATTGCTATCCTGACTAGCTACTTTTGAGTCTTACCCTCTCTTGGAGATGTCTCTTTCACTCCCACATTCACTTTGAACAGTTGGAATTGAAATTCTTAGGGCTAAAGAGCTGAATGGAAAATGCAGAGACACTCTTGGCACTTTTTTACTACCTAGGCAAGGAAAATAGCCATACTTTTTTGTATTTTTAGTCTAGATCAGAGTTAAGCATACTACCAGTCTTAAAGAGAGTTTTAAAACAGTTATTTTCCTTAATTTAGAAGTAGGTATTCCTATTTAGTCCAGATTTTTTTCATTTCAGTCAGTAAACACATTGCACTATATATTTTTTTTTCTTCTTTTTGCTTTTCCTGGAACAAACACATCTAAACTCAATACTACAATGTTTCTTTAAATGTAAAATTGGAGATCATTTAAGGCACTTCCAATTGCCTGGCCTATATTTTCTAAATCCTTGAAGTGGTGTCAGTGTAAGTAATTTTTAAACGTAATGTTTTCCATAAACAGTAAGTATGCAAGGTGTATTATTCATATTATAACTTTAGGACATGTATTCATAGTACTTAGACTTAATAAAAAAGTGAACAGTTACTGGAGGCAATATATTGTATGTTCTTCTGTTAGTAGCAAAGACAAATAGCTTGTTGTAACATATAGTACATCAATAACTTTTACATTTAATTGTATCCCTTAGAGGCAAAATGACATCACCCTAAGTCAAGGGCACATGGATGGATAGGTAGATGGATAGACAGATGAAAAACTACATTTATTCATTTGATGAGTGACACACTTGAAATAATAAAAAGAAGGAAAGAAATGCACAGCAAATGATGCAAACTGCATCACTCACATATTTCCCATGTTCATTAAAAAAAATTGAAAGAAAAATTGCTGTAATCTCTGTGCACATTGTACGAAAACAATTCTAGTAGAAAGAATGGAAAATGTTTCTGCAACACTTGGTAAGGGAAAAAAATAATCCCTGATACTTTCCATGCCTTGCTTCCTGTTATGCACTGGCAATATTGTTGGCATCTAGAAAATTATAACATGGGACTTTACAATATATTTTAATAAATATTTTTTAAAAATACATGTTTTGTCAGCTTTCAAGATGTCTTGGGCACGTAGGGGAAGAAAAAAAATTGGATTCACGTGGATCTAAGGAATTTCCCAAAGATCAGAACAATTAAGAGCAGTTGAAATGTCAACTTGTCAAGGTAAAAAAAAGTATGTCAAGTTAAAAAAAAAATTAAAGAAATTTTCCAAGAGTTAGGAGCTGACCTAGAGAGCATGTACAGGGAGGAAAGCAAATAATCTGAGGAACAGAGGAATCTTGTGTTCAATCTTATTCTTCATATTTGGATTCCTGAATCAGTGAAGGCTTGTCTTGATTTGTCAAAGGTCTTACATTTCTACCAATTTGCTATATGGCAGAAGTTCTAGTTTTTGAATAAAAGCAGAAAGAAAATAGGGAGTAATTTGCAATAAAGTCAAAAGATAGTGGAAAGATCCACACTGTAGTGTTTGGTAAGAATGGTGATAGTAAAAGTGGAAAAGGACAATAAAGGATGTGAAAGGTTTTTTTCTTTTTCCTGAGTTTCATGGTGGAAGAGAAAATTACTAGGTATTGAATTGCAAATACGTGAGCAGAGTATCTCTGCACAGCAGACATTAGATATATATTTGTTGTATTATGCTGTAATATAATATGCTATGTGGTAAAATAATATATGTATTTCAAATAGATTTATATATATAAAAATCAACTAAGACCCCAAAATTGAAGTGTAGTAAATGGATAATGTTCAGCATTTTTGACCAGGGGCACAAGTTGTAAAAGGGTTAGAAAAGGATACTAGAGATAAACATTCTTTTTCTTATCCTCTATGTAGGAGAAAAACTGAGGAAAATGGGAGACAGTTCAGATTGTACCCAACAGTCTTTGTTGCATGGTGTAGCAGTCTGGTTTTACTTGTGATCAGAAGCAGTCTGCCTGCAAACTAAGTGAAATATTAATAAGCAGGTCAGAGTGTCTTTCCAGCTCAGCCTGCCAGAAAACGAAAAATGCCGAATGG
Source organism: Anthoscopus minutus (assembly GCA_013399455.1). NCBI lineage: Eukaryota > Metazoa > Chordata > Aves > Passeriformes > Paridae > Anthoscopus > Anthoscopus minutus. The sequence goes on from VWYI01010670.1 coordinate 5,797, forward strand.
GATTTGAATGGTGGTTAAATGATCCCTGCCCACAGAGATGAATATTTAGATTATTTTAAAATCACATTTGTTTTCTTTTTCTCTTTAATTACTGATAGTTGAGGATAATCGGTTTTATTCTGCTCCAAACTTGGAATAAATTTCATCTATTTTGGTAAAATTTCACATTAACCTGCAGGAAATTAGGATGAATTGTTTCTTTTTGCCAGAAAATAAATTGGAATAAACAAGAATTCTCAATTTTATTTGCTTGTAAATTGGAGCATTGTATGGTGTGACTAGTTTGAGGAATTCAACCACATGAATTGCGAGGGGAAAAAAAATAAGAAAGTAAAATACACTGTCAAAAGAAACTTACAAAAAAGAAATATTAAGCCATTTATATTATGAAACAAAAATATGATGAAATTTTTAAAGACTGACTGAAATGACACTATAAAGAAACAAGACCCTGAAAAACCTGGATGAATAAAAGCTTAAACAAGAAAGGAGGAAGCTGAAAATATATACTGGAAAATATATAAAAATGTGTGTTGCAGTGTGTTATGAGTTTATGCTTATGATGGTTTAATCCAATTTTTCCCCCGTGCTATGATGGTTCATCCCCTTCCAGAAAAGTTCTGTTATCCTGCCCCCACCATTGTCATTCTTCCAAACTCATGCCCACTTTCCTGTCATGTCATCCCAGACCACACCCTTACTTCCAGAGAATTCCCTGTGTCACTCAAACCACTCCCTCAGCCCCTTCTCACTCTCTGGAAATCCCTTAATCCCCACTCATTTGTTGGTCCACCAAGATGCCCATTATCCTAACCCCCCTCCATGGTTCTCCATGATTGGTCCTCTTTGGGACCACCCCTCCCTGTTATAAGTTAATGTCTGAGCTATGTTCGAAGCTCTTGGGTGCAGCTCCCTTCAGGCCATTATCTTTGAAATTAAGATGTTGTTCCTGGAATCGCTGCTTCAAGAGTCCTCCTTAGCCCTTGCTCTGAGCATCAGCTCTCTTGAGAGAGAAGAGCCAAACTTGCCTTTCTCCAGCAGCCACCAGGCTGAGGGGTTCCTTAACTGGGGCTTTGCCTCAGCCCAGGCCAGAATTCCCATCTCAGGATTGTGGTCCAGGGTTGGTAGCCCTCAAGGCTAACCGGGACCCCAAGGAGGAGGGGGAAACCGAGGCAAGTGTGCAAGAAGATGACTAGAAACTCTAAAAGCAATTATAGCATGTTTGAAAAGTGAAGAATGGAGAAAGATGGAAAAGATGAATTTTAATTTCTTCAGAAGTTTTTTCCTGGTGCAACTGCAGGGGGTTGTCTGAATTCCATAACTGGTGTAATCAAATTTTATTATGATACTCAGATGAAACAAATTATGATATTATATAAATACACTGTTGAAGAACACTATTAACACATCAGGAGTTCCTAGCATATCAGTATGGATCCTGAAAGAAAGAAGACCCTTGGTAGTGAAATAGTTTAATCCTTGGATAGAAGAAATATAGAATAAATGGATGTCTGAAATTTAAATTACTTGTTACTGTAGCTTAATTCTCAGGTAACTCCATTGTAGATTAATTTTTAGATGGTAAAATTTAAACCACATCTTAAAAATAAACTATCTCTCAAAATACCTTTTCAGAAGACAATAATACTTGAAAATACAGTTTTACTTGCTATTTGTGAAAATGTGTAATCATATCTGGTCAGGTATTTAGAATCCAGACACCCAGATTTCATTTCATATACTTTCTTCAGCAGCTGCAAATCTGATTAAGATAAAGATGTTTTAATGTGGAATTCATTCAAATATTGAAAACACAACAAATTTGAGAGTACATAAATATTTTGGTATGTACTACTCAGTCTTCAGAACAGAAATAAACATTTATTTTGCTTAATTGAAGAAATATGGAAAAGAAATAACCCAGCAGGACCCAAAGAACACTATGAGAGTTATAAAACTGCTCTGTCACCTGTCCCAGACTTGTAGATTTCCTATAATTATTTAATTAACCAGTGTTTCGGTGTCTCTCCCTTGCTTGCTTCTCTATTCCTTTGCCAAATAAAAGTCTAAGGAGCCGTTTCCTTTCAAAAGTTGCGAGCTTTGACACAAGACTTGGAAGTCGGTATCTTACTCTCTTTGTCCCAGTCAATGCTGAACCAGGCCATATGCTGGTGCTCCTCTCTCTGTGCAGCCTGGCCAAATATATTTGACTTTGTCCCTGCTCTGAATAATTATGTCCATGCTTCTCATTTGCCTCCATTGGCTTGCCTCAGTTCTCTTAGATGGAACCTTATACTTGGTACTTCCTCCTCCTATTTTCTTCCCTTGGAGAATAATATTTCTCTCTTCTCTCTTTTCTTATCTTGAGATACTTTTTAAAAAACTGGTAAGAGTCAACTGGTCAACAAGTATGTGTTTTGACAACACCCTAAACCTTCTCGGGGAGAATCCTCCATAGGGAGCATTAATTCACTGTTTCTCCTTTTCGGGTTTCCGTAGAACTTATGCCATATTTGGAATAGATATTTCTAAGGTTAAACAAAAAGGATTCCAGACGGCACCCTGTTACCTTTCAAGTTGTATCTAAGGAAACCATCTTTCACTTGCTTTGCTTTTCGGATTCATTAGTAAAGCTGCCATAAAACCACTATGGTTATCCACTTAGTTCTCCTTGGTGATACATGCAGCTTTCTTAGAAATTTTAGAGGTTATTTTTTAAAATTAATTATCAGCGACAGTCTTTTTAATTCTCAGTTATAGAGTTTCATTATGGTAATCTATTGATAACTTGTTTTTGTATCATAATATTTTCCCTTTCATGCACAATGTGAAGAGGTCATATCTGTTCTGATACCATTTGTTGCAGTAGTATCTTGCACAACTTTTTCAGAAAATTGAGTAAATATGAAACATGAAAAAATGTCATACTGTGAGCTTGAACATTATTTAGCGTGTGCTAAACACAGCCATCTAATCTGGAGCCCACACATCTATATAGGAATGGCGCTGTGCATTACCACGTACAAAGAAAGCATTCTGAAACTCTGCGACCTGCACAAAATAAGAAAGTTTAGGGAGAATATTGGTGCACGCTTAAACAGTCAATAGCTGGCTGTAAAGATGAGTGTAGTTTTTTTCTGCATCAGTAATAGTTCATAAGATTTCATTGTAAATCAGCCCAGGAAACAACCAGTAGGTGCACATCAGGGGTTTGACTAGTCATGATTTCTTCACATCTCTGAGCAAGCAGATTCAGCTGATGATGCTGTGTAAGCACTACTACATCTGCTCAGAAACACATTTATGTAAATACAGAGAGGTAATTAACCCTTATCATGCAAGTTACCTGTAGCAAATACTCACATGCTTGTGGCAAAAAATGAAAGACAGAATTTATCTTCTGGCTTTGTTTTGGACCCTTTGTTTTCTTATATTTCTCTCATTGACACTAAATATGCCACTTTCTACTCAGGTTTGTTACTTTCTACTGCTTTGATGAATGGAACAAGTAGTACAACAAACTTCTGCAGTATTCTGATAGTCTCAAATGTCTTCCACAATAATTGCTGTTTCCGATCAGCTCTTCATTTTGTCCTGGTTTAGGGCAAATTTGGGAGAAAACCTCAAAAGAGGGGCCCCCCACACAGCAAACCCACACGGACCCTCCCCCTAACCGGTTCGGGAAGGATTCCTCGGAGACAAGTGGAAAGAACCTGTTCATTGAACAGGCAAAGCACCCCCAGCACACAAAATGAACAATACCAGATGTCAATACTCTTCCACTGCTCTGAAAAAGATGACAAATTCAGAAAGTCTCTCTTGGGAGTGGTCACTCTGTTACCAGTCCCTCTGACACTGGGGTAGCTGCTGCAGACCACAAAGTTCAAACTCTTGGTGTTTCCCACGTCCAAGTCCACAGCACATTCGAGTGGTTCCAAAAAAAAAAAGGGGTAAGGAAAAAAAACCAGCCCAGGCAAAAGCTTGAACTGCTTAGGTAAACTAACCAACGAGCAGAAGCAAAAAGCAAGAGAAAATCAGGAGCAAAGCAGAAGCAAGAACCAGAGCCAAGCAAAAGCAAAGCAAAAAGCAAAAGCTGCACTATGTACTGCCCCGCCTCTGTGTCCCGCCAACCGCTGGGGGAGTAAGCAGGCTGATAACAAAACCAAAACAGAACTTCACTCTTCAGCAGCCCAAATAGGTTTTCCTCTACTCTGCCAGTTAGCTTCTTTCCACCTCTCCAGTCATCCCCACAGAGCATTGGCTACTATCCATGAATTGGTGTAGAGGTAGAACTTTGGCCACTTCTCTCTTTCAGCAGTGTCCAGGGCCAGTTGAATGGCTTTGAGTTCTGAAAGCTGGCCTGATCCACCTTCTCCTTCAGTGGCCTCTGTGACCTGTCGTGTGGGACTCCATACGGCTGCTTTCCGCTTCCGGTTCATCCCTACGATGCGACAGGAACCATCAGTGAAAAGAGCATAGCGTGTTTCCTCTGGTGGCAACTGATTATATGGCGGAGCTTCTTCAGCCCATGTCACTGGCTCTTTTTCTTCATCTGTGACCCCAAAATTTTCACCTTTGGGCCAATTTGTAATTACCTCCAAAATCCCAGGACAATTCAATTTACCTATATGTGCAGGTTGTGTGATAAAAGCAATACACTTGCTCCATGTAGCACTGATGGCATGGTGGGTGGAAGGAACCTTGCCTTTGAACATCCACCCCAGCACTGGTAGTCGGGGTGCCAGGAGGAGTTGTGCTTCTGTTCCAATCACCTCTGAGGCTGCTTGGACTCCTTCATAGGCAGCCAAGATTTCTTTCTCTGTGGGAGTGTAGTTGACTTCAGACCCTCTATAGCTTCGACTCCAAAATCCCAGTGGTCGACCCCGAGTCTCCCCATGCACCTTCCGCCAAAGGCTCCAGGACAAACCATGGTTCCCAGCTGCAGAGTAGAGCGCATGTTCTTCACCTCTGGCCCCATCCTGACTGGGCCAAGGGCTACTGCATGAGCAATCTCCTGCTTAAGGAGATCTTTATGCTATAGATTCTACTTAGATTCTTAGAATCTAAGGCTTCTTAGAAGCCTTTTAGTCTCGGTTCCATCCCAGATCAGTGGAGGAAGGCATGGCAAAGATATTATGTTGTTCAATACCATCTTACTTCATTGCCAGGGTTGGGGAAAAGGGGCTCTCTCTCTTGCTTACAAGCAGGAGAGTGTTCCTTTCCAGCTGGGATGAAGGTTGATATGGTGGGGAGGAGCTGGTCAGTATTTTGTTGTTGGCTTTCAGGGTAAATAATTTCTTTGTTTTACACCTTTCATTATTAGTATTATTGTTGTTCCTTTTTTTATCTCATTGCTGTTTCCAGTAAATTATTTTTATCTCAAGCTGTGATCTTTGCTTTTTGTTCTTCCAACAGGAGGGAGAGGAGAAGTCAGTAGCAGTGTGGGGTATTTTACTAGCAGGACTACTAAATTGGACACTACAATTCCTAAAATGTGACACTTTTCCCAAGAAGACTTTGCTGGTTTCACTTTCCTTCATAGTCATAAGACATTTCTCTCTTAGCTTACTTGGCCACAGGGCTAACGAATGCATAAAAGAATATATGAAAATTAGTATGTTTAAGCAATGAGACATGATAGAGAAGAAATACATAAATATTGTACAATACATATTGTACTAGTTTTTGCAGCTGCTTACTGCTACAGTATTTCAAGACAGAAAAAGGACTGCCTCAGTGTGAATGTGGTGACTGAATATAAACCCCTGCATGTGTGTACGGGAAAGGGCATCTTTTGAAAAACTGAATGTTGAGTTACCTAGAAACTAGAAAACTAGTTTTCTTTTTTTATACTTGATCTCATTAGTTTTAATATAAAAAATATTAAGACAGTTTTTAAATTTTTTTCTAGGAAAAGATGCACAAAAAGGAGTTAAATATTAATTTTGATAATATTGGAATACTAATTTTCAAAATGTCTATGAAGATGTTTTTCTAAATTTTCATTTTTGCATTACTTTGAATTTGTACTTTCAAACGTGAATTTACTGGCTTATGACAAAATGTTGATATTTCTGCCATTAGTTTTTTCCCCCCCCTTGATTATGGGTAGCTAAGAACAGTGAAGAGTTTAATAAAACATATGTTTCTTTCTGTTCTCTGTGTGTCTCCAGTTGATCCACTTCATTATTCTGCCAGGTTTAACAGCATTTGTTTTCTCAAATTATCTGAGTCTAAAGCTCAGATACCCTTGTACAAATTGGTACAGATGCTCAAACTGCTCTTACTTAATTTTGGAGCATTCTTTCTCATGTGGTGATTGTTGAATATGAATATATATGTATATAATATATAACAAGTATATGTTTGTTTGTGAATTAGTTTATTTATTTTGAACTTGCAATTTTTATTGGTTGCCAAAATGCCCTTTCATGCAGTTGTAGGAGTAAGGAGAAATATATTCATGGTATAATCGTAAATTCAATTTCAACTGTTTTAGGCACCAGTTTTATTCTTGTATATTTAACTTTGAAGGTCCTTAGGCCTTAGGATGCATCATAAATTAACATACGCTCTATTTAGACTATACAAATATAAATTAATATGTACTCTTTGATGTCACTGAAGCTTTCTTACTGGTACTATTGTCCAGTTGGAAAATTATTTTTTTAGTAAAAAATTATTTATTATATGGAATGTTTTGCAAACTTTCTGCTGAGATTTTCTGGAATTTTGAATACCAGCAATTTAAAACTTCCATTTGTTATTGCCATCTCATAACTAGCAGTGCACAGTTCACATACAAAAATTACCAAGATTAAGCCTCAGAATTAATTTCCTGGGAACATTTATGTAAAGCACTATAAAACTTCAACATTATAATTGTTCTGCTGTTGCTTAGCTTTGTGTATTTGTGTTCATTTATTTTTAATATGTTTGCTAATGTCCTTTTTTCTTATATGTGTCTGAACATCTACAAGCTGCTGCTTATTTTGATTGTGTATAATTTTCATAAGTAATTATGATCTCAAGCTCCTCTCTCTCTTTGGCTGTAAATGGTTTTTCAAGCACAGAAGAGTAACCACCATGAATTCAGCGAGCTGGCTCTCATTTGGTAATTATATTCCACGTGGTTTTGTTTCTCATTGGACATAGGTAGATGAAATCTATGTTGTGTTTCTTTAATCTCTATATAAATCTCTATGTAGAGGGTATCATTATGGCCTGTATATTGTCCAGGAACACTCAGCTTCATCTCATCAGTATAGCTACTAATTTTAGTATAACAGAGGTAATTCTCCAGAAACTTGTGTATCTCTACTATTGCAGGACTTCCTTAAAACAGCCTGAAAACAGAAAATAGAATGACTTTATGTTTCTCATCTTGCACTACTTAAGAAACTGCTGTTTATGCATCAAAGTCTTATGGTATCAAAGTGATTATGGTCTTCCAAAAGCAAAGTATATTTTGAGTCTCTGCTCTTGGCATCCAGAATTAAATAGTTATTTAATAAGCATTTATCTTGGATGAAGTGGGATTGCTGTTGTTATGGGTGGTAGTCAGTTTGCTGAGAGACAAACCAAACCATTTTCAAGGCATCAATGTTGGTTTTGAGATTACACTATACTGTGAGAAATAAAACATGTCTAATTAGAGAATAAAATGTTACAGAAAATGGAAATTCTGCTTGATTGTGAATTCATAAATTATTTCTAGATCAGAGACTTATTCCGATTTAAGCTGTGAAGGATTTCAGTGTGTATTCTGAAGGACCTAAAACACGCTTTGCGTATTTTGGAATGGAAATTGTCATACATTACAATTTTCATCTATCCTTTAAATTTGTAGCAGGCTAACAGTTCTACAGACATCATGATCCATCAATGCTCCTGTGTATGTTGCTGCATACTTCCAATTCAGCTAGAATGTCCTTTTTCAACCCAATTCAAAAGAGTAAAATCCAGCCTTTCTAAATCCATTTAAGGTATTTTCTAGACTTGCAGCTGAAAGAGGTTAACCATCTTGACTTTTTCTGCTATATCGAAAGGACTCAATGTTTAAGTCTCTCCCTCAAATAAACCCCAACCTCACAGCCTAAACATTATGATATTGTGTATTTAACTTCACATACTTAGTTATCTTAATTGATTTATCATCACTGATGAGTTCTCCATCAGAGGTAACTCAAGATTTTTGTGCATATAAGAATTTATTGACTTGTGTTTACCGTAGCGTGTCTTCCACAGAGAAGGAATAGGAGGAAAAAAAAGGAAGAGAAAATGATGAATTATGGAGACTTATCACACTTATTTTCCAAATTATGTAATTTTTTTTAAGGTTAGCTGCATTTTTCTCTACTTACCTAAGCACTGCATTTAGAAATTGTATACAAGGGTTTGCAGGGAGAAAAGCTTTGTTATTTACAGTGGCTTTGATTTCCACGGTGTGCACAACATTCTATTGTATAGCTGGAGCATCTGTAGCTTTTGTCAATCATTAGTTTGCTATTCAAGATGACATCTAAAAAATCATGTGTGCCAAGGTTATAATTTCATCACTGTGCAAAACACAGGTGGTAGTGCATGTTTTTGATCAAAATTATTCTTTTAGTAGCAAAATAGAATGGAATCAGAGAAGACAGAAGGTCCTGCAGTAATCTAAGATGTTATATGTATATTATCCTAGGAGTTTGCCTAAGCCAACAAGTTACCTCTGACTCTTTGTGGCTTTAAATCCTATATTAGTAAGAAAACATTCACAGTTATTTTCTTTGGAAGCACATCTTCAAAATGTCTATTCTTTCCTATGAAATTCTGTAGAAGGATGTGATATTAAGCAGAGGATATTTAAACTGCCAGGAGATAAGTATTTGGAAAAAATTCATAGGTCCTGTTTAAGGAAATAATGTTTTCCAAAATTTAGAGATTTAAAACACTATTGACATGGGTTGCTGTAACAAGCAAATCTGCTTCCTTTCCATTTTAATGACAAGGGATTTTTTCCCTTACTTTGAAGTATACTGTGGTTTTAATCAATTGTCTCTAAATCTACCTGTCTTGTTTCTGGCCAGGATAGGGTAAGTTTTTGCAGTAGCCACGAGGCAGGACGGCTAGGAGGAAGATGTCATCTTATACCACCTCATGCCTTGCCTGGGGCAAAGGGAAAGGACTCTCTTCCAGAAGAAAGGGTTCCTTCTGGCTGACAAAACTTGGCAAAGGGAGCCACCCAGTATTGTCTATTGTTGTTTGGGGTTTTTTTTTTCAGTGTGAATTTTCCTATACCCTCTGTTATTAGTATTGTTGCTGTTATGGTGTTTTCTTATTTCATTGCTGTTTTCAGTGAATTGTTCTTATCTTAACCTGTGATCTTTGCCTTTTTAGCCTTCAATTCTCCTCTCTGGCCTGTTGCAGTGGGAAGGGGAAGGGGAAAACAGGAGAGCAATAAAAAGAGACAGGAATGTGCTTTTGGAGAGTCTCAATGTGTGCACTGAATTGGGATATATTATTACCAAACCATGAAAATGTCACACAATTAAAATGAAAATAAAGGTGTTGAACATTCTTCTGTTGCTGTTAATAATGTGATAGCCTTTTTAGTCATGATTTCCATAATTAAAATTCCTTCTTTCTGTTTATCATGATAAGCATTTTATCATCAAATGAAAAGACATACACTTGCTCCTTTAAATATTGCAAGGCTTTCTGGTCAGTAAGGTCTAAGGCAATAACGTTAAAATGTTTATTTTCACTGGCTTTCAGAATTTTTCTGTAAGAGTTAGAAGCAATAAAAAATTAATAAGCTAGGATACCAGAGAACAATAGAACTTGTATCAGCCTGTATGATATATTGCACAGGTATTACTTAACATTTATCTCCAGACCTGTGAGAATGTAAAATGTTCCTTGTCAGTTAAGACAAAATCCACCACCACCACCAACAAAAACATAGTCTTGCAGCTTGTTCCATCTAATCTAGTTTTGACAATCTTTTACTGGAAATGCATCTTTTTGTTATTTTAATGAATGCGTAGAGAGCAAAGCAGAGCTCCATTGCTGATGAAAAACAACCTCAAACTGCAGCAGTATACAGCTGATATCTTAGAGAAAATTAGAAAAACTTTCACTCCCATGTAATTTTTTGAATTGTGACTGAAACAATTTTGTGCTGGGTTAAGTGGCAGTCTCTGTCCAGTGTCTGGAAACAAATGCTGGCAAATAGGTAACAGATGTGTATTTTAATGCAGATGTGAATTTGTAGATTCACACTTGAAATAAATTCCTAAACCATATTTGCAAGAATATTTCTACATCTGAAATTGTTCTATAAATAGTTATTGCATGAATGTTAGAAGCTGTCAGACTGCAGGACTCGGTGATGACTTACATAAGCACATTTCTTTGCTTTAAGAAGAAATTAAAATACAGCCCTGAACATGATATCAAGATATCCACCCAATTAAAATAACTGGCTAATTATAATTAGATTAGGAAGACCTGGAAGACTGGTTTACAAAAAGGATTAGATGAATTAAATATGTCCACACAAACATTAACTTAAATCTCAAGGAAGGCAGATAATTATTTAAGGATAAGAAGGTTTGCTAGTTAAAATAATTCAATACTCAGTCTAAATAACAAATAATTCTCCTGGATTGATGAACTAACTATGGGGAGCAGTGGAATCAAAATATGCTGTGTATTTAAAATTAGAACCTATAACATATGTAAAAGCAGTCCTGTCCTGGGATGAAGGCAACCAACATGATGCTCAGGGTGATCAAAGTAGTGCATTTTGAATTTTTTTAAAATTCTTTTTTGTTGTTGAATTGGTGTACTGGTTTGAGAACAAAACCAGTGAGAGACTCCGAGTCAGAAATACAATTTATTAGGAAATAGGAAGAAAAGAAAGAAAGCTACTGACAAAGTCAGAATACAACCTGATAGCCTGTTGGTCAGGGTGTTGGCAGTAGTCCAGTGGTACTAGATGAGCCTGGTCTTCCTCTGAGAGTCCAGTGAAGAAAGGCACCTTGGTGCCACAATTCTCTGGTTTTTATCTAGGTAGAGGGGCTTGGCTCCTCCCCCCTATATGGAGCATTTTCCAATGGGATGATGTAAGCTTATCAGTGGACTCAATGGCCCATCAGCAGAAAACCCCTCCCTAGAGGGAGGATGGGTCGTGGGAGAAATAAGGAAATTGTCCTGCTGATTTCTTATCAGCTGGCTTATCAACACAAGATTGCATCACTTCCCCTCATTCCAGTTCCAGCAGATGGTGATAGAATAACACACTTTTGATTACATTTTGTACTGTAACCCATGACAATTGGTTTAAGAAGAAGATCCTGATCATTTTTGGCATGGGAAATAGCTAAAAGTAAAAAACTTGTTAAACTCGGGCTCAGGTTTAATGTATTTCCTCACATCATGCGCACTATATGTGCAAGGTGTTTTGATACACAAAACCAGAATCAGTAGGATGCTGTACAGGGAGGAGGTGTATGAAAGCCAGCTCCATAGTCATCTACTTAGCAATAGAGGCCAACTGGACATGTGAGCAGTGTTGTTTTGCTACTTTCATTTGCTGTATTAGTAGATGGGATCCAGATAATTCTTTAGTTCCTCATTATTGGTTTTGATATAAAAAAGTCACAAACTTGTCTTGTCTCCCCAGCTAGTAATTGAAACAGATAAGCTAGGAAAGAGCTAGAAAGCTCAACACAGACAAAGAGAAGTAATGTATTCTGTGAACTGTAGAACTGTTATTTCAATGCTCTTAAAGAATCATTGAATATTGCATCTGTAACAGAGTAGATCAAGAGTCTTCCAGAATCCAGAAGTCTGGGCTGAAAGACATGGTTTGCAAAAGTTTTATTTAATGCTTCCTAGTCAGTCTCAATGACAACAAGCATGCTCCAGATTCTTTAAAAATGAACCTGTGTTCCATTAGGTACAGAAGTAAAAAAGCTTAAACGAATACTAGAAAGCAACAGTGCTTTGAATAAGAAGTTAAACTGGAGTCATATGTGCACAAAGACACTCACCCACATTAAATAGGTCAAAGGAATTTAAATGCACGTTACCATACTGTATAACTGATAATGTTTCAGGCTATATTAATTCTATGCAATTGTAAGTAGTAACTCATTATACCTAGATTAGAGAATACTCCTTTATAAAGAGATTATGTGTATTAAATGTGCACTGATTTATCATGTTGCTGTATCTATTTTTAGAATAATTAGATGCCTTACAAAGAAGTTAATTATCTAGCATAAAAAAATACAAACTTCTGATGTGCTATAGGAGAGAAAGGGGTTTTATATTAAAGTAGATTTGTTCGGAAGATTTTCTGTGCAGAGAATACAAATTGTGCTACTCCTGACTGGTTTTGAGTCAATCATGAATGTTGGTTAACTACCCAAGACATAAAGTCTGATACCATTACTGCATATTAATTTGCATTATGGATTTGTTCTATAGTGAAGAGCTCACCAAGAGAAAGAACTGAGGTACTTTCACATTGCTATTTGTTTCACTTGTCTAGCCAGAGCATCACAACAGAAACCAGAACTAGACAGAGACTGTATCATGTTAGTACCATGGCAATCACTGTGAAAAAAAGGAAAGAAGACTCCCTGGAAGCTTCTAGATTTGCCTCTAGATTACAGTGTTTTTATTACTTACAAACAGTGAAGGGCGTAGGGGCTGTTTTTCCTCCTCCTGCATTGACCGAGTTTGCCCAGTTGAATGTGTAATTAAGCCATCCCTGGCTTCCTTTTGAAATCTTGGATGCTTGTTCATGTCAGGCAGTTGTTCTTCTGTTCCCTATAAATCCCAACTCCAGACCACCTCTTTTTCCAGTAACATGGTAAATATCCTTCTTTCTATCTTTTATATTGTATGATTTGCAATAGAGTCTTAAAAAATATGCCAGTCAATTCTAATAATTCTAGTTACCGCTGTTTGGCTATTTTTATGGGCAACAAATAAGGG
>VWYI01010671.1:0-11271 GCA_013399455.1 Anthoscopus minutus
CTACTACTACTACTACTACTACTATAACTGTTCTTATCTCAACCTATGGGTTCTACCTTTTTTCTGATTCTCCCAGCCATCCCACCAGACAGGAGCATGTGAGTGAGCATCTGCATGGTACTTGGTGGCTGAGGGCTATCTCTGATATTTTTAGAGGGTGGTCATTTCTGGTTGCAAATTAAAGCAGGAAATTTTTGATTAATCTAATCAAGTGCTATTCTTTATTATTTATATTCTTTATGTTATAGGAAAATGTCATAGCAAAAGCATCTTTGAAGTCACAATAGAGAATGCTGAAGATGAGCATGTTTATTCTATATGTGAATATTTTGCATATTGATATAAAATGAGGAAAACAGACTACTGAGTTGAAAAAAACTTTTTCTTTTTTTTTTCCTTTTGGGAAAATTATGAGGAAGAAATAAAAGGAGTAGGACACTTGTCATCTCATTCCAACTTATCTGAAAATTCAGTAAGATTTTTGCCATTTTTATGAACCATGGGAAAATGTCCTAAAGCTATTAGCTGGAAGGTATAGCAATTTGCCTTTTCTGTATGTTGTAATACAGTTCCACTCCACATTGTTTCTCATACTTTAATCTCAAAAACTTTTGTGTAATTTGAGTGCCCAGTTTAGATGGATGGCATTCATTGAAAGATGATCATAGTATCTAGTAAGTGCCTGGTTACCCATTGGACATCAATATTTTTCTTTAAAAAGTATTGACATACCATTAATTGTAATTGTGATTCTTGTGTCATGCCCTTACAAGTAATATATTTGGATTCCAAGTGCCAAATAACTTCTTAAATTGTTTGTGTAGAAAATATTGAGCACTCTAGGGAAAGTTAGAACTAGATTACCCCTCTGTAAATCTGGCGTTAGTTCTTTATATAAAATGGAGCTGTTGAAGCAATATCACTAGATTTGGAGTCTGATCTGTCTTTTTAGTGCAAGTAGGGAAGAAAATGGAAAGTCAAACACCAAATTTTTTATCCACATTTGATGTTTTCAACATTTGTACTTACTGAAACCATTAATCAGGGTTGATTGTCCTTGACTTAAAAATGCTTAGCTAATATCCATTCAGAACTCAGCCTTGAATGGATGGCTCAGACTGGTATTAAAGTACAAAAGAGGGTTTACAAAGAGCCACATTTCCTCTCCCGCAGTTGTTCTGTGTATTTTCATTTCCATCAAACTTCTAACAACAGAGACAGAAAATCTAGTTATGCTATCAGCGTTAGCCTGACCTCCACTAAGTAATCCATGTGGTTTCCATATGGTGGCAAGCTTACCCTGCAGAAAGCAAATGGGTGCAGTGGCAGTGCACACGCTGCGCTTCGAAGAGTCACCCTTAACAAGGTCCCTGCCAGTTGCCACTGAGATGATCCGCTGCCACTGCCAACTGAAGATCCTGATTTAAAGTACCCTTGCAGCCACAGTCCAAAGACTAAGAAATGCAGCTTAGATGCTTACATATCTCCTGACTGATAAATAAAGCTGCCTTTTAGAAAAACAAATTCTTCTTAGCCTTAGGATTAGGTTTATAATAAAAGAAGCATGTGTTAAAGGCACAGACCTTAAAGTAGAGAAAAAAAAAGCAAGTTGGAACAAGGGGTGTGGTTTTTCTAGGTTTGTTTAGAGGAGATATAAAAAACTTAGAAATTAATATAATTGTGTACATAACAATAAGAGATTCCTGTGCAAATGAGTTATGCTTCAGAACTGGATGCACACTGCTTACTCTATTTCACCTCAGTTTGTTTAAAAGAGAGATGCCAATGATAGATGATGGGTTGGCATGTGCACCATATGCTGAGATACGGTGGAGCAAAAGCCAAGCTTACAGTCCCCTTTTTCCACCACAAGCAGCCCATTTCTAGCAGAATCTAAATTCCATTGTATAGACAAGGAAAACTTTGAAATGACATAGATAGAAAACTTATTTGCATTTAATTTGTTATCTTTATTTGTCATGAAATTCTAATAAACACAGATATTTCTTATTTCAAACTAATTATGCTAAAGCATTCACACACTTTTAGAAAATCTAGTTCACCTTTTGCCAATAGCAATCACAGATAGATTGCCTCCAACTTGTGACTAAATCTTGAAAAGTGTTTTGACAAAGCAGAGTGTCACTAATTGTCCTGTAAAGAGAACATGGGGACAGTGCCAACACTCCCTTGTTTTCCACTTCACTAGTATCTTGTGTCGCACTCATTCATTATCTACACAGTAGCTGAAACAATAGCAGCTTTTCTAGGCAATTGCATCCTTGCAGGTCTACAAGGAAACTGAAAGTGTCACTTTATTAAAAGAATCTTCATAGGTCTTGGCTCATAAGAAGATTTGCTATTTTGATGAACTTATTTTCTGTTTCCATGAAAAAGACATGACCTGACTAGAGCAGTGCTCCAAACATGCAAGAATTCCACGAAGTACCACACAACATTTAGGGCTTTTTTAAAAATTTTATTTTTATTTTATTTTTTGTAACTAGTAAATTGTTTTTCTGTTATAGATAAAGACCCATTACAAGTAAATGTATAATAAGATATTATTTTGTTACTGTTTGTGTAACAGAGGAATATTTCATCACAGAATTTCAAGGAAGATGATTCAACTGTCTTAGATAAACATTTGAGATTTTACCAAAGTATTCAGTTCTATGACTGTTATTCTTTTACAGAAGAGACAGAATTTACAAATGTGAATGAACATTTTGGCAGCCTGCCACTGTGGTACAATAACACAGTGTAACTTCTGCAGCTCCCTCATCTCTTAGCAGGAAATCAGTGTTTGTTATGTGGTAGATGGCATTTAAATGCGCTCAGGTGGTTCATAGGGTATCAGCTGAAATAAATATACAATCACAAATTGGAAAAAGCCTTTAAAACATCAGACTTCCTAAAGGAAGTCCTAAAGGAAGAAAAATTAAGTCAGCATATATTTATCAAGATAAGCATAGTGAGAAAAGTGCACTTTACCTTGTAGGCATCAATAAGTGAATTAAATTATTCTCTTGCAGTTTATTCCCATTTATTTCTGAAATCTTACCTTCAGTAAGCATGCAGTAAGGCCTTGTAAGGATTAGATGCACTTGATCTGGCTCAGTTTTGTATTTTGAAACTGCATCATCCTGCAGTGTGTCACTGGGTGAGAGAAAGCAGCACCCTTAGAAGCAAACGCTCCGTAGCAATCAGAGCAACATGTGGCTATAAAAAAAGGCTCAGGAGTAGTGTTAAAAGCAGAAATAGTCTATGCTTATGACTTTTTAAGCACATATAAGGTTTTTGGTGACTTTCAGCTGGCACAAGCAGAATTCCTGACAACAGGTTTCCTTCTCTGCACCCAACACTTATGTCTGAATTGGGCTGCTTTCCACAGTCTCTTTTTCATGAGTAAAATTTGAGTTGCTGTTTAGAAAACTGAATTGAAAAACTGAAAAACATTAAAACTTGCTGCTTTTTTTTTAAATCACATTCATTTCCACCCAAATCTGATTTGGTGTGTGGCAATGTGAATGTTTTCAACTAGCAAAAAGAAGGGCTCCTTGATAGTTAGTAAATAACTGGAAAGTTTCAATGAGAGGGACTAAGTCTCTGGCTTGTATTACCGATTTATGTTTAATACCAGTTTAACAAATAAAGAGTGGCTCCTCTTCTGCTTGTCATACCCAGCTTGTTAAACTTCTCACATAGCTCTCTCACAGCTTTCCATTCAAGTTAGGACTGGAATCACAGTACTTTAGACTGTGTGCAAATAGCTCTCATGCTTTACCAACCTCCCCTCTTTCTGTTTGAGCCTGAGGCTGGAGCAAGTAATGATTTTAGGTGCTTGCAGCTGCTAACACTGAAGTTGTGGACTCCCATCTGCTTTGTTGTTTCTGGCTTAAGATACCTTATTGTTATAATCTTCTCTTAATAGTCAGATATCAAACTTGCCAACTATTCATCCAGGAATAGAAGGAAGAAGCAAGAAGCACTAGAAGATTACTTTCTTGTTACACTAGGATCTATGTCCAGTTTATGATTTCTCATCACTGCTTGAATGACCTGTGAACTCTGCATGAGCAAAAAAAGGCAATTAAATAAAACAACCCCTGATGTGTCTTGTAAGCATTTGCGAACTGGTAACAGAATCGTTTGCTGGGACAGAATGGTAAGTATAACTCCAAAAGCTTGCCTAGCATTCTTCTGCATCCAAAAGCATAGGAGAGAGCCTTTTCCAGAGACAGATCTGTCATAGCTTTGCTTTGGTTGAAAAAATAAGAAAGGAAAGTATTTTCTTCATCCTTGCTTTGGAAAAGCTCTTCCTAGTAAAGTAAAAAAAAAATAATAAAGCTGTCTTTTTTGTTATACAACGGGCATTTATATGACTGCTATAGCTTAAAGATATTAAATTAACATGCTTTGTGGAACCCTAAGCAATTCAGAAGTCATAATGGACTATGACTTACAAGAAAACAAGGTAGTCTTTCCTTAAATGACTAGATATCTCTATTTCAGAATTGCTGTAACCCCTGCACTTTGGCTAGGGAATACTGCAGATGCTGAAATAATTGTTCACCATTTTTCCTTTGTTTCACATCAGAAAGAAAAAGTATAGCAAAGAAAAAATTGATCTGTTCATGTGTTTTTAAAACACCTATGTCCAGTGAAATAAAAGTGGAAGACTATTTTCATAGCTTCTCATATTTCTTGCCAAGAAACCAGCACTTTACATTTAAATTTTAGGAAAGATATAAGGCACAGTTAAGTATAACTATAACACTTTTCAGAGAGGGTAATTTTTTTCGTATATGTTGGTTCTCTTCATCTACTCTGTCTGGGAGCACAGTAATCAAGATGAGACTATTTGAGGAAAAGCTCAGAGAACATGACAGGAGCTATAATAGAAACATGGATCCTCTCTCCTGCATAGTGGAGCTGTAAAGGTGCTTGGAAAAGTATGTTCGGAAAAACAGAAAAGGGAACTGAGAAGATTTCCAAAAATATGGGTGGATACCAGATGAACTTGCTCACTTTCTAGCAGCAGACACACAAAATTCCCAAATTAAAATCCTACACCTTTGTCTTTTCTAGGAATTTTAATTAAGAGAGCCTAGAACAGAGAGGAAGAAAGTGGTCTCATCTCTGAGTTTCCAGATCCAAGGAGAAACTCTCTCTGCATCACATGGAGATACACGCTTTCATCATGAATCTTTTCATTACCAAATTAATCTTCTTGTTGCTCTTCAGTGACAAATGCTCTGACTGCTGAAGCTCTTCTGCACTTGTGTTTGCAATAAAACTCTTCTCTTTCCCTTCTAACTTTTAAAAAGGTCTCAGCATTCACATAGATTGCAAGCATCTATCTTGCCTTTTATTTTCATTGCAATAGAGAAATCCATATAAGAAAATACAGGAGAAGCAGAGGATGTTTTGATATCAGTGATTGTTGCTGTCAAATAGATTTCTTGGGACTACAGGGTAGAATATAGCAGGAAGCATAAGTTTAGTACTGGTGAAAAGTATTTAATAACATACAATTTTTATAATTTAAAAAGATTTAGCACTTAAACAGTATAGTTGAAGATGTCCCTGCTCATTGTAAGAGGGTTGGACTAAGAGACCTTTTAAAGCCCCTTCCAACCCAAACTATTCCATGATTGTATATAAGGTTTTGTTTCATATTTATAATCAACACATACTATTAGACATCTCAAATAAAAAAGGGCTTTCCCTTTTGAAGAGTAAAAAAAGGTTATTAGAAGGAATTCAAAGAGGTAGCAGAACATTTCACTCAAAAGAGCAGAAAAATCCCAAACAATTTGTAATGACAACTTGCTACTTGGTTTATCTGTGTAATTTTATTTTGTTTTTTATTTTGTTTCTGTAAAGAGAAAGTAAATTATTCTCGTTTCACTTGTCATGATATTTTAGTTATGTTTTGGATGAAAAGGCAAATAATATTTTCCTGGGACATTGCATTGAGAAGCTTACCTTTTTGAGTCGTATTTTCAGTAGTGCAAGATCTTTGGAGTGATATTTCCTGTAGGAATTCCTTCTTTTATTGAATAAGTCTCAAAAGACTAGTAAGTACCTGACTTCTTGTCTATTTGTAGAACAGCTAAAATTCTTCATTAGACATCAAAAGCATATAAAAATATTAATTTATTTTCTGAGATATATTTATAAATAGTTTGTCTGATTATGTTCTTAAACTCCAAAACAAATTATGCTTTGAGTCACAACATTGCTGGCCAGTGGAAGTTTCTACTGGAAGGTTTAGTATAACATTCCTAAATAATGTTATCATGTTTTACTGGATAGTATCAACAGAAATCATGTCTCCTTTTTACAGGAAATGGTCTAAAAATTTACAGACCACCCTGCTTTACAGAGGACTTAAAAAACACTAGAAAGATGCAGTTCTGGTAAAAATTAAAACCACACTGTATTTTTTTACATATCTTGAAAAATGTTGTAACATATGCACTCTTTAGCTGCTTGCTAGGTAGTATCATTGCTTCTGAGTGCTTTTTTTCATATACTCTCCCAAGTGGCTCTGCATTGAAGCATCATGTTCCCTAGACTTACTTCAGTGTCTTGTATATCAGTGGGGCATAGAAGCAAAGGGAAGGAATTCTTCCCTTTTGAGAAACGGAATTTTTTGTGGGATTGGTTTGACTGGGAAACTGAGAACTTTGACTGCCAACTTTGTGGCAGGGAGAGCAGAAAAAGAACAAGATATAAATGGTTTCTCCTTTCTACCCTATTTTTAATTAGGTATTTTCCCTTCTGGAGAGGTGTGGAACAATTAATGATCCTGGATTGAGATCTGAGAACTTTAAGGTAAGTTCTGCTCTGTACTGACTGTCCTTAGAGAGGTAAATCTGCTTGGTATTCTGCTGTAAGTGAAATTACGGAATTTTGTGTTTAAGTGAGTGAAAGCTTTCTCAGTAATACTGGTTCCTCCTTTGATAATAACCCCAACAAGTACTGAAAAGTGCTGAATGAAAAACAAATTTCCTTCATGCAGGTGAAACAAACAAAAAACACCCAAACCAAAAACAAACCAAACAAATAAGAACCAACAAACTAACAAAAAAAAAAGAAATCAGATGTAAAGAAAACAGGAAATTTTTGGGAAAGATTAAAATGGTATTTGGCTGGCTGGTTTTCCATCAGTGGCTAGACTGTCAGCCCCTTCAGCTTCCCAGGATGCTCGCCCTGCCAGTCACCTGTCAGCCAGGCAGACCAAGAATCAGTTTGTGTGAAGGAATTAGGATCTTATTGGTTGGGAAGCCACAACAGGTGGGTAGCTGCTGTGGCTTCTCAGCTACCACCATGGGAAGACCCAGAGTCACAGGGTTCGTGAAAAAAAAAAGAAAAAAATTGAGAAAGAGGGTTAAATGTTGCTTATAACCAAAACCCAAAAAATTTTTCTGCCAAAAGATTTTCTGCTAAGACTCCCTGAATGATGAAGAAACCCACATGTAGTTGTTTTGCAGAGTAGTAAATATCAGAAGCCAGTATACTGAGAACTGTTTTAGTTTTAGAAAGGTTCTATGATAAGGATGATTCTTTAAATAGTCAGATAAGCCAGACATGCCCAAGAATTTTATTATCTAAGAGTAAATTCAGAGTTCTATTCTGTTAACATGAGTTTTCTCAAGGGGAGTTGTATTATTTAGAGCAGAAAAGAAAGTAATAGAATTCTTTAAGTGATAGGGGAAAAACTTTATTGAACGTATATAACAGCAAAAAAAGTCATTCTCATAGGTCTATTAGAGTACATTCAGACTCTCAGAAAATCACAACTATTGACAGACTTAGAAGACAAAAGATCTGTATAGAAAAAAAACCTGCTCTAATTATTGGATAGCTTGCAATTAGAGAAAAGTAAAATCAAACTATTCATTCAAACATCCTGCTATGTTTTAATTTTGAAAGAACATGTTGTCTTAGATGGCAGAAAAGCAGAGAGTAAACTCTAGATCTGGTCTTGTTTCTTCACCAGAAAAAAGAGATTCTCACTAGGTAGGGACCAAATATAGAATGAGATGTGCTATAAATATTCTACTGACTTGAGAAACTATAATATAGGAGTTTTGTTGATAACATGCAGTTACACTTAGAAACAATTCTTGTTTGAAGAAGATTTTGCCATATAGAAAAGCACTTGTTTTGCCTCAATTTTAAAACATGAAAGAAGGAAAATGTATAGTCATAGTATTTGAAGCGATACAAAGGAATGATGTAATGAAAGTAATTTGTCTACTGCTACCCTTTTATATTACATTATGGATACAAAGTTTGGCCATTAGGCAGTTTCCATATAAAGCAGACATTGTCGTTTTCAATCACAGCAAACACAGTTATAATATTCCTTAAAAAGTGGCTCTGATAAAATGCTATGTGTGTCCAAATGCAAATCATTGCCACTAATTCTATATCATGAATCATAGCTGAAAAATACAGGTATATCTTTCTATAATAAATGTTAAGAATACACAAATCCTGGGATGCATTTCTAGCTTCTGGAGAGCTACTGTCACTTGAAGAGACTCATGTCAGGTGACACCAGGTGTGGATTTGGCCCTGTGTTCAAAAACAATTCCTAGACATCAAACAGTACTGCAAACACCAAACAGGTAGTCCTTGGGGGTTTAAGGAGTCACTTGGATGTTTGGACTGAAAGATGCAACAAAAGTTTTCTTGGTGCTTATCTGTATCTTGGACTTCCTTCTAACCCTTAAAAACAATGACCCACATGTTAGGCTCATGCAGCTTTAGTGAATCCAAAGTGGCGTTACATTTTGCAGTGCAGATTTTTCTTTAATTTGGATTGTTCTGGAGTGGGAGGAGAGGATTGTCCATCAGAAAATGGTTTCTTGGTGGTTTTCTGCTTTCTGAAGGCAGCCTGTGCAGTGTGGAGTCCAGGGAAACCAACTTGTCTGTTGCCCAGGCAAGTGAGCCTGAGCCTTCAGCAAGTGAGATTGAGGCATATATTCAAACAAACACAAGCTAGCACTTCACTTAATGTGTTTGTTAGATTTCTCCCCCTTTAGCCAGCACTACTGTAGTCTTTAAACAGTGTGACAGAAGTACACTTCCACTTCAGTTAATGGATTTATCAAATACCTTATTTCATGCTTTCTGCTTTTGATTTATGAATTTTGATCCCAGAGACAAGGACCCCGTGAGTATTGATTGCGGAAAATGTCAGACTAACAGAAGTTAATTTCACTTGTACATGTGGAAGTCTGTGATTCTCTGACAGCGCTGTCTGTGGAGAACGGGCTGTCACCCAGCCCAGGCGACACCGTGCCATCACAACAGCCAGCCCCTCCACCCTGTGCACCAGGATGAAAGCACATGTGGGACTGGCAACGGGGTCAGAGAAAGGAATGCTATGGGTCCTGTCCCTCTGTGACTCCCTGCACATGATTGCAAGGTGTCTGGTGGGATAATGGAATGTCACCCTGCCGTCCCCACTACTAATCGGCAGCACTCCATTTATCAGTTAGCTTTCTTTGAAAATTATAAGCATTTATTTATTTTGGTTGGCAGAATCAAAATGTCACTTCTACAGTGGGGCACTTTAGTGATAGGAAGTAGATGATTTGTACTCGGTCTTTGTAACACTTGTACTTGAGAAGTGGTTAAAAACTTCAAACATCCTGCTATGTTTTAAATTTTGAAAGAACATGTTGCCTCAGATGACAGAAAAGCAGAGAATAAACTAGATGTTAGATGAAAATTAATAAATGTTATCAATTTCTGGTCTTGTTTCTTCACCAGAAAAAAAGAGATTCTCACTAGGCATTCACATTGATGAGGGTGAAAAGATGTCCACTGGGTTAAGCTGAAATGGGTTAAAAATTTCTTTTAGCCCTATAATCTGCTTTTTTTCTTGACACTTTTCACTGGGCTTTTCATCTGTCACTTTTTGGCTAGGAGAAGTATCACAGAAAAACTAAACCACAGTGTTTGCTGATTTTTGTCTTAAAATTAAACTACATATAATAATGTAGGAAAAATTATAGAGGCTATGAAATGGTTATACTGTCTGTCAAAGTTAAAAGTTAAAGTTACAATTAAAACGTGTTCAAAATGATATATGTAGAAAATACAGATAGCTGAACACAGACACCATAATAGGGTTATGGCTTGAACTGCCGGAAGAGTGGAGATGAATGTTTTCTTCCTCTAAAGAAATACCTTTATTTTTTCCCACTTGAAAGATTAATGTCACTCTAGGTAATACAAGAGTTTTGGATAAATAACAGTGTGTGTGGGAAATAGAGGGAAAAGTAGCAAAAAAGGAATTCTATGGCTTTAGTTTCACTTTCAATGGAAAAGCACCCAGGGAATGCTGCCTAATTGGAAGGCAACCTAAACAGGTAAAATACAAAAGGAATTTTGTGTTTATGACCATTGGAGGAGGGGAGAACAAAGTCCTACGGGTTTCTCTTCCTAATTGCCATACTTGAAAACAGAGAAGTGGTAGGTTACATCATGACAGTAATATTTTTTTAAACAAGAATTTTTAAGGCAATAGCACAGATTTTATTCTTCCTTAAATCTGGAACTGGACACATTAGGGAAGTAGCCTAGGTTTCATCCTATTAAGATATTTCAAGAGAAATAAGGCAAACTGTTCTTTGACTCTCACAGCTGAAAAAGATGTTATTAGAGTGCTGATAACTCCCAGTCAAAAGGTCTTTACCACAGAACATACCTATGCTACTCCTCTTTGCCTTTGGAAGAGTCAGATTTATCTGCACGTGGAAGAGGACAAACAGATCATCCTGAGAGAATTGTTTATAGAAGGGAGAATTAGAATGGAGGTTGCAGGCCAACCACACCAGAGTAAAATATGTACCTCTCTTCACTTATACTCCCCTTGAACAGAAACTGCAAGGCTCCAGACAAAACTATGTCAAGACAGAAAAAAAATAAAATTTGTTCATATTGTATGTAGATGCAGGTAAGGACATGTGTGGATCGTACAGCTACATGTATACACATAAACACCTCAGTGTGTCTGGGTGTTAAAATTAATTTTAGAAACTTTTTCACACTTTTTCACTCTTTCTTTCTTCCTTTCTTCCTTTCTTCCTTTCTTCCTTCCTTCCTTCCTTCCTTTCTTTCTTTCTTTTTCTTTCTTTCTTTCTTTCTTTCTTTCTTTCTTTCTTTCTTTCTTTCTTTCTTTCTTTCTTTCTTTCTTTCTTTCTTTCTTTCTTTCTTTCTTTCTTTCTTTCTTTCTTTCTTTCT
>VWYI01010671.1:11517-39756 GCA_013399455.1 Anthoscopus minutus
TTTTCTTTTCTTTTCTTTTCTTTTCTTTTCTTCTTTTCTTTTCCCTCCTCTCTTTCTCTTCCTCTTTCCTTCTTTCTTTTTTTCTCTCTCTCTTTCTCTCTCTCTTTTTTTTAAAAGTGTTGGCAATCATTGCGGTTAGCAATTTGTTTAGATAAATATCTTTCTGTATGGTGAAGCAGGCTGTACCATCACCTGTTCAGCTGTTTCAACTGTACTCACACCATTCACATCCAATCCATGTGGTTTTGCTTGAGACTTTAATTAAAAAATGTCATCAGACATACAACATTTCTATCTAACAAGGAAAACAGAACCATTTTTTTAGTTTTGTGGCAATAAGAAAGATATTAAGGTAATACATAAAGAAGCAAGGGCTCTACATGCTTTTTGAACTTTTTTTTGCTGTGAAATATATGTATTTAATGAGGCATGTTAATTCTATGTTTTTTACTAGAAGGCCAGAATTGCATATGGCCATTTGCATGTGCAATTTGAAGTTGTATTTACATGTTATGCTTTAACAGCAGTTTGACAAAATCATAGAGCCTTTGTTTAATGGAAATAAAAATGCAAACAAACACTCCATCTCCTACATAAATGCACAAAATCAGCTGCTTGGGAGCACGTCAAAAATATATGAATGTATTGCATATGGTTTTATGGCAATCATGCATTTAAGTCTGAATCTCTAAACACGTGCGTGCAGCTGCATGTGTCCAAATTTACATAGTATGTCTAAACCAGGCAAAAAGGAATTAAAAAGAACAGAAAATGTGCAAAAATATTTTTTCCACATCAAGGCATGATATATACTGAATGTAGAATTTCTATTTAAAGGAAGAATAAAATTGGGATATTATATTCCATTACAGTTAATGTTTTAGCTAGAGGACTCCAAAGAATAATATAAATGTTTTATCTATAATATAAATCACATCTAAAAATTATTTTATCAGTACAGTTCTGAAAAGGAAAGGCAATATGGCTTAAAAAACACAAGAACTGTAGAGTGGCTGTTCCTTTAAAAAATTCTGATATCTTATAAAATTTCTATATTATTTTAAAAAGCCCACAAAGACAAAACCTAAACATATTTTTGATCTGAAAGTAAATGTTGTCTTTGATAGTTTCAATGATTGCATTTTTTTATTTTATAGATACAATTGTTCTTCAGGAAAATAAAAGGCCTGGTTTCTTAGGTGTAAATTATTCTTTTATAAACTATGTTCATGGAAATCCCCTTGGATTGGTGGAGACATTGAATGCAGGCAAAGCATAAGGAAGGTGGGATTGTCAGAGATGCCTGAACAATTATGAATATTGTTCGATATCTTATGTTTTGCAAACCTGTCATTATTTGACCCATACTCTGTCTGAAACAGAAACATATTTTGATGTTAACAGCACCAAAAAGCACCACCACAAACCCCAGGCTATTCTCCCTTCCCCAAGGACTTCCTCATGGGAACCTGAACAACGACAACCTACTGAGCCAATGTTCGCTTTTTTCCTTTAACTCTGAAGCTTTCCATAGTGGTAGCAATTTGAAAGTGTGGCTCTAGTTGGGCACTGCATCTCTTTTTCCTGTTAAATGAGGGATTTAACTTTACATCACTTGCAAGAAGAGAAAGGAAGAGAGCAGCTACTTTGTTTTAAGAAACAGTGTACATGATATATTGCATAGTGCAAGAAGATGCAGCATAGTGCATCAATGGTTTATGTAGATAGAAAAATATTTGGTTTTGAACATGTTTTAAAAGATTGTAATTTTCTGTTTTAAGAAGACTTGCATAGGTGAATTCTTACTGTCATGGAAATCTGATATAAACAAGACTACTAATATATAACAAATTCTCTAAATACTAACAGATATGGATTGTGTGATGGTGGGATATTATTTGAAACTTTGCTGACACTAATGAGGAGTGACCAGCAAAATCCCCTCTACTTGTATGTCATGGGATCATCTTAAATCCATCCTAAGGAAACCTGGTCTTGTTCATAATTTTCTTCTGTGGAAATAAATGTCTATAATTTCTCCTTTTTTTTCTGTAAAATAACACCCATAAATGGCATTAAGAGTGTTGTTTACAAGGTATGTTATTTTTTCTGCAGTCCTTCCTCTAAAAGAAGAGATTCCCTATGTGTAAGCATTTAAGAGGCTTAAAATATATATCTAATACAATCCAGTAGTTCTAAAATGAATATCCATTATCATGAGTTTAAATCTAATAATTTTGGATTTACTGTAATAGCCTGCTTTATTTATTGCATTAGCAATAGTATAGCCCTACCATGATGCTGCTATAATTGTAATTATGTGGAGATATATTTGAATTATTTTGTATTAGTCTTCCAATTAATTTTCCTGTTTGCTTTCTCAAATAAACAAAAATGCTGACAAATTCAGAAAGATGATTGCACAAAAATCTATTCTCCTCACATATATTTTGCTTCAACTCTTAAATGCATTTTTTAGAGAAGCTCCTAGGAAAATGTTGAATTTGAGATGAAGCTTAATGCTTAATTTTATTTCTGTTAAAAAAAAAAAAGATGTAAAGAAATGTCCTTGCTTCAGAATTCAATTTCCTCCAAATAAGGTGTGAGAGGGAAGAAATTTTATCTTTGAAATGCATCATGAGAACCTGGATTTGAAAGCAACCCAGTTTAAAATAATAATTTAATTTCTAAAGTTTTTCTTAGACATTTTTAAGTAGTTTAGGGCTTGGATTTTGTTTCTTCTGAGTGGAAAACTGGATTACTAGAAGGCCTAAAACTCTGATCCCAAGCCCCCTCACACTCAGGTGGGATACTCTCCTCATTTAAGTTCTAATGTTCCCATGTAGAATTTTAGCAGCATTATCTTGTACTTTATCTATTTGATTTTGAGACTAAAATTTTAATTTAACAAGTAGAAAGCATCAGAAAAGCTAAAGAGATTTAAAAGCAGCATCTTTAAGTGTATTTAATATTTATTTCATAAGACAAGTATGCTAGAATTCTTCACTAGAATGGTTCTCAGGTTTCACACGATTTTTTATGATGGTCTGGCGTAATGCTTGTAAATATTGCAACCATCTCAGACTCAGGCTGGTAAAACTAGATCTGTCTGGAAAACATCACTCTTTTTAAACTTGCTTAAATATTCAGCTCTTTATTAAAGCCCCTTGGAGTTTTTGCATCTGTGATTTACCACTGTTTTAAGTATGCTGTGGCTACACTGCAAGCTGAAGACATGACTGTCTTCGGTCTTTTCTTCCCAGTGCAGGAGCTGTTTTTCCCATTTTGATCAGTGGTCCCTGGCAACAGGGAGCAGATAATGCCCCAGTCCCAAGCACAATGCCGTGTTGTTTGCCCAGCTCCTGTCTCCTTCTCCCCTTTTCCTAGATGCTGGTGTGGTTGGTATGGTTAACAGGCCCCACCAGCTGGCATATCAGTGCAGACATAATTGCACGTGAATGGTGTGGGGAGAGAGGAGTGAGGGAAGAAATAAAACAGATAACAAGCAAAGGGAAAAGTAGCACTGTAAACAAGCAGCATATTTTTTTTCCCCTCCACAGAGCAAGCTTTTGTGACTGGAGGCAGTATCTATGTGCAGCCTGACTTCTAATCCATATCGCAAACAGCTTCCAGATGCCTGAGTCCCCACCACTATTCTGGCATCCCTGCCCTTCACAGATGCCTGTCTATGAGGGGGGTCTATAAGTAAAATTGGGTGTATTTTACTAATCATTCATTTCCAATCTTCCTGAAGGGGAACTTTTATTAATAAACTCTTTTCATCTGTCTCTTTGATTAGGAAGAAGATAATCGCTTAGTCATGTGAAAAGGGGAAAAAAAAAAAGATTGCTGGGGGGTCGCCTTTTCTAACATGTGCTTGAGTGGAAGGAAACAAATAAAAACCACAGAACAATGCGGGTACTAAATGGTTCCAGTTGAGCTTGAGTGGTGGAGGGGAGTTTGAATAGGAACCGTGGCGGCTGGGCTGGCCTCCCAAGGCAAGCAGAACTAATTCCCCTGATCCCTGCTACCCTGCAGGCAGCAGGCACGTCAGCTGGACACGGCCAGCGCAGCCGGCAGGTGCGCCAGCCAGGGGAGGATGGGCAGGGCCAGCGCCCATCACCCACCCCTCAGGGAAGGGGGGTTCGGTGCAGGACGCATGCCTTTCCCTACAGGTTGTAAAGTCGGTGAGAAGCAGTTCAAGATTTTGCTCTCTTTGCTGCGCTTCATTCTCATTATATCTTCCCTTGTTACTCGGCTCAGGTTACTCCACTCGGGCTTACTGCTGTGCTAAATCTCGGACTTTTCTGTCTGAGAGAAATGCATGCTGTCTGGTGACCACCAGCACTTAATTACAACAGATAGCCTGGAGAGATGTTTTCACACTAAGGCAAGTCTGTCCCCCAAATTATGCTCTGCTTCTATTTAAGCCATGCCCTGGATTTGACCCACATTCAAATGCTGATTTTTAAGAATGTAATACTCTAATTTTAATAGATTGGTGAATTCATGCCATCAGTTGGCATCAACATATATCATTCCCTGACTCACCTGGAGCCACAGACTGATGATGATGAAGAAGTATATTATTCACATGTGTTATAGTCATAAAAATGCATTTAATTAATTCAGTCACACCTATTCTGCTCACTGAAAGGTTTGAATAACATTTCTTTCTGCTTTCCACTCTTATTTTTCACTAAATATGGTGAAACCTAATTTGCATGGTTGAGAAAATGTAGATTTTTATTAATATATTTTTATTTCCATACCATATTTTGCAATACTAAGATCTCCAACACAATTTTATGGAATGGTTTAGGCTCTGAGACCGCAGCAGTATAATGTAGACTTTCACAATTATTTCTATACCCCAAAATGTAAACGTTAATGCAAAATTGTGACTTTATTACATATGTTCTGTAACATTTGCATTTATGTTTTCTATTCTCCATCATTTATTCTCCATTCATTTATGTCATTGCATTTATGTTTTCTATTCTCCATCATCATAGTAGTTATTAATTCTATTTTTATTTCTAGGAACAAACCAGAAAGAATAGAAACTTCACTAATGAATTTCATATTGTTTTGAGGAAGATATTAGTTATCTAGTAACTTCAACATCTCTAATCAGAAACTTAAAAGTTTCTGATGTTTCACTGCTCTGTAAGTTTCATATGTTGCTTTTACAAGGAAATGATAAATGCTTAAGACATATCTCATTTTGATCAATTTAATCAATAAATGTATAGCCTAATCTAATAATGTATGTATTAATTATCAGGAAGAAATATTATTTTTCCCATAAATGAAAGGTAGACTTTATATAAAACTTGTGGTGGCATTAAAACAAATAATGAACGGCTTTTTTAAAAGCAAGAATTTAATAATGCTTGACTTTTTTGTCAAATCTTCTATTTTAGAAATCTGTAAATAAGAAAGAACTTGCACATTTTATGAAGAATGACTGTCTCTCGGTCAGAGCCAAAGAGGAAGATTGGAGAAAATAGAATATAAACCTGAAAAGTCACTCAATGAAAAGAGAACTAGGATTTTTCTGTTATTTTTATATAACGAAGTATTTGTAGATGCAGAAGACAGCAAAAATAACCTCCAACTTGAATAGTTGCCTGAATTGTCATGCTGCAAGGAGGCTGAACAATTGTGCATGTAGCCTGAGCTGAACATGGCTCCTCTCTCCTCAGCCTTTGTATGATGAATCTCACTGCTGGGAGGTATGGAAAAGTGTCATGGGTTACAGTACAAAATGTAATCAAAAGTGTGTTATTCTATCACCATCTGCTGGAACTGGAATAAGGGGAGAAGCTGATGGGCCATTGAGTCCACTGATAAGCTTATCATCCAAGTGTCCCCAAAATGTGCCCAATGGCAGTGAGTTACATAGCATCCGACAGCTTGTGCTGCATTTGGGCCATCCATTACACAGTCTTTTTTTGTGACAGCTATTTTTCAAGGACTACTTAGCAGAAATCAGCTGATCCCAAGGTATGAGTTGGAAGGGTCTAGGGTGAGATGTGAAGAGTGCTTCTTAATGCACTAAGCAAAAGCTATAATTTAAGCTCATGATGGTCATAAATTAAATAAGGGTATTTGTCCTTATTGTTTTCTTTCTGATTCAGTTCAGGTTATTTTTTCAGTCTATTGTGTATTATATATCTCTTTGTGAATGCTAATGTTTGGGAGTACCAGCATTCCTGTGTTCTCCGGCTTTAATCCATAGCTATCTGCAGTAAGAGTAGAGGAGTGGAGCATAAAAGACAAAATGAGAGTTTAGTGTACTAATGATATAATTAGCTAAGTCATATTCTGTCTGTTGTTCAGTTCTGTTCCTTCAGCATCAGAACTTGTCCTCAACCAAAGGTCCAGCTGCTGCTTGCACAGGGGTCAAAGGCCTGGTGGCCTGTTCAAAGGAGAATGGTATGCTGGTTTGGCAACCTGAAACTTTTACTAGTTAGAATTTTGGCAACTTCTAGTGAATTAGGGCTCAAATATTGGCATTCACAGTAAAGTTAGTCATGATATTGATTCAAGCTATGGCATGGAGGATAATACAGGATCAAGCTGCTGAGTGTAAAGGTCTGCTAATTGCCTAACTTTATTGCCCAACTTTATATATGCTTTATGTAATGCTTAATTTTCAGTGTAGGCAGGGCATGGTGTATGGAGAAGATGCTGTTTCTATGGCACTTCTGAATTCCCTGTGGATATCAGTGAATGGTGTAGCTCATAAAACACTTGTGCATAAAAGAGGTTTGCTGTGTAAATTAACCGGATTGTGACAAATTCTCTTTGGCTGCAGAAAATTTCCCAGGAAAGAGTGTATTTGGAGACCAAAAATGTAAAAAGCATGATGCAGGTTGTGCCAAAAAAAGAGAAAAATCTAAAAATTTCATGGATGATAAAGCTTTAGTCTAATGATGAGAAAGACATTATTCCCAAAATACAGGTGCCACTTCCCTGTCAGTACACAAGCAGCCATTGTCTTAAATTTAACAGCATATATATTCCCATGTGTGGGAAAAGGGTCCTGGTTAATTTTTGTATGCAATAAAAGGACCTTTGGGCATATTTTACCTTAATGCTTTTTCCTTTGTTTGAGAAAAAGGGCTCTCAATCAGAAAAGCAAGAGATTAACTTAGGCTGCAGCATGGATGCTGGCCTGTTCAGTTAAGTGCACTGCTGATAATAGGTATACCAGATCATGAATAATAATAGATTTTTCCTTTGCTTTTAAAGGTTCCTCCTTTTGAATCTTTCTGAGGAAAAAAGAGACACTTTAAAGAGCAGTGTGAGATTTCAAGTTAGTATAAAGCTTTGAATGTATACTGAATATCTGAAAAAACCCCAATAAACCAGCCTGTTACACTAAATGATGTTTTGTTAGCATCTGATTTCTACTGTAAAATACAAAAGCTGTTGCCTTTGGTAAAATAGTTGCTTTTGGAGCTGAACTAAATACCATATATGTCAGTTTATAGTAAAGAAGTTCTTCCTCATATGCAGGTGGAAGTTCCTGTGCATCAGTTTCTGCCTGTTACCTCTTGTCCTATTTCTTGGCACCTCTGAGAAGAGCCTGGGTCCACCCTCTTGGTATCCTCCCTTCAGATACTGAGACACTGATGAGGTCCCCTCCCAGTCACCTCTTCTTGAGGCTGAGCAGGCCCAGTTCCCTCACCTTCATTAGAAGGTGCTCCAGTTGTTCAATCATATTTGCTGTCCTCCACTGGACCCATTCCAGTAGCCCTGTGTCTGTCTTGCCCTGAGGAGCCCAGAGCTGGACACAGCACTCCAGATGTGCCTCACCAGGGCTGAGCAGAGGGACAGAATCACCTCCCTTGACCTGCTGACAATGCTCTTCCTGATGCACCCCAGGATCCCATTGGCCTTCTTGGCCACCAGGGCACTGCTGGCTCATGGACAGCTTGTTGTCTACCAGGACCCCCAGGTCCTTCTCTGCTGAGCTCCTTTCC
Organism: Anthoscopus minutus; assembly: GCA_013399455.1. NCBI lineage: Eukaryota > Metazoa > Chordata > Aves > Passeriformes > Paridae > Anthoscopus > Anthoscopus minutus. The sequence goes on from VWYI01010671.1 coordinate 19,512, forward strand.
TTTGTGTTCAGCCTGTGTGGAGAGGACTCCTTCAATCCCAAGCCTCTCTTCCACCAAGCATTGTTGTGATGTTTGACTGGCTCCAGATCTCTCCTTGGATAAACCCACTCCTGTTATTTCATGGAGTTTGATTATTATATTTACAGTTCACCTTCTAAACAACATTAAACTCTGTGGCAAACCAGAACATGACTTTGAAACACAGGGGTTTGCTCTGTTTGGTGGTGGGTTTTTTTTTAAGACAAACCTGCAGTTACAGTTCTTTTGCTTTATTTAACCACAGTGTACTGCTCCTGCAAGCCAGTGCTAAATTTTTATTCTGTTTTAAGGTCTGCGATACACAAGCCTTTACCAACTCTCACAACATACTCGCAAAGTCAATGGTTAACTAAAATGATCCTTCATAAATAAATGAGATTTTTAAACATGAAGGCTAAGAAATCTTTGCCATGCCAGCTGTGATTCTCCAGTTGGACAGTAGCTCAGACCTGTTGACACCCAAGCTTCTATTTACGCCATCAGACTATGCTGTCTTCTGAGTGAAGAAGATGTTTCCCAATTAGATGTAAATTATACGGTTTTATATATTATGTTTAATTAAAGAATGAGCAAATAGTTGTGACAACTGGCAAGATGGTTATTTTGTACCATCTCAGGCTCAGCTACAGCTACAAAAGGGGCATGCAATCAGCAGTTGTCTTTAAAAAGAGCAGTTAGAATAAAATGATTAGTTTAATCAATTTAGACCTATTTTCTTAAACAAATGGAACTCCTACAATTGCTTGCTGTGTTCAGACTGGAAGAAGACTTTGTATGACAGAAAAGGAAAGGTTTCAAATACCATCCCTTTGTCTTGAAAAGAGGAAATTATTTCATGTAATTAACATTTCCTTTACATTTACCAATGAAATGTGGTTACCTGTGCTCAGGGACGTTAATTTACTGATACAAGTGACATCTCATAAAAAGGAATAATTATTTTTGAGCTTTAAAAAAGATCTACATAGATACTTTCCTTCTTGATTTACTTGTAGTTCATTAGAAACTTAAGGGGCTATTTAGAACATATGCTGGGATAGGAGGTTGGGAGGTCAGCTTAGCAGAAGCCACACAGAACTACTTACTGTCTTGATAAGAATAGTTTCCTTCTGCATGCTTGTCATACAGCCATTTTTCACACTGCATAAACAGTTGAGCAGCATGTGAGTGACTCAGGGACTTAAAACGTGTTTCTGGAATTTGTTGAATCACACACTATAATCACTTAATCTGCTCCAGGCCAGTTAGGATTTTCTAGTGTATAAATACACAGGCAGAAAACTCATTCCAGGACAAGCTTAAAGCAAAGTATAAGTGTGGCAGGTCCTATTAATTTCCTGTGAAAGCTATCCTTTATTTTGAAAATGCTATTTGTGTGTTTTGGAGGTTTTTTTAAGGAAAGATGTAATACCAGACCACAAAGGTCTTCCATAAAGCCCAATGAAATTGGTAAGAATCTTTTCACTCAAGCACACAACATTTGGACTGGGTCATGTTAACTGTAAGCTTCTACACACTTTCTCATGTGAAGTTAGCTTCTCTCATTACATGTGAGTCACTACTTTGTTGTATTTTAAAGCTTGCAGGTGTTAATACATTTTGACTCAGATTCTTAAGCATGCAAAATACCTCACTGTTGTGCTTTAGTTGCTTGATAGATTAGCAATTTATTAATTTCAATTCTTTGCCATTTTTATAGACTACCACTCTAGTGATACTCTTAATCAGCAATACACATATCCTTATCAGTGCGCTTTACATTGCAGTGATAGATATTGATTAAGATGTGCTTAATGGATTATTGGATATTATCTCCTGTGCAATTTGTAAAGAATTAAGTTCATAATTTTCTGTTCTGGGATCACAGAAAATTTGATTTTCTCTAATAAAGTATGATTTATAACTGGAGTAGACAAATGATTAGTTTTCTCTAGTGCCTGAGGATTACATTTCTGAATGCAATTTGGACATATAGATCTAAAAGAATAGAGATAAGAAAGAAATCAGATGTTCATAGAAATTGTGGCATTCAGAATCAATAGAAACTTAATAATTCTAAGTACCTCTTATGCTAAAACATAAAAGCTTTAGAGATAGCATTACACAGCACGGTGGTAATATCTTGCCCAAGAAAGTAGAATGCAGCCCTGGCAGTCTATGGCTTAAATATTTCAAAGCTCAGTTGAATGTTTAAGTAAGTAATATAATGTATTAAAGTGTAACAGTCATACATGTTCATTTAATATAAAAAAAATTTGAATGTCATTCATTGGCTTCTTGTTATTTAAAGAGTTATTATTTGATGCATTTTTTCTTTTTATCTCTGACTTCAGAGTTAGCCCTAAACTATTGTCTAAATTAAATTTTCCCTACCTTTTGATGAGTGATCATGTTGCACACATGGCGCAACAAGTTGAAGAACATAGATCTCAGGATAAAGTATACTGTTTATTGATAGGTCAATCCTAAATTTTTCTTCATTTTTTGGCACTTTTCCTTATATTCACCTGTGAAATGAAAGGTTCTTTGTACCCGATACACCTACTGTTTATATTTAGGCCATAAATTAAGATTTATATATATATAATAGTCTTTTATTCAAAAAGCACCATGCATTTTATACTAAGCCCTAGATGGTCCATTATGAAGTATATTCTTATTTATAATTCTATAATGTAACAAAGTCAAAACAAATGCAACAAATCAAAAATTATTAAAATGCTTGAATCAGCCAAAACACAGATTTTGGTTACAACAGACCAATTGTCTCCCATTTGCATTCAGACCTCAAGGAAAAATGCTGAAAAAAAGCAGCAACATTGCTTTTAAAGACTGAGCTGGACGTGCTAGGAGTTGGGGCAGCTATTTTGAACTAATATTTTGGATGTGGTGATGCAAACTATTGCATTGTGTATGTCTGCCAGAAATGATGAATTAATGGATCTGTTCAACTGATTCTTTAATGGTGAATAAATTTTACAATCTCCTATTATGATGGAAAAAAATTGCTTTGTCCAGATCTATATATTCATCTTTATTTTGTTAGTTCATGTTTGGATTGCAGCTTAACATTAAAAAAAAAGCCTTTGGAAACTGTGATTGCTCTAAACAATTTATTTAGTTTTAAACCTTTGAAACACTATAAAAAATGACAGCTGCACTTGGGTAAATGCATCAAATATACAGAAATATATAAAACTTAATCACATCATTTATAGTGAGGCTGTTAAGCTGCAAATTGCACTGAGGAACATGTTAAAAATAAAGGAGTCACCTTAAGAGTCTGTCCGTACTGTTCCTTTACATTAGTCTGAAACTAATTCTGCATCAGCGTGAAATGAATTGGATTTGGTTCATAACCAGGTCTTGAATATTATTTAGTTCTCACCAGAGCTACATAGAGAGATGTGGAAGTGCCAGTCATAAATCATGTTTGCTAATGGACTTTCTAGGAAAAGAGATATTCTTGTTAAATGGCCATGAGAAACAACTGAGGTTTTGTTAGTTTGGTGGGTGAAACATGTACTGTATCTCTAGCAAAAATCACTGAAAGCAAGGAAAAAAATAGCAAATATATAGGAAGTCCCCGAGACTATAGTTTTTTCTTCGGACCCAAAAGGGCTCTTTAACCTTGATGCAGAGGCCCTCAAGGATCTCAAGTGCTGCACCAAAGGTTTCATTCATTCATCTCTGAGGTAAAAAGCACAGCTAGCTTCCCTTTTTTAGATATTCCTATCTGAGATTGTACAGTCTCATTATCAGTGAAGTGCTATAAAAGGAAATGTTTTGTGACCCCCAGAACAGTAATAGGAATGATAAAATCCTGAGAATCTCTCTCCTTATTTTTTTTTTCTATTTTGGTTCTGAAGTTAAAACATCTGGAAGAATAAGCACTTTTGAGACTGAAATTAAGAGTTAGGTTTTCCCATGCTCTTTCATTCTTGGTTGATAGCAGATTAGTGTGCATGAACAGGGAAAATATCCAGGCCTTGGAGATTTTTCCTATGGATAAATTTACACATAAATTTATTACAATCAGAACACTTTCTCTCTAAAGAACAGGGTACAGAACAAAGCAAAACAATAAAAACAATAAAAACCAAACCAAACAAAAAAAATAAACAAAATAAACAAAACAAAACAAACAAAGCAAACAAGACAAACAAGATAAAAAACCCAACCCTTGAGAATTATCTCAGTTCTTTGAACAAAATCTTTTACTAAGCATGTTTGCAAAATAGAGTAAAACATTTTCAAAGAATTTGACTGAATGCATTTCAAGATCCCACTCCTTATCTTGAATCAGGCCATGACACAGCTATCTAAAAAACAGGCTCTTCTCATTAACCAGTTATCTAGGAGCATCCACTTTAGATCTAAAAAGAGAAAAAAAATTAAAATCCAAGAGTGAAGTTAAAATACCACATCTAGTTTCAAGAAAACAACCAATTCAAAAAGATATTAAATTCCTTAGCCAAGAGCTGACAAGCTGCCACTGGCAGATCTCAGCTCCCAAATCTTGCAAGTCTTACCTGGGTACTGGAGGTGATGGATTTTAATCTTGCAGAGTCCCAGCTGTTTCTGAAGAACTATATGCTTGAAGACAACCTCAGCAGTTTACATGCTGGAAGTCTACATGATTGAAGACCCAGAAACCTCAACAGTCTACATGCTTGAAGGCAACTTAGTTTAAATACAGCTTCACATCTTCTGGTGTTGTGACATGCTCACACCAGTGGAATGGCTGAAAAGTGCAGATTTTAGCAACATGATTTAAACTACGTTGCTTTCTAGCTTTGATTCCTAAGTTGAAGATTCAAAAATCAATTTAAATTGTCTTGGTTGTAGGTAAAGAATGTTTTCTCTGGAGGAGTCATCCCTGATTAATTATGAACAAACCAAAAAGCAAGTTAAAGTTTAGGTACTTATATTATATGATTTAAAAAAAACAACCCTGAAAACTGACCCAAAATCAATTTTCTCTTTTGAATTACTGATCGGTCAGGTGGCTTCCAGCTACAGCTGGTAGATGATACTGCCTGTGCAGCCAAATGGCTCCCCACTTGGACCCTAAAACTGACATAGACATAATGGGTAAAGTGCAAACACCATTAATGTCACTGCAATGTTGTCATTAACTTTTCAGATCTAATACCTACGTCAAACTCTGGAACCCTGATGGAAGGCAGAACAATCTTTGTGACTCCCGTCCCTATGGCTGACCTGGTCAATTTGGGTGCATTTTGAAATATCACCAAATTTGTCACAGGAACATTGCCAGAAGGCAGTCTGAATTTTGGGTCTGCAGAAAACCACACTTTACTGAATATCAAAGATGCATTATGGGCTATAGTCACTGTGTGATTATTTTGATATCAGTCATAGAGCTTCAACCATTTTCAGTGCTGTCAGTGAAACAGTGAAACAGCACAACTGTGTCTGGCAGCAGACAGTGGGGAACAAAACAAGACAAAAAAATCCCAACAAAAGCTGCAAATAAAACCAGTGCACATTATGCAGAAATTGCCTTGGCATGCAGGTCATTGGTGATTTCATTTGTAAGTAATGTTTTGATTGTCACAGATTATATGTTCTCTCATCCCCCTGACATTTGTTGTGCAGCGGGATTGATTTTTGTGCTCCAGTATGAAAAGGTCACTTTGATCAATGCAGTGTAATTGGCACTAAATTAGGATCATATCAGGTTATTTTGCTATTTAATGATGAAATATTAAAGAATAGCATGGGAAGATTGCAGGCACTAAAGTGCACTTTAAACCTGCTGTAATGATGTTTTATTTTGTAGGAAAAATGGAGAGAAAAACAACTAAAGTGCAGAAAATGACTGTGATATATTGGAAGAGTGGCCTGGAATTACATATTTTCACTCAAAATAGACTGAAAGCCCCAGATACAAAACACCAAACCCAGCAGTTAGTCCTGAATATGTTATACACAGAGAACCCTTCCTTAGAAGTTCTAATAATGCTCATTATGTACTAGTCACATGTGTCAAGTCTTCACAATCTGCATATAATGACTGGGCAGAAGTAGATTGCTGAAGTTATGCACTTAGGCCATGATTCAGAGCAACACTTGAGACATGTTTGGCCACCACTAAACACAAAAGTAAATAATTAGACACTTAATGTACACCTGTTTGGGATATTATGTGCTTCCCAAACCACCATGGTACCAACATGTCAGGATTATTCAAAGGAAACTCTTAAGCCATGCTTGTTTTTTAGAAAAGATACTTTTTTAAGTAGTTCTACTGCTCTTTTTAAGTCCAAAAGTTGCTTGCTTCATCCCCTCCTTCTTTTAAGAAAACTCAGTATTACATTATCAGTATTTGTAGAAGTCTCTTGTAGTGTAAAGCCAAGGTTAACATCTTAACCTTTTAAGTTTGTACTTCAGCTAGATAATGTACTTAAGGAGAGCAGAGCTCCAATGAGATTTCCTGCAACATTAGCTGCCTTTAAAGAGTAATCATTTGATTAAGATTTTCTAAAGAGTGGATGGAGAGCACACCAATGTTCTCAGTGTTAACAGTGAAACTCTCCTAAGGTGGGTGATGAGAATTAGCTATCAACTGTCATGTTTGGGCACCAGGCTTGATAGAACTTAAATGGGAATCTGAATGCTCAGCTCCCATTTAAATAAATAAACAAATAAATACCCCAAGCAACAAAAGCAAAGACAAAAACCTCAGCCAGTTTTGGTCAATTCTCACTGAATCTACCAGGATTCTTTTCAAGCAAATGCGGTAGACAGTGCCTTAGATGAATTTTCCATTAAAAAAAAATTGGATGCAATCTTTAAGAACACTGACTAAACTTGAATCTATTTCTTCAAGTATTTTTAAAAAATATAAGCATATGCTGATGGGTTTCACAAGCCCAGATGATTCCTATTTAATGAGGATATTATTTAGAACATGAGTTTTGTCAATATTTTTTCAGACTGCATCTAAATAATGATAAGCATCATAAGCAGTGTTAATAGTGTATGTTATTTTCTCCACTGTAAATACATGCTCTCTCCAATTATTCTGAAATGTTGCTGAACAAGAGAAAGCGGCATGAGATTATACTTTTAAATGCAGCTAATGTTGCAAGAAATTTGTTTGAAGCTCTGCTGCCACTAAGTATGTTATCTAGCTGTGGCATGAACTTTAAATTGCTAAGATATTAACCTTGCAAGTACCCTAGAAATATCCTAAACCTATTAATAATACGAAACAGTAGAATTGAAATGATATAAACCATGTAAGGTAGCCCTGAATGACTTATTTAAATGTATGTACCAGGCAATGTTTGTCCTAATCAATCCCTAGAACTTCACTTACTTTACACTGTTCTTATTAAGTCTTTGAGCTACTGGACACATTTTGGATTTAGTCTAAAATATGTCTTTTAATGTCTATTAAGATAAGACCCATGACGAAAAGAAAACAGAATTTATTGGACTTCAGAGAATTCATGTATGAGTGATCCAGTCAGAAGGAATACTGTTTAGCCATGGAAAAATAGACTGTCATGGTCTGAAGAAAAAGATCAAGAAACATGTTGAGGGGCTGCAGGACCTGAGTGTGGGAGAGTTGTGTAGGTGTAGGCAGAAAAATCATGTTCCAAAATACCCTGAGGTGGCATATCCCACGATCAAGGCCATGATAGGCACTGATAGTGTGTCACTGTGTATTTGGCATTCCACTGCCCATGAATAATTTGCCCATAGATAATGAAGCTAGAATACAAAGGAAAGAAAATAAACATCTTTCCAGAATGAGCTGTATCTTGTCCTATTTTTAGTATTTTTCCCTTCTTCTTCAGTGGTTTTCATGCATACACATAATAACGAATATTAAAAAAAAAAAAAAAAATCCCTCCACAACATACACCATTTGAGTAAAAAGGGAGATTACTCAGGAGTCCCTGCTATGATATTCCATCAGTGGAAAGAAAAAAGACTGATTCTGATAGAACCCTGTGTGTAAAGATAATGGGGTGTAACTTATTTCTCAAAGTTTTGTTCATCCTTTAAAAGATGTTTCAATTACAATTTACCCTATAGTATTTTTTAATGATTATAAATTAGTTTCCTGTATCAAAAAAAAACAAGGCAATTTTAAACAGTTTTCTAAAAGAAGTTACTGTAATTTAAAGACCTCAGTACACAGGCCCTCCACATGATTCAAATATAAAGAAAATGGGATTGATGCAGTGATAACACAGAAGTGACGGAAATCCAGAATTTGAGAAGAATGTGGTTTCAAGGGATGAATTTGTTTCTTGACTTTGCTCTGATAATTGACCTCTCCCTCAGAAAGACCTGATGCTTTGTTTCTGCCTCAGAGTTGAAAAGTGACTATTTCTTAAATTGCTTGTAATCTAATCTCCCAGTTATTTTGTCTTTTTGTCAAGAAATATATATGAATATCATGAAATTAGTTTAATAGAGGAATGAGAAGAACAGTGGTTTATGATAAATGTTTCTGACACTATACTTTAAGTACATATTTAAATTTTGTGGAATTAAGCACCTTAGATATAATTAAAATCATGGGTGCATATTTTTAAAACAGAATTGAATTATAATACCGTAAAATATGCAAATAACTGAAAGTTCAGTTGTCTAATTTTATTTAGTCAAACTGAAGTGAGTTAACATTTTTCATGTGAGATTCCTTAAGTTCTTTGATTAATAAAAAGAATTGTATTGATAAACAAATAAATAAATAGATCCATTTCAACATCACCACGTCTAAAACTTGCAATTGAAAATGTCAGCGTAGAAAGATGAAACTTCACCACAAGAGGGCAGCAAGAAAAAAAGGGGGCATGTAGCAAGAGAAAAATGCACGTTGAATTAGCAGCTTTGTAGCTACATGATTTTTATTCAACTTGAACCCTCTTCCTGCCTGCTGCTGTTATGGAAAATAAATTGTTTTACAAACCCAAGTCTTACTGGCTACTCCACAGTTGTATATGAAACACCTTTGGATGACCTACAACGCCATTCAGAGTCCATAGTGTTAGCGATGACAAAATTTATTCCAGCTCATAGTAGGGAGTACCTGCATCTCTCTGCACTTTGTAAATCAAAATATGTATGTGTTTCTGTTGCACATTTGTAGAGGGCTTGTGACTTAGCAGAGATTATTTGCCTTTCAACCTGTCATCAGGTGCCTCCGAGTATGAAAATCCTTGCACAAAACAGAAAGGAAAAGCAGGGAATAATTTCACAATTTCTTTTCCCCGTATTACTTCTCTGGGTGCTGACAGCCGAGCTGGTTTCCTGCAGCCCATGCTGTGCCCCGTTGAGCTGCTCGCAGGAGGCACACGGTGCCTGCCCACCGAGGCGCTCGTACCTGAGCCCACCAAACCTCCCACGCGAGGCAGCACCGCGCTCTAATTTACCTACAGGTCCCGGGTCCCGCTTGCTTCATGCAGGCAGCGTGGGGCTGAGTGATGAGCTATGATGTCATTTCTCCCAGGCTGGGCAGCACTTACTGCAGCCAGCCTTACACGGGTCAGTGGGTGAGGAGTATGGACAGGCAGCCCCAGAGGCATCCATCAAAGCAGCAAGCTCATCCTCCATCTGCAGGGAATTCTCTGCAGCTCTCCCCTCCAGCCCTGTAGCACCACTTGTGGGCAGAGGAACAGCTGCTAGGCCATGGTCAGAGTGGGAATATTAGATGAAAATCCAAACACAGGACACAGATCTCGCTGCAGCTCAGTGGTCACCCCTAAAAGGGATTCAGGGAGCAGCAGGGACCTCCCAGACAAACTGGTGAGCTGCAGAAGGTGTCTTAGAGGGTGCCGTCATCATAGGTGGGCTCCATGCTGAACTGGGGAGTGAAGGGGCCACTGTGAGAAGCCTCTCCTACATGGGCAGGAGATGAGCAATTAGGACACAGGGCTCAGGGATAAACATGTCTGATGATTGAAGAAGCAGCACAGAAACCACTAAAAGCACAGGTCTAAAGAAATTTAAGCTCCTGTGCTAGCAGGATGTTCAGCCAATGCACCAAACCTCCACACAACCTTTTTTCCTTCTGACATTAATGAAGCTCTTCTGATTTCTTTTTGGTTTTGGATTTTTGATTCCTCAACAGATATCATACCATTCCTGCTCTCTTCAGTTCATCTGCAGTGGGATTACAGTTTTGACAGTTCCTCAGGGCAGATAAGGTTGGACTGAAGGCATGGATATATTTTTAACCAAGGGGAAAAATTAGATAACTCTATGTCCTTTGCTTTACCTGCCCCAGGCCTCTAAAGGTGTTTTGCACAGACACATGAGTAAAGGATAAAAAAATTAACAACTGGACCAAAAAACTAATTTCTTGCTGTTGTGGATAATTGAATCATATAATCCACAATTTTTATCATGTCTCTGAACTTAACAATGTTAAAAATATAGGGCCAGATTCTGTTTTCCTTTTTAGTGATGTGAGCATTTGTAAGTTTTTGATTTGGTTTTTGTTTGTTTGTTTGTTTGTTTTTTCTGTGTACTTTGGCAGTATTAAGAGTTTTTACCTCTTGCTTTTGGCACTTTGGGCTAACTCTCTTGTGATTTATTGTGATTGTGGGTTCAAGAAGGTGAATCTGTAAGACAAAAATTAGATTCCCAGGAAATGAATACTTGAAAAATATCTCTTTTGCTCTTCATAAGGGATCTTATTACTACTCTCATAGATAAAATGAAAGGCTCTAACTCCATCTAATGTTCAAACTGCTGAGCATCCAGCATGTCTGTAATCTGCCTGGAAAATATGACAGCTTTGCTATGGTATAAATATTATACTCTTATACTGTGATGTTTGCTCAACATAAAAACAACACACGCAACATGATACAGCATAATATAATGCAGTGCACTCTTTAATTGTAATTGTTATGGCCACTTATTAGTCTTTTTTTTATTCTTGATATTGTTTTAATGTTTTCATAAATCAGCTCATTTCAGTAAGTATAAGGATAAAAGACAGAAGCTATTGCGTGACCACAGTGAAATCACCAGAGTGATGAAAAATGAGAATACTTCTGTCACAACCAGCATTTCCAGCTCATTCTTAAGATTTCACCTGCTTTTCAAACCAATTAATACTCACCAAAAGCTTTGCCAACACTATGTTTGTGACATACCATAATGGATTTGAATGTTTGTGCTCTTTACATCACAGCATGTCTCAACAAAACACTGTAAAATGAGAAGCTGTATGTGTGTTTATGGGCAGAGCTCAGACCTGCAAGTGGACATGCATGGGTGCACACACACAGCCTTTTCCTTCAAAGCCTATCTCCTCGTATTCAAACACAAATTTGAAAATCTATGAGCCACGATAATATTAATTCCCAGTTTCTTTGACCCCTCATAAAACAAAAGAAGAATGAGTGTTTGGCTAAAAGGATTCTAATGATGCCTTTGGACTCTTATGTTCACGTAATGACTAGTAGAAAGATTTATATGCCCTGTATAGGTATAATTAGACACCCACAAACCCATTGACCCTGACGAGGTGAAGAGCTCTCCTGCTTTTTGTTTCAGCAGTTGAATCAATACTTGCACGTTTTACCACTGTGGAGTGAAATTGAGGAAATGAAAATCTGATAATTTTGCTCCCAGTGCAGTCTAGACAGAGGAGAGCAGTTTTAGTCTTTGACAGGAAGATCTATTTCCAGTTACTCAAAAGGCTAGTGTCAATTTTAAAACTTCTCTTATTATTGATTTTCAGTTTTGTTAAAAAGGATGTTTTATTAGAAATATTAGTCCCATTTGCAATGTAAGCTTATGTCTGTTTCACAGGTTGATGAAATCATGGTTTAATTTTGGTCTGAATCACAGGATACTTCTGCCTGGTGACTTTTGTAGAAAAATATGTAGTCTTGAAGAAGTTAATTACATTGTGTCTTCTAAATCTACATAAGCCAGAACAGAACTCTGCATGCAATGCTGCAGGTACATCTAGGAAATGCATTGTATATGAAGAAACAACATGAAAAAAAATATCTAAAATAAATATAGTTTGGCAAAATATAAAGGAAGTATTATATTTATTTCAAATGTGTTGCTTTTTCTGTAGTTTTTTGTGTGATTTTTTTTTGTTTAATAAAAGATATAATTACTTACAAGTGTAAAAAAATCCAAGAATGTTAAATGGAAATCCTTTAAGCTGGACCTGGAGGCATAAGGCAATGATATTAAACTGCAAAGATAAATGATGACACATTTCTGTAATTTTGGAAGAAATATCAGAAAACTGATGTTAAATTTTGGTTACTATGATAAACAGTTTCAATTCAATATAGTGCATTATGTGTGGCTATTACCATTGATTTTGTTTTGTCATATCAATAGACTCCACTGATTTTAATGTTATATCACCTGGCTTTTACCTGTAGTATCATGTTGTCTTACATGCTGTTTTTTTGTAGAAGTTCATAATGTATTGAAAACACACATAATCATAAGAGGTCTGAATAAAATTTCAGCAGAGTCAAAAAATCCTCAAGACCCCTTAAAGACAAAATAGAAGTCATTTTATATGTACAGACTAAGAAGCTTAGGATTGGAATAGCACAGATGGTTCAAGTATTAACCAGAAATTACTTTTTCCATCCACACAAAAACGTGTCAATAAGTAAGCTACTATAGAAATAAATAAACCACTTTTCTAATTCATTAAGAGAACAGGAGTCCATTCTAGGGATGCATCACAAGCCTTGTTTTAATGCTCTGCCTTTTGCAAGGAGAAATCAAGGTATAATACTTCGATATATAATCAGTTCTGAAGCTTCGAATTACATTGGTATCTCTTTCAGCTCACTGTTTGGCAATGCTTATTGCTTTCCCCAAAACAGTTCACACTGGAAGTAATCTCTGATGTTTGGGGCTTTTTTGTCTGTGCCTGTAATGTGCTCCTGAGAGATGCAGGTCTTGAGGATGAAGAAATTGATATTAAATATGCATATCAGGACCATGTGGGTTTTTTTACAGCTGCGGCTGCTACCAATGGAATTTTATTAATCACAAATTAACAAAGCTTTAGGACTCTCAGTTCTTACTCCCACAGGGCTAGTAAAAGTAAAATTCTGATTTAATAAATCCTTCAAATAAGGAAGTAACCACCCCCACCTTCAACCCTACAACTCGTTACTTAGGCAATCAAAGTTGAGCTTCCTGCATGGATTGCACAGTTCCTTATTTGGTTGTACTTGAAATGGTAAGTACTGGTATGACTTTTTTTGAAGCACGTATTGAGCCACAAGGTGCTCTGAATTTTGTTAATTGAAAAGTCTGAATTGACCTCCTTCAATCACAAATAATTATTTACCTGACATGGAATATTGTCTCACAGAACCCCAAGGTCACACAAGATCTAAGATAGTTATTATTCAGGTTCTTATGGGGGTTGCCTCAGATTATCTAAATTCCTGCCTTTAAAATATAGTATGTGATTATTTGCAAGTCATGACAAAATTATGTTAAGTACAGTAGTACTTAACCTTTAAAGATTGTCTATGAGATACATCTTTAAAAAGGCTAGTTTAGACCAAATAGGGAATGATTACTTTACCTAGATGCTAAGTACTCTGGATAATTGCAAATTACACATCAGTTGTTTGTTATGATTTTTTTACTAATTCAACAAAACTAATGTGAGGTTGTAGTTTTTTTTTGGTGTTTTGGGGTTTCTTTGTTTGTTTGTGGATTTGTGTGTGTGTTTTTGTTTTTGCTTGCTTGTTAATTTTTGGTTTTTTTAATGTGCGTCTTTTGTTTGTTTAGGTTTGGTCACTGCTTTCAGTCACTCAAGATAGAAGATTTCCAGTAGGTAAATTAAAACCCAAAATTCCCATATTTTTTGTTATTTTCAAAATGCTCTCAAGAAATAACTTATAAACAGCAAGCAAACACTATATAATATTATAATTTCCCAGAGTAAACGTGGCTTTTTCTCAGTATTTAGAATTCAAGGCAGGTGGCTTTTTTTTTCTTCTGTAAGAATTATTAGGTGTACTTTTATCTCAGAATATCATTACAATACATAAAATCATCTTTTTACCATAGGTACATTGATAATGAGGGAAAAAGTCTAGAAATATGAAGGGAAAATTGGATGTAGCTTAAAGGAAAAGTTGAAAATCTATTGCTACTAGATGACTTCCTAATGAGAAACTTGTTCTATGAGCAGCCACTTATTTTTCCGTGTTTAAGAAACAAAATGCAATGCTCTGTAGCTAGTGACTTTTAGATCAAGATTAAGGAAAACAAGACAAAAAACAAGAGCAAAATATCTGTGAGGTGAAACATCACAGTGTGATGTGAGAACCTGCACATTCGTAACCTGCACATTTGCAGGCTGGCTGGGCTCTGACAGTGGCATGGTTCCCCTGCCTTGCATATGAACACCTCAAATTAAACCAGGAGCTGCAAACAGCAAGCAGTCTTTCTTACGGATCTCTCATCCTGCAAACTGGCTCAAGAACTACATGTTGTCACTTGCCTGTGCAGTTTAAGGAAGAGCAATGCAGCATAATGAAAGAGGAATAAGACCTGAAGTCCTCCTAGCTGTTGCTACTGTCCTCTACTGAGACCAATAAACTAATATCAATTTCTGTGCTTCAAGTAAAAAAGTTATTCCCTCCACACCCTTGTCCATGAAGGATGGCTTTAGGCACTGTCAATGTCTTTAGAATTACTGCATTCTCCACCTCCACCACCCCTTGTAGTTAAGTATGGGAGTAGGGAAAAAAAAAATCAAATTGTACGGTTTACATCCTCTCGAATAATTCACCCGAAAGGGTAAGTGAAATTTTTGTGTTTTCAGAACCACGGTTCACCTGATTTTTTTAGAATTCTCTTCTTTGAATCAAATTCATGTTCAGATAAGTCAACCCTCCTTTTGTTTCTCATTCTTGAGCCAAAGATATTGCATACTCTTGGCAGACGTTTCTGTGAAAAGAGTGAGATAATGTGGATGCTGAATTAGAAGGAGAGCAAAAAAAATATACAGACAAAATGAAGAACAGGAGAATCTGGCCTAAACTTATCCTTGTTCTTTACACAAACACACACAAGTTTAGAAACAATTCCTATTTCTCAATTAATTCCTAAATGTATTCCCTATGCAGCAACTCATGAGAGTCTAAATGCCATGAGTATGTGTCCTGAGCAACTTTGCTCTCAGACAGCTCATGAGCTTCTGTACAGAGTGGGTATCATTTAGTGGACTGAATTGACCAAAACTATTCAAAACATGACAAAGTGCAAAGGCTCAACTGTTTTGTAAATAACATGTTATAAACAAATGTTAATTATGCAATTGAACATCAATTGTTGCAGCTCTCGATGGACAATGGAAGGAGCAATTCATATCTTTAAAAGTCCATAATTACATAATTATACAATAGTCTGTAATTTCAAATAATCATGTAAATATATGACTGAAAATTTTAAAAAATCTGTGTTGCATCAGAAATGGGATAATAGGGGCTTTACTGTTGAAGTGAATTAGCCATCTCAAATGCAAGCTGTTCATTCATGTAGATCAGTCTCAAGTTCTCTATTGGAAAAAATATTTGCTGTTAGTAGTTAATAAAAATTATAAAGCAAAAGCAAAACTTTGAATTTGAGTTAAAACCAGTAAATTGCATTTTTGTTTAATTTTTCAGTAGAAGCAAAACTTAGTGCCTTGGAAAAAAGAATGACTTTCAAACGGATAAAAAGGTCATGTTGTAAGCAAGCTTTATGCCCCATAACTTATTAAGAAATCAGTGAATATTTTTTATTTGGAATTAGCTCTTCTTCTACAGCAAAGTGGATAAACACTTCAAGTAAATAAGTGGATTTTTTTTCTGTAAGTGTAAAATAAGTGCAAATTTTTTCCTTAAAACCAGAGGAAAGACAGCAGGAGAATAGGAGCAGGTTAGTTTAATACAGCAGAGTTAATAAACCATTCCATCCAATCCATAAGTTAATAAGCATGGTGGACTGGAGTCTAAAGATGTAAGTGATATAATAAGGATTTAAACAGAGTTTGTCTACCACTGAGAATCCTCAAAGGAACTTGAGGTTTTAGGCTGCAATTTTCATCACCATGAGATTTGGGGTTAATTTTGGTGTTGCATCGTGTAAACTTCCTTGTGAGAAAATGTCTTCATGCCTACAATCAGTGTTTGTATTGACTGACAAATATCTTTTACTCTTTATATAAAATTAGGTGGCAATTTTTGTGCCATGGAGGATTCTTAACATATTGGTCTCTGCCTACTTCTCACAGGCTAAACAACATATACACATGTACACAGACAACAGTTACTGACACATACAACAGTTACTGAAGAGAATTTTTTTAATCTTTCAGTCAGAAACAAGCACACTCACACACACACACATGTGAGTGAACACACACACACACAGACACACACTCTTGTTTGGGAAAAGCATTTCAGGAGTTGTTTTGAGCTCTTTCAAACCACTTATTTTGTGTATTGTTCTTGTGGAGTGATATAGTCATGGCACAACTACATTTTCTGTCACTTCTGCAGCCAAATGCTGTAATGGTATTGTCATTTTGAAAATACAAGAGACAATCCCTACTAAGATCTACAGCCCTTTCCAGAATTTGTAATGGATTAGTAGCATTGGTCCAGATGTGAAGAAAAGAAAGAGGAGTTCTTTAACAGCAAGCTTTATCCACTGATTTTGTTAAGTACATTGTTAAAAATGTTGTTGCTTTGCTTTAAAAAAATCTTAAAAAAAAGCGTTTTCAACAATTGTATTCTTTCACAAAGAATACAATTTGTTAGTTCAGTCTGAACAAAAAATAAACAAACTGCATTCCCTGCCACCTTTTTAATTATGAAAACAGCTCAGCTATGTTATCAATCTATCTTCCTGTCCTATTTCCTGCTTACATTTCTATCTTTGTACTTTCTCCCCTCCTAACATCGTGGTATTCTTAAAGGTTAAGAAGAAATACCTGTCACTCCTTCTTCTATGGAGAATACATATTGGATAAAATTTTAATTAGAGAATGCTGAGTCCAATAGATGAATTCTACACTAAGTACTGAAAGTCAGATTAGAATGCTTATTTTTTACAGTTGGAAATGTGGAGACTATTCCACAGAACTACAGTGTTGGAGGTTTTTTCTTCAAAGCTCTGCCTTCTAGTGCATCTTTTTTCATTGTTCGACCAAATGTTTATGCCATCAAAGGGACTGGCCAAAAGCAGGAATGTGATTGATCATGTCAATTTGTCAATATAATGTAGGACACAGAGTAGAGAAAGCTACAGAGGTCTTGAAATGGGTTATATGGTTCTAAGTAAAATTGAAGCACAGTGGATGATGTTCATTACTATGCCTTAAATGGTAGGTCATAGAAATTTGCACATTGCACCAGCTGAAGACTTTTCAGGACATGAGGTTTAATTTCCAGATATAAAATATTAACAACAAAGACTTATGATTCAATAATAGATGTTTTTATTAAATCTATTGAATGAGGACTTTCCTTCCTGGAGCTTGCTTATTTTCATTTTCACAACTGAAGAGTTGTTCATCCTCCACTTTACTTGGCACCTTTTGGTTAGATGACAGAAGGATCAATGTAATATGTCAGTACCATATGAACAGGAAGATGTGTCTAGATTTCACTCTGGACTTCCTTTTACTTGATACTTATTGCCTTCAGCACTTCCCTGTAGGGAATGCAGATATTAGAAGAACAGACCTAAGTATGGAGGTGCTTACCACAACAATTTTAATATAGCAGGTTTGGATATATTTCCAGCAAGTGGCTCTTGTGGAAAGGAAAAAATGTTTATCTGAAGCTAAAACTGGTTTATCTGAAGCTAAAACTGGCATGAAAAAACAGTCCAATGAAATTTAAAAGAAGATGTCTTTGCTGGTCATTTATGTGCAGGAAGTAGGTGTCATCTTTATATGTAACCTAACAAAGACTCGACAGTGACAAGCAGTAATTTGCACCACAATGATGGATAATTCCTTTAGAACAATACAAACTGGGTCCATTCCAGGTTATGGAAAAATTTTTTTTTAATAAAATAGAATACTTTTAATATTATCTTACAATGTACATAAAATATGAATTAATTATGATATCAGGCATAATCTGGATTAGGCATTAGTTAGGACATAAGGCAAAATATTCTTAATAATAGTCAGCAATAAAATATTCACATGAATACCTAGGGAAGTGTTCAGGCTTGTGAGGAATAATATTGGTAGTGAAGGTTGATGTCAGTAGCACTGAAATTAGCTCAGTTGGTTAGAGCATGGTGCTAATAACACCAAGGTCGTGGTTTGGATCCCTGTAAAGGCAATTTACTTTAGAGTTTAACTTGGTGATCCCTGTGGGTCTCTTCCAACCGAGAATATTCTGTATTTATATCCTGTGAACTCTCCACTGTCTTTAATATTACTGAAAACAGTGGTTGCTGATAACAAATCAAGACACAGTCAATACATTAGTTTTATAGCTGAAGTGTAGATCTGAGTCAAACAGCAGTGATTTTAGCACCATAATAAAATAACTACTGCTAGTCATTGACAAATGCTGGCTTTGAGTACTTCCTGCTATTTGTCACTCAAAACAAATGTTATATATTTTGATCAACTGAGTATAAAGTAATGTATCAACAAAAAGCTAAATCAAAAACAAAACAACGATTTACTAATTGAGACCAGACTTTTCAAACTGCATCCATTACTGTGGACTACTGTTCTATCCTTACAAACTACACTGCCTTCAAAGAAGAGATATATGGGATCAGTACACAGATTTGAAGTTAGCATAATGAAGACGAAGACAACACAGTCCTTATTTAATAGGGGGTAATATCTGAAGAATGAAAGAGCATAAGAAAGAAATACCAGGGGACTGCTCTATTGGCTCATACTGCCTATCAACAGGTAACCACCTTCTTCTCCACACCTCTGATGAGTAAGCACCTGCAATTCTATCCCTCTTAATCCCTTTCCTAGTTTTGCAAGGTTTATAGAGAATTAGGACAAAAGTATTAATGTGAAATAGATTTTTTTTCCATAAATAGATAGATGCATGTGTGTGTTCAAGCCCTTGTATCTACAAAATCCTTCACTATATTTACTCTGGCTGAAATATTGTTTCAGGGACATAGTCTCAATATTGAAAAATACTGCAGATTTATGAAGAGATGGTTTCTTTCTAGGAAAGTACTTGTCTTCTCATTTGCAGAAACTCTGGAAGGAGAATTTACACCCCAGAGGAGGCAGCTTCCTTGTTTAGTCTGGCAAAGGTCTGAAGAATACCTTGCAATTTTAGCAGCAGCACCACTCTAGAAATCTATCAGCAATCTCTAGGAATTGAACACTGGTGGTAGGAACTAGCTATAAATGCTTTTCAATTTGTCAGTTATTCTTGGTAGATGTACATTTTTTTTATAAAGAAAATATCTGAAATCCAAATGACTTTGATATGTAGCTATTGTGTCAAGAAAGGACTTTGTAACATAAGAAGTAACAGATATCCTTAGATTAATCTGCAACGTGATGAAGGAAGAGAGAAGAAAACCATTTCTTTCACTGTCTCTTAGGAAAACAAATTGTCTCTAATGATTCACAAGTCAGTATTTATAACTCAATATAAATTTATATTGAGTTATATATAACCCCATTTTATAGGTTTTCTTTTAAGAAAAGCTCTTCATTGAAATGAAAACAAAAACATTAAATGAAAATTTCAATGAAAACTTTGCACTACATAATATAATATTAAGGTTAAACTTCTAGCAAGTTTTCTTTGAAAATACACTACTTCCTAAGGATGGTTTAGTATATTCTGTGAAAGAGCTAGAATACATCATTTTAAATGCATGTCGAACTGCATGTGCTAAAGAACAGACAAAAATGAGTTACCATTCCTGTCTAAGGCTATTTTTGCACTATGGTATGCATCTGTCTAGAGAACATCTTCTTAAATGCTACCTAAAATAAAACTTTTAATCTCTTTTTGTTTGAAGATATTTTTTCTTTTAAATCTGTTAACCTTATTTTTACATAGTTATGTGTGACATTAATTTGGCCCTGGAAATGCAAGGTGACAATAAATAATCTTCCATAATCAGTTTAAAAAGAATTTCCCCAACTCTGGGTATCTGATAAAATGTCTTTACTAAAGTTGGAAGTTTTGGGAAA
>VWYI01010671.1:46218-61587 GCA_013399455.1 Anthoscopus minutus
CCAATCAACAAAAAAAATCCCAAAAAAACCTCAACCCAACAAAATACCAAGCCTAAACCAAATAAAAAGGGGGACTACTTTAACTTGCAAGTGCTAATCTGCCACTCTATCATGATTAAAACACTAGAAACAGTTCTAGACGAGGACATAACAATATTGGAAGAACTGCAGCCATGTTAGATACTTGAAAGAACACTACGGAATTCAATCATGTTTCATCATCTCTAATTCTGCCACCTTTCCTAGGTTGTTTGGATGAAGTTGTCAGATGTCCGCCCTGAGACCTCTAATTAATGAACATTTAGGGAATTTGTCTGTCTAGGCCTGTTTTAATCATGTTTCCTAGCTAAAACTTTGGAGGATGTTTCAATTGTGGTTCAGATGTCACTTGGATAACACACTTCAGCACCTGGGAAACCTAATGCCTACCCAGATCCCTCTATACAGCCTTCCTGTCCTCCAGCACTGCTGTCCAACTTGCTGTCATCCTAAAAATCAGGATGCCCTCTATCTCCTCATCCAGATCACTGATAATGATATTAAATAGGACTGGCCCCAATACTGAACCCTGGGGAATATCACTCTTCTAGGTGTAACACCATTCACCACTGCTCTCTAGGCTCTGTCATCCAGACAGCTTTTTACACAGGGAAGAGTGCAGCCATCCAGGCCATCAGCAGCCAGTTTCTTCAGGAGAGTGCTGAAGATGGTGGCAAAGCCTTTACTAAAATCTAGGTAGACAAAATCTACAGACCTTTCCTCATCCAATATTCAGGTCACCTTGTCACAGAAAGAGATCAGGTTGGCCAAGAAAGACCTGCCTTTCACAAACCTTTGCTGGCTCAGCTGGACTTCCCGGTTGTTCTGTGTGTGCTTTCTTATTTTATGGAAGTAATTTTGACATACGGTATAGGCTGACTTCATATCTCTGCTGCATGACCATCATCCTCACACCTGGAGGTGTGTGTTGTGCTATCACGTGGCAACACAGAATTCCTTGCATTATCTGTGATGGGGTCCTGTCATTAATCGTGGTTGTGACCCCTAATGAACAACATCTGCCTCTCATGGGCAAGAAAAGAGAAAAGAGGTTGCTGTTCTTATTCTGAAAAATAAAGTAATTCAAATTCTTGGCAATTTCTCATTACATATGACACGACTAATTTAATTGCTAAGTTTGTTTAATTTTGAAAATTTATGCAGTGCTTTGCAAAATACAGCATGAGCATGTCTTGCTCATTGCCTTTGAGGCAGCAAAGGACTACAATTCTCTTTTTCTATTCTGCCACATGGGGATCAGAAGTGCCAGATCATGTAACTGTACTTTCAGAAAATGTGATCAATAATAAAAGTTTATTTCCTTATTGCAAAGTGTCCTGTTCTTTGACTTTGAACTCTTGCTTCAGGTCTCTGTCAGACTAGAGGAGGCATCTCTGTAAAAAGTTCATTATCAAAACTACATAATGCCAGAAGTTATCTGCTCTAGTGCTATAGTTTTCTAGATAGAAATAGTGTGTTTACCTCCTACAGCAGCTCAGTAATTTCTCTTCATTAAAAAGATGTGCAGCACTGCAGAGCACGTGTCTTTTGTACTGTGTCGATGTGCAAAACTGGGAGCTGCAGTCAGACAATGCAGGCTTTTTTGCAGTCAAAATGATTGTTGTCAGAGAAAAGGAGGACTCATCAGCTTGCACATTTGTGTATCAAGAATCTCAGATGGTGGGGGATGGTTTTGGTGTTTTTTTAACACCATCTCAGAAGAAAGTGGGCCATATTCATTCGTATTAAAACACGGTATCGGTAGTTTATGAATTGTGGTTTTTTCTTTAGCTGTGCTTTATACTTTAATCCAAGGTAATTAATTTTAATATTAACTAATCAGGTGATTTCTTTCTGTGACACATTAAAATTTGTCAGCAGTGTTAAATTGCTACATTAACCTAGAAGTGAAGAGCCACTTACAGACATGCAGTCTGTTATAAGTGTTTGCTTCTTTGTGATTATGTCTAAATTCTTTCATTGCCTGTCTCTCTAGCTCAAGGAAAATAATGGTGCCTTGTTTTCAAAAGCATTAATATCTACTTAATTTCTCATTAAAAAAAACCACAAAAAGCAATTTAATTTTGTTAGTTAAAAATTAGTTCAAGAAATATGTGAACATTTTCCCAAAATTTTCTCTCAATTAAAAGAATTAATAGAACTGAAAAAGAAGAAAAAATATTTCTATAAGCCAAGACATGCATGTAACATTTACATGAAGAAGGATTGACATTTTATCTTCAAGTCTTAATGTAATGGAAATTAAAAGATAATAGATGCCATGATCATGACAAAAAAAATCTGGCCTATTATAGGCAATGGAATTTTTGTAGTATAGTTATTGTACAGATGCCTAATGCAAGGTAAAATATTTTGTTGTGACCCCATATGATAGATACAAAACCCACAATCCTTTAAGGATTATCCAGCTGCATCTCTAACACCTTCCATAGATAATAGTCTGAACAAGATATTTAGTTTAAAAAATACACAAATTCATATTAATGATTTTTCAAAGCTCTGCACCATTTGAACTCCCTGAGACCATTGTTCAACTTTTCTGACTCTGTTAGTTTTGGGTAGATTCATATCAGATTTCAACTCTGCCAAAATTTGTTCACTGATTGTTCCTCAAGAATGCTGGGCCCCTCACTACAAGAAAGACATAGAGGGGCAGGAGCTCTTACAAAAAAGAGCAAAGAAGTTGGGGAAGTGCCTGGAGTGTCGAATGAGGAGTGACTGAGGGTGCAGGAGGCTCAGGAGACCTTATCACTCTCCACAAGTACGTGAATGCAGGTGGTAGCCAGGTGGAGTTCAGACTCTTCTCCCAGGCAGCCAGTAGCAGGACAAGAGGACATCATTTCAAACTGTGTCAGGGTGGTTTAAGCTAGACATTAGAAGGCATTTCTTCACAGAAAGGGTGATTAGACATTGAAATGGGCTGCCCATGGAGGTGGTGGAGTCACCATCCCTGGAGGTGCTTAGACTGGACATGACACTTAGTGCACTGGTCTAGTTGACCTGGTGCTGTTTGGCACAGGGTTGTACTCAATGATGTCAGATGTCTTTTTTAACCTAACTGATTCTGTAATTCTGTATAGTGATTAGAAAACATGGATTAGTGGTGGACTTGGCAGTGTCAGGTTAATGGCTGGACTTGATGGTCTTAAAGATATTTTCCAACCTACACTATTTGACTGTAGGTTTTTAAATAAATTAAATTCATCTAGAGGATATTTTATGATTCATTTTTGAATCATGGTAGAAAATACCCATTTTTTACAACCAATTCAAGTAAAAGTATTCCATAAACACTACCCTGAATTCTCAAGAAAAAGAATTTAAATTATTTTAGTATTCAAAACAGTGTAGAATTAGACTTCTCTAGGCTGATTTTGTAATTGGCTTTCAGAAATTTCTAATAATATCTCACAAGGGGTAAATGTAGTACTATAGACAGATAAATCTTTTCACAGGCAGCAAGATGTGAGTTTGGCAAGAAATTTATGGTAACATTAACCAAGTAACTGTTATTCTGTTAGGATCTGCTGCATCACCTAGTCCTGTATTAGCTATGCAAGGCAGTCTGTACGTCCATTTCAGAAAAGTACACCTCACTGAAGTAAACATTTGTCAGTCCAGGTGAGCTGAAAAAAATACATAAATCAACAAATAATTTGTAGACAAAGTATAAACCATTGTATAACTTACAGCAAATTGTAAACTTATTGTATGTTTGATGGTATAAACCTGCAAAATACATGCCCCATTATAGCTCTTTCTTCTTGTTTCTTGATCCCTTTCAAACAGAATTCTAAAAAGTTCCTAAACAGATTAGGGTGGCAGGATGATTTGTACACTTCTAAACACTTGAGCATTTCCCATAGGAGTTGTGAAGTACCCCAGGAAGGCAAAGAGCAGATATAACATACAAAAACATGTTAAACTTTCAGGCAGAGCTTTGTAAAAATACATACCTCCAGGGTGGTGAGATTGCACTTTTATTAGGATTGAATATTTATGACTTTATAGACAAGGAACTGGCTTTTTTTAGGTCATGCGCTACCATTCAACAGCTCCTTTCTAGATCAGACGAAAGTTCCTTTTTAGTTCCTTTCTTTTGCAAGGAATAGAACCATATGTACTGGATGATGTGTGGGCAATACAAAATTTACCCTTTGGAATGACCCAAAACCATCTGGATACCTGCATAAATCAAAGCATGCAGAAAGGTATTACTCTGTGGCTGTGCAACACAGCTCAGCTTCAAAGAACTGTACAGCTTCCCTGCATCCTACTTCCCTTGGCCTCCTGCACTTCCTTCTTTGCACTTTAAATAGTTACAGAACAACTAAGTCCTGCAGGTACTGATGAGATCAGGCAGCCTTTCTGCAGTGACAGCTCGCACAGCCCGACTCTGCAGGTTCCCTTACTGCAGACTCCCATATTCCTAATACATCTCCTGGTTCTGAGACTCGCTCATTCAGCCAAAATCCCATCTTTGCTGCTGCCACTAGAGGGATCTGTGCAGTTAGCTCCTGTTCCTCTCCCTTGAGTCAAACTGGGAGGAAGGCCAAGTACTGATTTAAAAATTTTATTTTTTGTTTGTTTTCTTTTTTTGTTGTATTATTGAGTCTGATAATACAATGTGCATTATTTATAACTTAGTCTCCTGTTAAGCTAGCTTTAAAACATTAGAGCTAAATTATATTTATTCATCATTTATTAACTCTTGATTTGTGCTGGTGGCACTCAGGATTTCCATCCAAACATAATCCAGGATTACCTATACTTTGAGGTCAAACAAAACTGCATATTCTTGCTATAAATTTGGTCCCATCATTACCAAATTACCTCTTAGTTGCTTAAGTATAGAACTGAAAGAAATAATTGCATATATCTATGCATGAGCAAATAGCATGAAAATTACTCTTGTAAATGTACATCTTGAGGGAAAAAACCAGAAGGTAGTTCTTCATATAAGACAGGAAAGGATGATATATGGTTTATACCATGTGAAAAGTAGATCTTAGTATTTCTATACTTATTATATAACAAGAGCCTCAGTTCAAGTCAGGGGCTTTTTAAATTTTTAAAATAAGTATTTAAAGATTCATTTTTGATATATCATTGAAAGGAGTTTATAGTTTTGAGAGTTTTTCCTAGCTGATAATCAAATTAAACAGAGAATAGGGTTAAAAATTGAAAAATGTTAAAAATGTTTTTGAAGTTGCCAGAGAACACTTCAGCTATCACTCTGCTGTGGGAACATTGTTTGAGGAAGCTGGTAAGAACAGAAAAACTTCAACATTTCCTTGTTTGAAACTTCTTGTAGGTCAACAGTGACTGAAAATAATTACATTGGATTGCAGCCTCAGTCCAGTTCTTAGTGGACAAGTGTCCATGTCACAAAATCCACCATTGTAATTGGCAATAGTTGGCAGGCTCAGCAGAGAAGTCAAGGATTGAATGGGCATGGAAATTAAACTATTCTCCTGCCCCTAATTGTGGACCTTTCAAGTCACCGTTGAGGAACATTGTTTGGGAAAAGTTTCATGGCCGTTGGCAATGCTGAACATGCCCTGTGGATAAACATCGAATTTCCATCTCCAAGGTCTTAATCTGGCACATTTTGAAGCCTTAAAAGTCACTCTGGGGTGGGGGAACTGAGGGAAAGACACTTCTTTTTTTCCCTGTTATAGAAGTAATATTTTCTTAAAAAAAGTAAAACCCACAGTTGAAATTAAGAACATAATCCTTCTTCCAAAATACTACCCTGTATTCATACATATTAATTAATACAACAGAGGTGTGGTGGGGTTTATTTTTTTAATGAATCCAGCCTTATTATTTTTTGTTTACTATGTATTTTGGTATAAAAGTGATAATGTTTAAATGGATTACCTAAGTAGCCTTCTTTAGATACACCACTGGTGCCCTATTCTAAATGCTAGGACCACTTGTGTTCATGGCTGGAGCCATGGGACTCAGACACTCCCATTGGTTTCTCCTGGACTTCAGTGGGAACTTCTGCTTAACACCTGATAAAAAATATTTTTTTAGTCTAATTCTAATTGGAACTGGACATAAAAATCCAAAACCTTTGAGCACTATCAGCTTGTTTTCCCTTCCACAGAAACAATAATATTTTTCTACTGTATTTCATAATGGTTTTATGGGTTAATAAAATATGTCAGCTTCCTGCCTACTCAACAACTACAGTAGTTTCTACTCTTTCGAGACTGATGACTTTTGATTTTCTTTTCAGTGAGGAGTAAGAGGTAAATCATATGGCTTTTCTTAATACTGGCCTATTTAGGGGATTTCACCTTAGGTGACTGTAATGGCTGACACATGGACTCAGATCAGCAGGGAATCTGAATCATTCATTCAAAAGGAACAAGCTGGCTTTATACATATTTTCAAGGCGCAGTATTTCCTTACATGGTAATTCCCACTCCATGACCCATTCCACATTGCCATGGCATCAACGCTCTCTAAATGTCCGTCTGTGGGGCAATCACACGCTGTTCACCTGTCAGTCAACTCCTGGCAGGCTCTGCTCTGTAGGGGTCTGCCCTGACACCTCCTCACCCCAAGGGCAGGCAGAGAGAAGTCTCTCTGTGCCACCACGTGCTCCTTTGTGCCACCACGTGCTTCTGTGGGCTGCTGTGTGCCTCTTTGTGCCACCATGTGCTTCTCTGTGCCACCACGTGTTTCTCTGTGCCACCATGTGCTTCTCTGTGCCACCACGTGTTTCTCTGTGCCGCCATGTGCTTCTCTGTGCTGCCAAGTGCCTCTTTGTGCTGCCATGTGCTTCTCTGTGCTCCATGTGCTTCTCTGTGCCACCAAGTACTTCTCTGTGCCACCATGTGCTTCTCTGCACTGCCATGTGCTTCTCTGTGCTCCATGTGCTTCTCTGTGCCACCATGTGCTTTTCTGTGCTGCCATGTGCTTCTCTGCACGGCCATGTGCTTCTCTGTGCTCCATGTGCTTCTCTGTGCTCCATGTGCTTTTCTGTGCTGCCATGTGCTTCTCTGTGCCACCATGTGCTTCTCTGTGCCACCATGTGCTTTTCTGCGCTGCCATGTGCTCCTTTGTCTTGCCATGTCCCACAGCCTGCAGTTCAACCCCATCCCATCTCTTCCCCCATTATTGAATGATTTTTAGGATAAACCTCAATGGGAGACACTTCTCTAAAGAAATTACCTAAAAGACCTAAAAGATTACCAGGTACCTCAGCTTTATGTATGATTAATATTTTAGTGATGGTTTGTTCCAGATTATTTAGGTAACAGTGGTCTAAATCAAGAGGTAAATATTACATGGTTGTTTGGGTTTGGGTTGCAATTTTTTTAATGTTGTTTAAAAGCCAATTAGCACACAGGTTACTGTTGTACCCATGGCAATAACAAGCATATACTCACTGCTCTGCTCTGGGAGTATTTTGCTTTTTTTGTATGATTACTTATTGGGTATGTGAGACCATATTGTTCTAATGTTTTGTTCATATATAACAGAATAATTAAATTTCTAATCTGCTTCTTTAAATGAGATAATAATGGCTTGTGGCTTGTTAGTGGAACCAACTTCTTATTGAAAACAAGTTTGTCAGTACTTGTGACATAGAAACCTGAAGCAAAACACTAAATGGAAATACAATGTTAAATGTTACTTTTGTTTTTGAAAGTGCATGATTTCTTGCCTCTTGTTAGTTACCAGTTGTGTAATCTGGCATATGACTTCTGAGTTTCATGCATGGTCTGAGAAGTTTTCCAAGATAAACTATCAGACAGAAGGCTATTTCAAAGGCTTCCTGGGTAAGTCTACATGTCTTAGTAAACTTCAGTGGCATGCCTTCATGAAAGTTTGACTAATTCAGCTTCCAGTACTCATGACTACAGTTTCGCTTTTACCACTGAAGGAGATTCCATGCAAAAGAATTGTAAAAGCTTTCTGAGATCAGCTGGGATTCAGTGCTAAATCCCCAAAGAGACCCTGTTCTTCAAGATTTCCAGCATGCTGCAGTAACTGTCCTCCTGAGCCAAGGGTCCAAAGGCACACAGCAGCTGCCTTCTCCCAAAACATCTGTGAATGATCCAGAGATCTTCCAACCAAACCAACCAGACCAATGTTTCCATCAATGAGTACTGATATTCAGGTATACTCAGTCATTTGTAATTAAACCAGATAGTTATGGTAGTTTAATGTAGCTGACTATTATTATATTCTGATACTGGAATTTGCATTTATTCTTTCCTTTGTTTGCCCTTTTGACTATCAAATGACCACAGAAGTTTTAATAATTGTGCTCTGATGCACAATGTTTGGTGCTTGCTTCCACTGTGCATTGGGTTGTTTGGGTAGGGGAGAAGTTGCCTCTTCTGTATTGTATCTCAATTAATATTTTTGAGAAGCACACATTTTTAATCCATATAAAGAAAAAGAAAGTTATATTCATGTTCATGTTTGAGAGCTAAGTGGAGGGTTGAGGAAGATGAGGAAGAACTGTGATCTGAAAAACAAAGGCAGAACTCTTCAGCCTTTTTTCAACTGTAGTACAGCTATTTTCTTGACCTTTGCTGATATAGATGGCTTTGGGTAATTTTTAGGTCTTCACTCTGTTCTCATCATTGCTCAAAGTTTATAACACCTGGCAATAAAGTTTAAAAATTGTTTAAATTTTCATATTCTTGTTGAGGGAGTACTAATTGGAAGGTTGAAAAGTTTAAAAGTTCTGTAGCAGAAAGTGTTATCTCAAAAGGTTGTTAACAGAAAACAAATTTCTTACAATTTTATTTGTATGGTAGTTATTGAAAATGGTGCTAAGCTGACAGTACAAATACAGTTCTTTGTGGACCCAAATAGGCACCACAAAATACTGTTCTCAAACTTGGTCCAAATCAGCACCTTTCATAATTGAGCCTCCCATGCACTTGTTTTTTTCAACTGCTCTTTATCATAATTTCTTGTTTTGGTCTCAGCTTGACTACAGCTGATATTTTTGTTCAGTAATGAGATAAATATTTTACTATACTCCAAGGTCTATGCTTTATTGTCCTCTTGTACTCCATCTGACAAGGCCAGGATGTTAATTAACAGACCCCTGCTTGTTTGTCACTTTTCTTTTGTCTGATGATACTTTGAGAATCTTTGCATGCAATCAAATTTCTGAAATACTCATTAAAGAACTCTGCCTCCATCCAAAGAGATATTTAAGTGAAACTCCTTAGTGAGATCAGATATAGTACTTGCTAAAGTTTTAGGATAGAAATTAGCATTTCTTTTCTGATTCTAATTTTCTAGAGCCATGTATTTATTTGGAATACCAACAAAATGAATTGTGTATTCCTTTAATTTGATCTTTTTGCAAGAAGCAGTTGAATTTTATGCATGATACTCTACCCACACATATTGGATGACACCCATTTGAGAATTTCTTTTTCCTCCCAAATATAGTTGGAACTGCTGCATCTCAACAATTTCTATGAGCTCCTTATCTCAGAAAATTGGTGATTGTCTACAGCACCACAAAGTTACTGCTGGCAAATGATGGCAATTTAATTTGTAACCTATAAACACATATATTGCACAGTGTAAGTGCCTTGGTTCTTATGTCTTTTTAAACATTTGTTGCTCTGAGGAACAACCATATTAATAGTGTTGTTCCTTCACTCATATTTCTGTGTGTCATCTCTTAATAATCATGTCCATTCAGACAGACTTATCTGTGATTTTAGTAATATAAAATCAAATGGTCATATAACTAAATAAAAATGAATGAAAATAAAGGTTGTTTGTGGTTTCCATGGTTCACTCTAAGAATAATAAGAAAATTATGATTGATGGGATTTGCTAAGGAAGCTAGAAATTGAAGTGTCAATCAATTGTGAAATATTAATAGAAATTGGGCACCTAAATTCCTCAAATATTCCTAGTTTAATTTGGGAAGTTTAGTGGTAATATTTAAAATAAGTTCACTTAGAAACTGTAAATATTAAATTCTGAAAGTTTTTCTCTTTATAAAACAAATCTATATTTGCTGACATAATTTGCATCTATTTTATAGAATTACTCTTGTATTTGTTTCAGTCTGCCTATTAAAAAAGATGTTAAATCTTTGAGTAAAAAAATCAATATTCAAAATATGTAGATGGATAATTCTAGCAGCTACTTATGGTTATTGACCAGCATAATAGACAAGATGTTTGCAGTCTCTGAAGTGAAAATGGAATATATCCCCAAAGTAACACCAGAGTGCACAAAGGATATATAAATACCAAAGCACCCAATGAATCTGACAAAAACCAATTTTGTTTATAGTCCTATCATTCAAAGGTTAAAACATTGAAATTATACACGGCAAACAAATTATTTGCAAAGTGGAGCATGTTCCTGTTCTGATCATTCTCATTTCTTTGCTTGACTTCCGAATGATTTTTGTTTTATAATACAGTTTCATATTTGACTTCTTCAGGCTTGGAAACTTCTGTCGAAAATGAGAAAAGCCACTGACTTTGTCAACAAGACATTTTGAAAGCACTGCATAATTAGAAGGCAATGTCAACAGAACCAGACTAGTGAAGAACAGTGGCAGGGAACTTGTATGTGTTTAAGATTCCTGAATCTTGGTCCTGTGCATTGACCATGTCATACTGAGACCATGTCACCCGTTATGTAGTCCTCTGCATTATTTTTTGAGTACCTCAGTTGCCATACATGGTACCATAAGTTAGTCAACTGCCTGTTGTTGTGAACATCAAGTTTTCAGCATCATTTACTCTGCAGCTTCCTTGATGGAGTTTGTGCAGACTATGATGATTTGCAGCTTCACTGTGGTGTTTATGGGCTCAATAAAGAAAAGGTTCTAAAAAGAATATGGGCACTGAAAAAGGAAATACAACCTTTTCTTCAGGAGCACAGAGCAGAACAGACTAAACATTTTTGGAATTTCTTGCCTGCCACAAACAGATGATGATTCCCCACAGACATTCTTACTGATTTTATACCCTCAACGAAAGTCTTTAGGGCGTGAATAAAAATTTCAGATATATAACAAGCCATCTTCTCTTTACACATGAAGTTTGATGCTTTGTGGCAAGATCTTGGAAGACAGGGAATGTCTTATTTTCAAACTTTAAAGACCAGCAAGACATAGAAGTAGTTGATATTTAGGCCTAGGTTTCACTGGAGATACCAGTGAGCTAATGCACTCCTTTACTCTGTTCCTTTACTCTGCTCTACAGAGCAGTGAGCTCCATGTAATACTTGCCTGGTGTTAGCTACAACTGGAAAGGCAGATCAGGAGAGGACTTAAAAACTTATCCTGCTATAGATGCAGTTGCTTTCAGGTGGCTTGGAATTTAAATTGCGGTTGTTTGCAGCAGTCTATGTAAGCATCTTGCACTTTACTTTCAAGTCTTTAAACATTTTACTGAAAAATGACCCACCTTTATATAGCTTCTTTTGAGATTTAACTAGCCAAAGCAGTTATGGGAAACTACAATACCTAGATTTACCTCCTGCACGTCTAGAGTTGTGTTAGTCTCTTCCTTTGTGCTGCATTTATAATATGTTGTTACATGGAAAAAGGAAATCTCAGTTTCAACTGAGAGAAGGGAAAAATTACTTTAATTTTGAACTGAGTTGTAGTGTGTTTTTGAGATAAGTGAAAATCGAATGTGTTTCTGCAGAATGTATTTTCTACATATGGTCATATTAAAATGTATTAGGTTATTCATGAGATTTTTGGCAAAGTCACGATGAGTTTTTAAAGTAGTGATGTGATTTGAATTGCCAGCACATTCCTGAAGAGTGTATGCTCATTTTCACAAAAGGTCACAAGTATATTAAAGGTTTTAAGCGCAAAGCTCTCAGTTATCTATATCTTTTTGAACTGGATGTAGCAGGGACAGCTAGAGGAAAGGTGATGGGATCAAGCTATCCTTCTCCCCAAAAACTCCTACCTGCTGTGCTTGTCAGCGCAGTATAAATATACACAAAGAAAGATCTCAGGAATCTCTGTGAACAGAAGTGTCTTAAATCAACCTCTGCAGTCTGAAGAGCTGTTGTGCTTTCCATTCTCACTTAGATCCATAGATAAGGCCCCAAGACATTCCTGTATTTGCAATCCTTCAGCTTCCAGGGACTGCTCTAAATCCATAAGTCAAAAAGCAGGCGCATCTACAAAATTTCTGACAGAGCACTAGAAGCAGCAGCTGCCTGGGACCGTCATTTCTGTTATAAACTAGTTCTTAGCACTTACTTTAAGACTCATTATTTTCTTTTGCAGTTGCAAAGTGGCCAGACTTTTATATACCAGAGTTAGCAGAAACAGATGTTATTGATGTACTATGGGTGATACACTTTCAACCACAGGTTTTTAATCCATTTTACCAAAACTATATTAAAGCCATACTGATGCTTCTAACTTGTTTTTTCTTCATACTCCAGATTTTGTCAAGTTCTTCCAATCTTTCTTTGAAAATTATGCTTCTGATTTTTTGCTTCTTTAATACTCAATATTACTTCATTATCATATTTCTTCTAGCATCATATTCTTACCCAGTTAGATGAATTCTATGCTTGTAGGTGAGTTAAACTTGTGAAACCATTAAGGTATTTTCTAGAAACCTTCCTTACCATGTTATCATCAACATGCAGCCTCAATTCCCTTTTTCCACTGCATTTTTATCATTATTTTTAAAAAAAGTCTTTACATGTATTTCCAGATCAGGAGACTGTGTTGTCCATGTGGTGTCAATGTACATGACACCTACCAGAGAAGATGTCCTTTAGAAAAATGCTGCATCATGGCTTTGTATCGTGGCACAGCAATGCAGTGCCATAGGAGCCAGGAAAATGTCAGACTTGTCATGTTGTTTCTGGTTTATGTAGTTCTAATGTTTGTTTAAACCATAAGGTTTAATCTAGTGTCAGCGACTGCAGAAGGATGCACTTAATTGGCATCCTAGAAAGACGACGCGCTCATTTTAAGTAGGATGATTGCTGGAGAGCACATTCCCAGCAGTACACATCAATTACTGTGGATGAGAGGCACACCTACTTGGTTGAACTGATGTGTCTGTTGCTGTCTGGGGCATCACTTCTCCAGGGTTGGTTTGCACATGCCTGCTGGTGAGAGGAAAGGTAGCAACAGGGGAGCTGTGGGTGTGCGTGCTGGCAGACATGCTCTTTGGGAGCATTTCTACTTGCCAACGAGCATTTGGTGGCAGATTTCTGTGGGAGGAGTTCCTATGGAAACAAAACGGATATTTGGTCTTTCCAGCTTGCTCATTCAGTTTGCATTAAGTTCAAGTGGTTTAAACTTAAACTCTTAATAATGCCAGCCCCTATCTCTAAATCTACTCATAGTAGATTATGGGCGTGAAACAATATTCTTGTAAATTCGCATTATCTTTGTTATTTTGCAAGCTACAACCACTTCTTTCCTTGGTGCTTCATTCTGAGAACTAATTCAGTCCTATTCATTAATTTGTTGCTTTTAAATATTATGATAATCAACTTTGTCAGAAAAAAATTATATATCCAGGAATGTAGCTACCATTAATTTCAGCAATGACTGGATAGAAAAATTATTTTTTTTGCCATTGCATAAGTATAAAATATGACTCTTCTTTCTTGAGGTATTCAGAATGCAAAAATCAAAAGAAAAATTAAATAACCACTTATCAAGATAATGAAGGCCAGAAGCAAGACCTTTTGTTTGTTTGTTTATTTACGAGGTTAAGAAAAAATTAGAATACAAGTAACAATAATTAAGAAAAGTAGAGATAATAATTATTTGCTCTATATTGTATATGTACGGTGTCCAATTACATAGTTAGTTTTGCTATATCATTTATTAATATTAATAAAGTAATTATTTGAAATAATGTGTGTCACATTGTGATAACATAATCCTTTGCTCCACAGATGTTTCTTTTAAGTGTTTGCCAATCAGTTCATATCACATGATAATAGTATGACATACAGGAAGTGCTTTTCAAAACAAGGATAAAAAGTGTTAGAAAAATAATGGTTGCTTATTTTGTTCTTTCATTTACTTAAGCTTATCAGGTTTGTTTTGAGATTTTTTTTTTCCCAGGAAGATTGAATGTGAATCTAGCATGCAGATGGCATGTAATTGCATTTCCTGCATTGTTACTATATGGGTTTCATTACTTTTTTCACAGCAATGCACGGAGGTTTAATCACCCAAGGCTAGCATTTGCTGGTAAGATGTGTGTATCTAGCAGTCTTGCTCAATGGTCAGGGAGCTTACCCCTTGCCTCACGCACTTCTTCCATTATTGCTGTACCATATGTTCTTTACAAATCCAAAACAGAAGAATCATAAGCACTAAATTTACCTGGGACTAAGCTGAAGCTTTCCAGACAGTTACAAAAAACCACAGTAATTCTTCTCTTGCTGTCTCGCCTCAGGAGATTTCTTTTGCCTCTCTGTTTTGCCCAAGACAAGTAGTTATCAAACTGAACTTCTGGAGTGCAAATTAGGGTTATCCCTTTTTTGAGAACGTACTTGCTCATTCTGACTGCTTGTGAAATGAGCTATGAAATTTGCTTCATCTCCCCTGATGTTTACACAGGCGAGAAAGATTTTCCCACACTTGTGTGTATCTATGATTTAACTACAAATGACATTGTACTTCTCTAACATTAACCCCTTAATCTAGTACATTTCTACAAATAACCACCTGTAGTCAATTCTTTATTCATAAGCCTTATCTGTTGTTACAGTATATAATCTGTGAGAATGCCCTAATTTTTATCATTCTCTAAGCCTGTCATCATGGCTGAGACAAGGCTTATCCCTCTGAGCAGATGAGATTAGTCGATCATGTTGAAATCAGAAGAGGGATTATAATGCTTGTAATACACTGAGTCAAATTAAATGCATTTTGTTTGTACATCACAAGATCTTGTTGCTAAGGCTTTGGTGTCTTCTGCTGACTCTATAAATTGCCAATAAAACATATGAAGGATGGGTACGGGAATGAAAAGTCAAGCAAAAAGCAGAAACAAATAAAAATATTTGCTTTATTAGCCTGGTAAACTAAAGGCTTAATTGTTTTGATGTCACCACCAAAAATAGGGTTTTCACCAAAGATACACGGTAGTCTACATTGCAAGTTAGTAATTTTAAGTTGTCTTTGACCAACTCTAAGGACATATTTTCTTCTGAACAACTTCTTGACTCTTTGTATTTATCCCTTCTGGGCAGGTTACCTTTGCCCTGACTGTTTTCTCAGTATGCAGCATAAACACAGGGTATTTTTGGGCTGTGACTAATAAGAAAGAAAATACATGT
>VWYI01010674.1:0-12868 GCA_013399455.1 Anthoscopus minutus
TACTGCACAGAACATACACGCTTTTTAACTCCATAGGTATTATTTTGGTATTAAAATACCTCAAGATTCTTAAGTTTTTGAAATATAAACTGGAGAGAACATTTTCTTGAGCAAGTATGTGATTTGATGACATTACTATAGTAACTCAAGCATGAAGAACTTCTTATGAAAATCTGTATTAATCAAATACCCAAAGGAAGATCAAATACCCATTAGATATAAGCAATTTATGAACACGAACCAACACTAGTATTTTAATTACCATACTTATCCCATGCCTTTTTAACAGTTTTAACAGTTTATTATTTTGCATTGTCCTTTATCCAGCATAGCACTAAGGGTGCACACAACATAGGAAAACTGTATTATACTCCATAAAATTTCATTCAGTACCACTAACATACCAGTTTCTCTTGACCTATGCTAATATCCATTAACAATCAAAGTATGTTCCACTTTACAGAGCAAAAACAATACCCTTATTTTCCCACACAAAGACTGCAGATGTTTTAAAACCTGTCAGAACAAAATGTAAAAAACCAAAAAAAACAAAGTGAACAAGTTGCAACAAAGTAAACTGAGCTTCCAAAACAAATTTTCATGCCTTGTACAGCAAAGCTCCACAAAATATACTGACACTTGTAGGAAACAGGAAAGACACAAGACTTCTCTACAGATAATTATAGTAATTCCAATGACACTTACTGGAAGATAATCAGCATAAAACTAGAATAAAAAGCTATGCAAGAATTTATTTGGGTAATTGGAATTAATTCTGGAGTCTTACCAACTATTTCTCCTAGCTTCATACCTAAAAACTTCAGTTTTTGACGACCAGAATGCCCATCTGGACAGATGAAACGGACAGGAAAACCTTTGGCAGCAGTTGTTTATCAAAGTGTTTGTAAAACTCATCTTTCAGTACACTAACGTTTTTTAAACTGTAAAGAAACACAACTTTGTTATCCTATTCCTCAATGAAAGATAAATCTTACTATATAACTTATTAACTTAAAAATAAAAAACCCTCAAACTGCTCTGACAAACTTGAAAGACAAAACAGATAAATGAATAACTATGTAAAAATCAGAATCCATCCGCATGTCTTTATTTCCTTTTGAAAAAGGACAACATTCCTTTAATACCAAGCAGAAGTCAGTTACATGCCTAACAGAGTACATATCAAATCGTGGAAAGACTGAAAAAGATTTAATATAAACTTCTGCAACTTAAATCTGCAGCAGATACATGCAACAAATACACACTTTCCTAATTAGAACTACTTTGCAGCTTTTATTCCTTTTTGTCTGTTATGTTTTAAAAGTCTAGCTACTAAATTTGCCTCTCCTAGTTAGAGAGTCAAACAGTATATATTTAATCTACTGATATATCTTCTGAAGCCTGAAAGCGTCTCCAGGTTCTTATTCTTTATTCAACATTTACTGGTAACAGCTTGTAAAATTTTGTTTGGACAGGAAGAGGTAAGAAAACATTGTTATTTCAGTTAATTCTCTTTTATCTTCTTCCTATTCTAACACCTAGAGCTTGTGACATTCCAAAACTTTGGAATGGAAGGAAAAAACCCCAAAACAATAAATAAAATTTAAAAGAAAACAAAACCAAACCCATCTAAAACATTGAAAACCTCCCACCCTGTCACACTGGAAAAATCTCTTCCCAGAGAAATTATATGCACATTTCTTCTGCCAATTCCTATACATACATAATGACCACATATATATATTCCTATACATATATGACTATATATTATTTTGAAATCTAATATAAAAAGGCAAAATTCACATCCGAAGTATTAATCAAAAATCACATTTTGATCTGTAATAAGAAGAAAGCTCAGTATTTATCTTCTAATTTTTTGTGCACTCTGTAACTTGACCATTGAATAAAAAAATCTGCAAGGGGACAGTACTTCAGACAACGCATTCTTCAGATGTTTTGCTATGGCACAAATCACAACACCCTCTACTTGCCACCAAAAAATAAAACTAATGGAAGTTCACATAACTGGTGAATCACATAAATCTTGATCTTTGTAACTGCATTATCACATGTATAATCATTGTGGACCAAACCCCTAAGAAATAGAATATTAATGATATGCTTTACAGAAGTAACATATTAATCTGTTTTAAGCTTCTTGGCTTTCTATACATAAAACAAACAGAAGGGAAAAAGAAACTATTCTTTTTACTCAAAATCTACTTTTACAATTTACTAAATAAGTTACACTTCTTTGAACACATGAATTAATCCTTATTTAATAAACCAACCAATGTCAAGATGAACTAGCTTCAAATTATGCTCCAACGTTACCATTACTTTTTTATAATACCACTGAGGCAAAACTATTGAACATCACAGTAGCTTCTTTTTTAATTTAGGGAAAATTACTTTTTTATTTAAGCAAGATGATCAAGATGACATGACCAGCAGTTTCTACATGTAACAGAAAGGTTGCAAAGTCAATATAACAAGACAAGAAACATCAGCAGTCAATAATTCCTGGCATTCCCTTCACTCAGGTGATTCTATACTCCAAGTATTAGGTACTGTCACAAGGCACACCTACATCATGCTCCTCTGGAATTAAAATAAGCTTTTTCACATGATTCTGTGAATTTTACATATATGTATACTCATATATATCAAGGATATAGAGCTAACTCTATATCCTCTCAAGGATAAAGAGCTAACAAACAATAGTCTGGATTTATTCAGCTTCCAAGTTCTTTGCAATGTTAGCTCCAGCAGTATTTTTCAATAGATTTTTAATGCTGAATTTTAAGCCAGATTTATTGTTCTTTCTCCTCACCTTAAAAACTTTCAGAATGTATTTTAAAAAAAAAACCCTGAGTATCCTAAAAAACATTTTAAAAAATGCCCAGAAGAAATCCACAAGCTACATACATATGAATAAGAAGCATTATCTGTGAATGCAGACTAACAGTTTCTCGAAGGCTTTGTTAACGTTCCTTTCCCTTTATACTGCATTTCAACACTTTCTGTTTATTTATTATTTATTTTTCTGGCCCATACCTCATTTCAGAGACTATCAAGATTCCTGTGTTAAAGTAACAAGATTACATTTAATTACTTGGTAAGAAAGTTCAGGATAGCTCAACTGGATAAATTATAAACCGGAAGAAAATACTGGTTCTGCCTTGAGACACAGTAACAGAAATCCAGCTTACTACTAGCACAGTATTCCTCCTAATAAAGATCAACATAGTTGATTGTTAATTTAGTTAATTAATTAACTAACATAAATTAGTTAATGAGGGGCATTTAAATGCTGATTCTTAGAAGAGCTGAAAATATTTTTGTAAGAGTCTCAGTTGTCAGCTAGTACTTACCTACTTCCGTAACAATCTTGCAATTCTCTTTCAATATTAATGATGCAACACACCTCATGCCACAACATACAGTGTTCCTACTTCTAATAAAAGTGGAGCTTTTTTACTTATGCTTTGCTCTCTATACAAGTATTGCATTTCAAATGCTTTCTTAAGTTCAGACATAACAAACATGCCACGTTTGCAGAAAGAGAAACTAAAGATGAAAGCAAATATTTATACTTTTAATGTCAGCTTCCATTTAATAGAGCAGTACTTGAACGAATGGCATTTTAATAAAGCAGATTACAGTGTATCTCAGTGTATACTTTTAAAATAGTGAATATTAAATATTTTATACGACATTCTATTTCCCTCCAAATATATAGCTACCATATTGTAGCTTCACAGCAATTTTAAATAGCATGAATATTGACACTGGCTAACAAGCAAACATTTTTTAAATGCCTCTTTTGACACACAAGATCAAGAGACTACACAAAAGCAGTGCTGTTTGTACTAAAGAAACAAGCACTCAAAAATAGCATGTAGTTTTCCCAGCTAACATTTTAACACTTCTTCACATATTCATCCTGCTTGCTGAATAAGGCTACAGTTATAAAGGACAAGGACGAGCAACAGCAGATAAAAAAAAATAAACAAGACCAGAAATTGAGCACAGAGTCAGTGTAAGATAACTAACAGAGATAAGCAGCTAGATTTAGATTGTCAAGCCAACCCTCAAAGTCTGGATTTCCTAACCTGCTAATTCTGGATCGGCAGTCTAAACAAAATCATTCTAGTATTTTTGGTTTTTTTGGGGGGAGGAATCTCTCTACTACTAAGCAAAATTCAACCATTACACATCCCTAGTGGCAATACTATACTTCAAGAAAAGATTTGCCACTTTCTGCAGCCAAACTAGCTGGAGGCAATGTGAAGCTACTTTCTGACTACCATTTGCCAAGAGGAGCAGGTACTGTCTGTCCTTCCCATACAGTGGGACCATTTTAGTACGTCCTTTCCCATTCTTCTCCCCACACAACACAGCTGCTCTGACACTTCCCAGACACACAACTTTAAGATGACGCTCCTTCTACCTTTAAACAATCAAAAAACCAAAACAAAAACAAAAAACCCCAAAAAAACAAACCCAAACAAATCCACCAAAAACATGCAAACAAAAAAAGCTGATGAGTACAAACAATACAGTGTAAGCAACCACGTTCAAGAGTTTTGTACTTCAATAAAAACTAAATGGAATTTCCTAGTATAGAAACAACACATCTCTGTAGCCAGGTCTGACACACATCCTCTATGCATAAGAGTTCCCTGGTAGTCCCATACATTATTACAAGTGCTAAGCAACTTACAAGTCAGCACTGACAGCACTGAAAACTGAAACCACTTTAAGGGTCTAAGATGAACTACTGCACCTTTGGAAGTAAATACTTTGGTATAGACTTTCCAGAATACCTAGGCAACAGGACAGATATAGGTCTAGCATTAAAAATAAATTAAAAAAAAAAAAAAAGGATGTAGGGGAGTTAAGCATATATGTCCTATCATTGGTCATATAATTAGATTATATATGCCCTAGAGAATGACACTATCTATGTAATTTAACAGCAAAAAGCTTAGAGTATGACATCTGTATAAGAAATTCCAGTCATTCAAGGCAGTAGCATAGAAACCTGACCCTAAGGTAAGCTGATCCTGAAATTCCTAAGCTACAAAAGTTGCGCAGAAATTATGAAGCAGACTGTTCAGCCTTTTTAAAACATCCTGAATATTAAAAGAATTATTTTGGAAAACAGAATTATTAAAAACTGTGTTACTAAAATGCTCAGTCGTTCTTATACTCTCACTATCCAGAAAAGGATACAAATCCTTCTCCTTGAAGTGAACATAAATTGCAAGATGGTTTTCCTTAGGCTTCACCAGATGTACTCAGGGGCTGCATCCAGCACATTCTTTCCTCTTCACTACCACCTTCATATTTGTACACTCTTCCAACTACCTACTCTGAAGAGCCAGCAATATGCCGAGGAGGCCAGCAGTCTAGGTATTAAGAAACCCATCCTAATCAAGCATCTCAACATGTGCCTCAATTTCCACAGAGGCTGGAAGCATACTAAAATCAAATTATTCAGGCAAAAAAACGCTAGTGTTTAAACGCTGAGTGTATATATTTATTCCCTAGAAACTGAAATAGCTTAATTGCTCATCCTCAAGACCTCTGAAAAATCATGCTTCAGCTCCAAGGGGAAAAAAAAGAGTATTAAAAATACAGATTAGTGAAAAAGAATAATTTAAATGAAGACCACTATGAAATTATCCAAATAATTTTTTAATACTTTATGGGTATGTACTTCATTCCTACAGAAACACAAGAGTGTTTCCTAAACAGAAAAAAAACTGAAGAAGAAGAAGAAGAACAGCCAAATAAAACCAGACAACTTTGGTTCTAAAACTAGAGACTAGGGTCTGCAGTTCAATCACTTTTCTTTTATAATATGCCCATTTCTGTTTCACTTTTAATTCAGGGATTGGTTTTCTAGGACTGAACATGTTCACATTACAAAGAATACTTAAGCAAGGGTCTCCATCAGCCAAAGACAAGCAATTTATAATAAAGCTCGACTTTAAAATACCTCTAAACTGTGCGTAATTTTTACACTTATGATATACAGTATAGGAACTGTACTTCTTTCTAGAAATATGAAGAGAAACACAAATAGAAGAAAGTTGAATTTCTCTGCAGTCTTGAAAAGAAATGTAATCATTAAAGTGAAAAAAAGAAAGAAGAAAACGTCTTTGTATTTTTGCTCCTGGCACTTAATGACTATTTTTAAAAAAAAATCTGACGATAGCATCTCTTCAGGGCCTGTGTTTCTAAAAGTTGCCAATGAAATGAGCTGCCAGAGGCACAACTGAGAACATACTTTCTAATCCTCAACTCTTAGCTCATATTCTTTCTTACACTGTCTTAAAAAATGCAAAACAAAAATTTACTACACTACCAAGTGGGATTGTCCTAATTAAAACAAAGCCAAATTATTTTACACTAACTTCCTCCTTCCATGGACAGTAGTTCCTGTTTAAATAGCAGTGTTAGTTGCCTACTGTCAACTAAAGCTTTTCTGCTGTGCATCACTAAACAAAAATACCATTTTACCAAGCCAATCCTAACAGAGAACAGAGCAATCAATCTGATGTTTGTGAACATCGCATGGGAGCTGAAGGCTGTTTGTCAAAGTCAGTCAAAAGTTATTACAGGAAAGAACTGCAGTCTCTAAACATGTATTTATTTAGATTAATTTAACCAGCTTTAATTGCTTACTACCTGAGACTTGTGAGTCAGCTGTTTAAAAGGCATCATATTATTTTAAAAGCCCTCCCTTCTGTGCATTCAGAGACTGGTCACAGTACAGGAAATGAGCCTGCACAAGAACTGGTGCCTGTTTGAGAAATCTTCCAAACTAATGCTCTTAAATTAGCAAGAATTTCATTCAATGGGTAAACAAATATATTGGTGTTGTAAACATAACATACATTTCAGAAACACCTCCAGAGAAGTAATTTTGCCACACAAAGAAAACACTTCCTTGAAGGTTTTTTGCAAAACCTACACTGATCTTACACTACAAGTTTATTTTTAATTTATGTGAGATGAAGAAGATTCAAAACTTACATACACAACTGTAATTTTTATTTTAGACCTCTTAAAAATAAAAAAAGAAGATCAGAATCCAAAATTACAAATAAAGTTAACTTTGAGCTTGGCCTTTTTTCTTTAATATGAAAATCAACTGCATCTACTACTCCAAATTCAGTGGTTAATTCTTAGAAGTACAGTGAATGACAAATGAACACACAACACAGCTGACAAAAAAACCCCACCAAATTTTCTGAGGACAAGACAGATCACTTAATCATTTAATAATTTCTCTGAGGAAATTACTGTATTTTTAATGCAAGTCCACTGAAGTGCAATGTACATAATTAACAGTAATTCTCTGAAAAAGGCTTTTAAAGAAAGCATGTAAAAATGTACAAAACTTAAAGGTGGCATCTGAAAGCACCAGTTTAAAATTAAATAGATAATAAAGTAAAGGTTTCTCACATTTTGATGGTTTGCTTACCTCTGGGGGGGGATATAAGGAGCAGATACTGTTGGCATAACTGTACAGGGTTCAACCACTGTTTTCTTGGCTTTTTTTGTCTTTTTTCTGATTTTTGATGTAGACCTAGCAGTTCTGACTGATCCCTCCTTTCTACAAACACCATTTTTGATTTCTGTTTCTCCATAAATATTGAGCGGTCTCCGTGTGCAACCTGGTG
Source organism: Anthoscopus minutus (assembly GCA_013399455.1). NCBI lineage: Eukaryota > Metazoa > Chordata > Aves > Passeriformes > Paridae > Anthoscopus > Anthoscopus minutus. Next base: position 7,698 of record VWYI01010674.1, read on the forward strand.
GAGTATGTACATCGCAATAGGCAGTCTTTTTCACAGAGAATGTTGTTCCACTGCCAGTTAGTTCTTTCACAGGTTCCATTTTCATATACAGACCAGCCTTTTGAGCACACGTCACATGGAATGCAGTATAGCAGTTTGCTTTGTGGCACTGGATGCAGGCACCAACACCTTTCTGTTTACAGAGGTAGCATGTTAACTTCCATCTGGCTGGGGGAATGTTCCTGACACCATCAATTGGCTCAATAAAAACTGTATTGGCAAATCCAACTTCTGGAATCCAGAGAGCACACACCACATGTCCCCAACGATCATCATCTGTCTTTTTAAAGGCACCTCCCTTGTTTGGGCACAGCACACAGTCTACAGGCCGAGAGCGGGACTGCAAACAGTGTCTGCAGAGCCATTGGCCCTCAGGTATATATGGCACCCCATAGCATTCCTGATGTACTGCTAAATTACACATATCACAAAACAGGATCACATTGCTGTTCTGACATTCACCATCCATGCATATACAACACACTGCATCTTCATCAATTAAAGACTGATGATCACCCTGTTTTTGGTTCTCACAATAAGACTCTTTTTCAAACCTATCCATAAGGAATTCAAACATATTTTGTGAAACAACTGACACTCCATCACTTTTCCGCTTATCATTTATCAGTTCTAACCACGCATAATCTTCTTCATCCATGTCATACTCAACTTCATTATCAAGTTCTTCTGCTGACTTTTCAATGAATTTGTAATAAATTGGAGGTCTCCGAGGAGCTGAAGGGGGACTGTATTCAACAATCCGTACTTTTGGTTCTGGAAGAGGAGCTGTTGTAGCAGGTATACCATGTGAGCTCGGGAGAGCTTCATTTTTCTTTTTCACCTTGTTATTTTTATGGCGTTTGCTTCTTAGACAAACTGGTGGTCTTTCACTATTTTCTTTATTGCTGTTGCATTCACTCATCTCCTGGGCAGTAAGATCATCTTCTAATATAATTTCTAAAGGATCAAAGATACTGATCCTATGCAGGCGACCTTCAATTTCTATTTCAACCATCCTTTGAGCTTGAGCGTATGTCAAGGTTTCTCGTGTCGGGGAGTGCTTAATACTGCATGGGGAAGAAGAATGCCTTGCTGCCGATACTCGATGGCATCTTCCTTTTCTCCTCATTTGGTAATGTTTACCTAAAATTAGAGCAATAGTTAACACTATGAACTCCAAAAAATCATATTAAAATAGTAGTTTTACCACAGTAAGGAAAAAAGCCTTCAGTTCTACAGGCCTTTATGGATATATTTAACTGAAAGTAAACAAAACCAAAAGCCTGTCACTGTTACTCAACAGGAATGCTCAGTTTTGTACAAGTTTAACCGAAAGATTAATAGATCTTCTAAAGAACAGCTTCCTTGAGTAAGCACAGCTATACAAAATCCTTGCTAGAAACCCTCTAAAAGCACCGTTGGCAAGACCACTGCATGATAACAAAAATATTTCAGAAGTGTCACAGATAAAAAATTGTATTTGTTACCTTGTAAGAAAACCTTTAATACAATACTTAACACCTTAGGGGTGCTGGCAGTTTGAAAAATTTTGCAACAGCTACACATTATGTCCTGTAGACTTCTTTTCAAAATAACTATGCAATTGTGAGAGAAAAACAAGTTTTCTCTGAATATTTTTCCAGTGCAATTTTAAACACTCATGTTATCAACTCAATTACTACAGCTATATTTAAAAGCTAGAAAAGCACATATACTTCCACATTTGGCAAGTGGGCAGTTTGACAGCCCTATACTTTTTTTTACATTTCTCAATCCTTAGTGAGCCCATTATTCTTCACAACACGACAAGAACGTGACAGGCCTCGCAGTGCCCAATATGGTGCAGCATGGACTGCAGCTAGTAAATATTCCACCTGTAAAGGAGATTTGACTTGGGGCCAAAACATGTTCCCTGCTTTTAAGTATGCATGTACAGACACCCTTTTCCTTCAACAGATTCTTCAGGAGCTGTTCTCAAATCAACTGCTGATAGATAAAAATCTCACTGTTTATAAAACCAGTCCCAAGCTCTTCAAAACAATTTTTAAGTTTATAACGTACTGCAAAAACATCACACACACCACACAAAAAGATCATTTTCTCCCCCCCACTCCAAAGCTCCATGACTAGGATGAGCACATATTTTGGTCACAAAATTTCTAAGTTAAAAGTTTCCATACATACTCATGCTTTTTGACATACTCAGACTGGGTGGGGTTTTTCTACGATCATGGTTGAAAAGATTATAATGACTGACATTGTCAATGGAATTCTATTCCACTTCTTCCTTCTTCCCAATAAATCATTCATACATAGTATCATTCAACCTCAGCTACATAAAAAACCCTTGATCTTTAATCACTGCCTAAAGTACTATTAGGGCCTCACTATTTCAATTCTGCATTTTGAGTCAGGGCTGCTCACTATAATACAACTAGTGTTAGTATGTATTGCCAAAATAGCAGAGAAATAGAGAAATCAAAACACAACTACTGCAAAAGACCGGTATATCTATTCTGGGAAGAAAACAGCAAGGATGGAAAACTACATGACCTACTCCATGCTGCCTGCCTTTTGCTTAAGTCTATGATGACAATTTCTAAAGGTCTCAAAGTACTGAAGGAACTCCTTTCACAGGAAGACAAGATCACTTAGGCAACTAACCCTAAGACTAGCTCCTGAAAGGCCCTGATTTGTCTGCTCTCACAAACAGACTCTGCTTTCATAATCTAAGCTAGTTTTATCACTCATGCGAGAATTGTGCTTCTCATTGATCTGACTTTTACACAACTAATTCTTAACCCTTATTACTAGTTTCTATACCATATAGCCAGACAACAGTCAGTGTTTAATCATGACAGATCTCTAATCTGCTCTTTATAAACAACAGAAGAATATAAAAGGTTCCACCTCTTCAAACAACTTTGGAAAAAGTATTTAATAATTAAATTCTGTACAACAACACGGGATTCCATCATACTTAACTACAGAAAACAGTTTAAACAACTAACACTGCCAAAGAAGGTACAATGACTTAAACCAGAAACATACCAGTAATTTAACCAAAATTAGAAGTTAGTTCCCAGTTTCAATACAGATTTTGTAATTCAGAGACCCAAAGATAATACAATGGCCCTGATTTCTGTTATTGTGAACAAGTAATGATGGATTCTTCAGCTGAAACACCCTGATGTGTCAATGTACAACTTAGTACAGATCAGAATGGACTGAATTTACTTGTCAATCAAGAAACACAGTTTATAGCATGTTCACCTCATATAATTGCACTTCAATTCTGTCTAGATGTAAAAGTCTGTTTTGGTATTTTTTATACCCTTTCCTACATTTTAGATGGTTGTGGATCTGACTGTTGTGGCTCCTGGGGATAGAGACTGTTTTGGAGAAAATACAGAGGGAAGGATGAGAGGTGATCTTCAGAAATCAAAAACATGTGTAACTTGTCCACACTACCTCAGCCCAGCACCACAGAAAAACACATTCATGCTTTGTTTCCAAGCCCTCCACCCCACTCTGTTCCCAAAATTCTCAAGCATGGCTTCAGGCAGGCATTAAAAATAGGAAGAAAATACTCAAAAGCACAAGATCTTTGAACTTGCTTGAAGATTTGGGACAGCTGTTGCAAAAGTCAAGTGAACGGTATGAACCAGACTGATGAAAAAAATGATTGAGCTAACATCTAAGTATACTATAATACTCAACAGTAAACACAGCTGACTTAGGAAGGAAGTTAGAGTCTCAAAACCCAGAATGGATTGCCTACAAATATAATGTAACGCATACAGAATCAAACCTGGTAGTACTCAGGACGAACTTCATGCAAATTTAGTGTGAATAACTTAAATGCCCCAGAGGCCAAAGCAGTGTTTTGTTTCTCCAAAATTCTTCTGTTTGCAAATGTTCTATAAATACTCCAGATGAAGACCAGAGTTCTGCATAGCAAGTTCATGACTTAAAACTGGTTTGCTTTTGCTAGGAAATTATCAGCTAGCATTTCTCCCTCCCACCCCCCACTCTCCTTCCCAGTATCCTGTATATAGACAGGACTGAGGACCGAGACCTAAATATGATGAGCAAACTAAGACAAGTTTCCATTCAATGCTCACAAAGATACTGCACTAACCACACACAAAATTATTTTAATGCACTTCTGTTAGCACTATCCTGCCCTCAAAGACTACAGAATATAAACCAGGAAAGTTATCCACACCTCTCATCTCCTAGAATTGCATCAGCTACTTGGGAAGGAAATCATCAGCAGACGTTTTTCCTCACCATGACCGAAATACACGGACACAGCTGTTTCTCTGCTAAGAGGCAAAAAAAACCCCAAACCAAACAAACAATAAATAAATAAACCAAACAAAACAAATAAAAACCCACAAGCTATTTGTCAAGGTGTAGGATAGGTAAAACCAACACGAAAAGTACAGTACTACATACTTCTAAATTACAATCTCTGCCCTAGTTACCTTCTTCCTCTTCAAATAAACTGTCTTTGGTCCCTGGATCCCCTGCTCAATGGACTAGGGAATTCCATTTTCAATCGCACTTTCATGTAGAACATTAAAAACAGAAAGTCACAGAAATGCTCTTCAGTCCTAGACAATGAGGGACGGTAAGCAAACTGCGCTTACACGCACACGGGGCGAACACCACCCGCCGCTTCAACCGCGCAGCAGGAGCGATTCCCTCGGGCACGGCCCAGAGCGGGGACTCGCGGAGCCCACCGAACGTGCGTGGCCACGGCCGAGACACGCGAGACCAGCAGAGCGGCCTTCTCCCGGCCCGGCGGAAAAGGCCGGCCGACACCAGATCCCGCACGCCGCCAGATCCCGCAGCCATCCCGGAATCCTGCCTCCCGCGCGCGGCTGCCCACGCCCCCAGGCCCGCCCCCACCGGTGCCGCGCCAACACTTCCTGCCCACGCCCAGGGANGGGCCCGCGCCACCCCTCCCTGCCCCCGCCCGGGGAGCCTCTACCGCGCTCCCCCCCCCCCCGCCGATGGTTCCTGCCCGGCGCGGCGCTCCCCCCTCCCGGCCCCCGGCAGGATGGTTCCTGCCCGGGCCCATCATCTCCAGCCCTTCCCAACAGTCACTCCCTCCCCGCCGCGAA
>VWYI01010674.1:13472-24386 GCA_013399455.1 Anthoscopus minutus
CGCCGCTCTCCGCGCCCGGGACCGGCACCGGCCGCGCTCGGGGCGGGAACGCGCTGGCACTGCGACCGCCGCGCTCCCGCCCGGACCGGCCGGGCCCGAGCCAGAACCTGCCGCGCGTTCCGGGTAGAACGTTCGAACGGCCCAGCGCGGGGGTCAGGGAACGGACGGAGGCGGGACGCCGCTCGTTACAAAACCAAGGCTCAAAAGTTGAAGCGAGTGGGATTTATTATCTCTTTGAGGGGGAAGTCCAAGCTCAAGATTCCTTACGTACAAAATGCGCTTGAAAGTCAGCTTTTTCGTGGTCTCTGGGTCAAGCTGCTGCTTGTAGATTAACTGATAATAGCCATACATTTTGAGAGAGAAAAAGAAGGTTATTTCTGGCTCCCCCTGCGAAGGACACCCTTTGTTAGGTATTATTTTTAGACAGCCATTACAGCAATATTCGAGAACTGGAGGATTTTACTGCAATACATTTCTGCAAGGCAGCTGCACCCACATCCTTGAAAAACGTTTAGCTGGCCCAGCCTAACACAGACACTTGCCTGTGCCAATCATTCAGAACAAGTCCTGCATATTGTAAAAAGCAAGTGATTGAGAGTAGGTGTGATTCTCTTTACCCATCAGTATTTAGCATCGACTCAGTTAAATTGCTGCAAAACAACTTACCAATTCATTTTTATGTTTCCTCTAGCGGTAAGATGTTTCTTTGCCTCAAAAACCAGTCGGTCCTACAATAAATGTGACTAGGGAATCAGAAATGGATACACCTGTTATTACTTGGAGAAAGTTAATTAAGGTCCAGAGAGTTTAAGCAACTAGGCTACAGAAATCTCGCAGAATAGGAAAACTACTTTCCAAATTCTCTTTTTCCTCATCAGGGACCATTGATTACACTGATCTCTGAGCAAAACACAAGCTATTAAAGCAGCTAACACTTGTGCAGTCCACTTTACGTAGGAATAGATCCTTAGCCTCAGACAAAATACTTTCAACTTCCAATATAAGAGTATGAACTATGGAGGTCATCTGGGCATTTGTATACTTGCCTGTGAGGAACTACTCTCCAGTTAAATTCTTTTAGTGATCCTGTCTTCAGTCTCAGAAGTCTTACAACATGCTGATATAAGTTAGTGTTGTTGCACTGGAATTCAGCCTGGGATAGAAAGGTATTAGAGAGGGAGCATCATACCATATAATGTATATTAGTGTGCAGAGTAAAAAAAATTAATAGAAATAATGTTGTCAAAAATATAATAATATTATTATAAGGAAATATGTTGGTTTATCTTTTAAGGGATAATTCACATGTGTACCTGCTGTGCAGCTGTACAAATATGTTTTTATTGGGGACAAGTTTTCCACAGAAACCTTGATAGTGTCCACATTCTAATCTGTCTGACACACCAAATGAGTCTGGCCTTTTTCCAGTTTATTTTTTCTGCTCGGTGGACTACAGCATTCCAGTCCCTGATATCCCCTTGATAATGTGGTATTCCTTACAGCACCATTTGACCACTTTTCTGTAATTTAAACTCATGCTTTTAGATTCTCCCAATTATTCTCAGTAAGAAGGTGGTATGTGGAGTTTTTGCTCTGGACCATCCAGACTAGGACACAGAACTCATGTCATTCCTTCATATTTCAGAGCAATGGCACAAAGATCGGGGCACGCTCAACAAAAAGCTCTGTCTTAGACTTCAAAAAAATTTCTCATTGACCTTATGAGAGGCTACCAGAGAGGATTCTCAACCTCTGCATTTGAAGTAGTACATTATTCCATGTATTTCTAAACAGAACAGTATGTAGTATAGTCTGGGGCATCTGAGCAATCCTTAGCACATGTCCCTATATTCCACCTCACAAGTGAGACGTGGTTACTCAAAAGAATACAATTCTACCAGCATACGGTTTAATTTCAAGCCAAAAAAGAGCAGCCCTCTGATCCACAGTTTGATGGCAACAGACCCCTCACCACCTTTCTTCACACTAGCTCAATATGTGCAAGGGGCTGCAATCCCAGTCCTCCAGAATCCTCACACCCCTACCTGGCAGCATCAAAATGTTAACCAAGTTACCAATGCTGAATCACTCTGCATGGAAAACTTCACAGGAGGATCTGCCTACAGCTTTCACCCTCACTAGTTGTCAAATTCTCAACAGAATCACTTCAAGAAAGATCACGTAAAGAAAGACAATCACTATTTATCTGCCTCGGCATCCTCCTCTATTCCCTTCTAGAATGGAACTTCACAAGACACATTTCTATGTTTCTAAAGTGTATCACCTTTGTTTCACAGATTTCCAAAAGTCAACTCAAGACTTACTGCAGCACTAAATACTGGCAGGGGTACTGACCTACTTTGGATGCAACTTTGTATCACTCTCCTAGCCCGGACAGCTGGCTGGTGAAGGGACAAGAAAGAATTGGAACCCACTCCACACCTTCCTTAGAACTTGCTGTCTTGGGTTGCAATGCAAGATGTAACCAAAACTATGTATTCTATTAACATCTGTTAAAACCAGGTGGGACAGTACTCTTTATCTCTTCCATGATCCATGCCTCATAACTCCAGGGGAATATTTTCCGGTAATGGGCCACTGAGTCTCTCACTGCGTAACTGATAAAATTACATCATGCCATGGTGAGATGCTCCACCCAGGGGGAGGAGCCAAGCATTCCCACCTGGATATAATCTGAAATTTGAGATGCCAGTCAGCCTTTCTCCATCTACACCACCACTAGACTTTCAGAGGAAAAGTACACCCTTCTACAGGCCCACTGCTTCAACAGGACCACATCCGTCGCTCCAGGAGGACTGCAGCCACCATTTAATTGGACTGCTACCAACATCCTGACTAACAGGGTGTCAGGTTGTATTCTGACTATCAGTGGGGGTTTTTTGTACTACTGCATTTTTATTTTCATTTTCCTAGTAAAGAACTGTTATTCTTATTCCCATATCTTTGCCTGAGAGCCTCTTGATTTCAAGATTATAATAATTTGGAAGGGGAGAGGTTTACATTTTTCCATTTCAAGGAAGGTCCCCACCTTCATTAGCAGACACTTGCTTTTCAAACCAAGATACTTGCAAGAATCTCCATTTTGAGAAAGGTTTTGGACTGCCATAACATATACTTGTAGGTCTTCTTCCTAAAATGAGGACAAATCTGCCTAACCTTGCATGAGATACTTCTGTATGATGTCTCAAGGTAATGCATCACCAGTAGTTTTCAAGTTTGGCTTCTCCATTATACAATTTACACCTTCATACTCATAGATGAGATACAACATTACCATGGTCCTTTCAACCTACATGGGAATGCCTTTAGATCTCACTTCCTCAGTCATCGTTATGTGGCACTGGTAGACTACTCATGGCATGACTTTGCAAATTTACAAAAGAAAGGTTGGTCCCAAACCTCACAGAAGCCAGAACAGCATTCATTGTGGAAAAGATGCTGTAACCTTATCAAAAGACATATTACAGCAATGAGCTGACAAAATTTCAGCTGTTTATTTTCAGTCTGTGGGGTGGTGGTGCAGGAACACTCAACATCTGGGTGAGCTTTGCAGATTTTTGTATTTTCAGAAAAATACATTTATCACTCATCCATCTCCTAGTTATTATTAATACCTTGTCAGAAAGGCTGGTATGTCATGATAGATTGAGTGGGATATATAGTCTAAAGTCCTAGATGACCATCTCAGAATGAAGATCAAATTTTTAGCTTCAAATATATAAAAGAAGTGTTGGCCCATTTTACTCCTACTTGTTTACTGAATATATTCCTTTTTCTCTAGTTAGGAAGAATTGTCTGGATTTTCCTTCTCACTCCTCTGATCTGGAGGAGTATTATGACAAAAGGGAAATTAAAAATGAAATAATATTGGTGTACATAATGTTCACCAACTGCTATGGAATCATTGTTTGTTTCTTGCAGACTCCATAGCTCCTACTTCCTGCACTGTAACACCTTTCTCATTCTCACAGCCAAAGCGGTTCTTTTTTATAAGTGGGTAAGACCTCTTAGTCTGACCCTTCCAAACTGTTCATGTCGATCCAAAGGAACAGTCTTCACCAAAACACAAGTTTGAAAACAGACCAGAGAGACACTCTGAGTCAGTGCCTTTTATGGTACTGATGAAGGTCCAGAGACCGTTTAAAATCAGAGCTCCACCAGAAGTCATGCTTGATCAGGGTGCTTGCTAAGAAATACCTCTGTGAGCTGCATCTGCTAAGCAGTCCTATGGAATGTTATCTATAGATAAGCTTGAAGATCATTTGACAGAGTGGTCTTCAAGTAGTAAAGCTGCTATGCATAGTCCCTTACTCCATTTCCATTTAAGCATTTGAACTATTGCTTGGGGTTACCTACTGCAAGAAGAGGAATGTATCCTGTCACTTGCTGACAGAGAAATACACCAAGCAATTCACTGAGATACACGACTGACAGGGTGCAAAGCCTGCTTTACTTATCCACTACCTTGAATCACTGAACACCATGTATCTTTAGGATTTTGCAGTTTTAAGACAGTCTCTACAATATATGCTTATAACTGCTGCATGGTGGAAGGTGAGGACTGAGCTCACTCCTCTGGACTCTGCAAGGATGCAAAACCAAACTTCATGATTAGGATATACATGAAAACATATGTAAACTATTTTGCAATAATGCAAAACAAAAAACTGCACCCAAATTACAACAAGCTGCAGCACAAGCATAGAGCTTGCCTGTGTACTGACCTGCAGTTCTGTCCAATGGCAAAACTATCACCTACTGTTTTAAAGACTCTTTTATCAAGAACAAACCCTTGAAACAGAGTTATCAGCACTCTTATGCATAATGATATTGCTGTTTCCAAAAAAACAGAGCCATAATCAAGAGAATAGTATTCTCCTCCTCTTCCATCATTGACTCTTTAGTATTAATTATTCAATTCCTAGTGTTTACAGTTTGGCACCTTTATTAGGTTCAGCAAAGTAAGTCCCTCTGGGAAGGTCTTTTTGGGATGCTATTCCTGCCACGGAATAACTACCATCACAACAACCCCCTCATAAACAAGTCACCAATTTTCTGTTTAGCTCCCTGGAGTGCCTCCCCGCATGATCAGATGAAAATGATCACCAGCACAAGAGAACAGCAGTAACATAAATCCAGGCTTTGGAAGTGCCCTTTCAGCATCCCGTTATTAGCCATCATTAGCTTACAAAAGCAGCTGTGTGTTTAGAATTGGAGTGTCTGTCAATTCACGCAGCATAACCAACACAGCCAACTTATGGGCAAAGAACGTCAGTGGTAATGGGTAGGAATCAAAAAACAAAACAGTAATTGCTATGCAAAAAGTTCTAAAAACATCATACTTGCACAGCAAAGAATTACAAAACAGTGTGGTTAAACAATTTGACCTCTTTTCTTGCAAGACACACTGAGGAAACCCCAGTAGCAGATATAAGACAGAATTTAACACAAAAAAAAAAAGACCTATTTGAACAGAACAGTCAAATTCTGCCATAGCAAAGGGAAAACAAAGTGTACTCCATACCTGATACACAATGATTTTTGAGAAATACAATTTCTTTTAGTTTGTGCGGTTGTTCTCCTGATCAGGTTCTGATTTCAGAAGATACCTGAGTTTCTGATAAATGAAGTAACTTCTTAAGATAGCATGACCCATGTAAACAACATTATGCAAATACATTGTTACCATCTCCCTTTCCTACTTCCTGGTCCTTTCCTCTGCACTGGAAAAGATTCTATTCATAGCATTCGTCCAAGCAAAGACAAGTTGCTCACTGCCTTCATAAAGTTTAATTATATATAAAATTTATTTATTGAAACCCTTAGAGTGACTTCCCTATTCTCAATTCCTCTGGTGCCAGTTTAAAAACTTACAAGTATAATATGAGATGAGGTATAAGATGGGAGGGAAATTCTTTTCCTAGTTAGCTCACTCAAAACATGAATCTCTAAGAAACAATCTCCAATGTTTACAGAGCATTAATACTTCAGCCTTAGTATAATTAAGTTAAAATTCAATTAGCAATGAGACCCAAATTCAGTCTTAATTACTTTACTATCTCTTCCTCATTCATTCTAGAGGACAAGCCTGGTCTGCAGATGATTAAGATGGTTTGCAATGGAGAAAGTTTGACCATTAGAATCTCTAGTCATTTGCCACAGAAGAAATCCAAAAATAGATGGGGACATTCAGAATTAAAACCTTGCCTCCTCATTTATATGGGGAAGGACTACAAGAAGGTGACATCAAAATCCGTGAAGGAAAAATAAAGTGAAAAATAAGCCAGAAGACTCAACACATGACATCCACAAAAAAGCCTGATCCACCACGACAACCAACATGGCCAGTAGCTTCTCCTGTTCAGAGAAACCCAAATTCTGTGTATCATTTAACAAGCAGTAATGAGCCCTACACAACTTTGTTCATCCCAGACTTGCTAGTGCTTCAGCCAAGGCCTGATGCTGTCTAAGAAAGAGAACTTCCAAACTCATGTATATAACAGTCCTGATACTGATGGCTTCATAATGTAGATAAAATTTCCATAGGCCAAATCAAAATGCTAGAATAGGAACTTCAAACTGACCACTCCTGAAAGAGATACTCCAGCACCATGCTCACTCCATATAAAGGGCAAGTATGAGTAAATCCTGTCAACATGCTATTATATGCTTGACTTCATGTCAAAAATCATTGACATGCACCTCTGATGTGCTACAGAGTAAGGATGACAGACATGAAACTGTTGCATTTGTAACAAATGAGGTAATTAATATAAATGCACAAAAGCACCATGATTTTGACAGTGAATACTTGCTCCTAATTGATATGTGATTGCTCATTTCTTATTTCCTGAGCACTTACCTTGACACCTTGGATCTGATGAGCAGAGCCAAGTACCCACTGAAATAAATGGGTACATATGCTAAATAAAAGTACTTTCCTATGTCACAAGTTCTTAGAAACCATACCCCTGTGATAGATACTAAACTGGACATCCAAATTTAGTACTTTTGACCTCTATTTTAAGGTTTTGATCATTAAGCTGACATTGCCTAGACAGGTTCCTGGAAGAGGCTGGAGTCTATACAAGGAAGAAATAACATAATTTTATTAAATGTGTTACCTCAGTGCATACAAAAATCTGCAATTCTTTGTGCTTTATTTAAGAACTGTTACCTCAAGATGTAGTTTTAGCCTTCATGACTTCATATGAAAAATGCATCACTGATGTAGAAGTTACTAGAGATGAAGCCTCACTTTTTTTAAGTGAAAATAAGCTTACCAGAGCAGGTTTGGAGATAAATATTAACTGCTCAGTTTTGCTAAAACAAGGTAACGGCATCAATACTACTAACTACACTGTTATAATCAATGTTTGATGTTTCCAAATGTATACAAATGCAGAAAGATAGAATAACAAATTTATCACTGCAGTATCAACATTACGTTTACTACCAAGAAAGAAATGGAAGGAAGGAAGCAATAAAACTAGATTAAGATGAACAGCCCAGTGACTGGAGAAACCTTAGGACCACAAAACACAAATCTCTGTCTGCAGTACTAAACATCTACGTTTGGCTAATAACATAATATTGAAATGGATGTATTTAAGGCTTATTTTAAGTCCTGTCACAGTAGGATAGGATATAAGATTTAATTTCATTTCCAACTGGTCCTAAGCTCTTGCTATAGCCTCCCTGAAAGCCTTCCAAGTTCAAGGTACACTCCAGTACTGAGAATGACAGAGAGATGGTTACTTACAGCTATATAAGTGATGTTTCTTTCTTCCATGAATTTGTAACACCTGCACTTCAGAGAACCTGAACAATTTATTTGGAAACATGGTCTCCTAGCTTTCTGCTATTCTACAAAACATAATAGGGAGCTAGATACTTGCAGTTTGCTCCAAAGACTGGAGTGAAAAATTGCTTTTTTTATATTCATTTAATATCATACCACTTTTAATTCATGCCAGGTTCGGTTAACCACGCAAATAAAGATGTTTATTCACAATATCTGAAACAGATAACAAGATTATTAATGCCTAAATGGAGCAAAAATCAAAGAAAAAAAATTACTCTTCTGTAGTTAAATAACAGGAGTTTTGGGTTCTTCCTGTCAGGATGCCTTGCAGATTTCCCTAATTATCTGTCTTCCTAAATTACTATGTTCTTTCACACACACCTCAGACTGCAACCTTTGTGGAAATCACACCATGATTATATACCACCACACCAGTGCTGCTACATTCACCACAAGCTGGCAGTCTGGAGCCTTCTCTAGGAATTGCAGTTACTTACTCTTTCTTCTGCCTGTCACCAGAACTCCACGTCTGTGGTTTATTCATCACATTACCTGGTTGTTCATGAGAAGACGTTCTGGATCCAGCTTTGCTCAACTTTTTAAGACTCAATTTACAAAAATATTAATTTTGCAAAACAACAATAACAGAGAAATTCCAGTTATATACACCTGTAGATTACATACAGAATCACTGACTGGTTCTCAAGCCATCTTAAAGATAATTTAAAGAAATAATTAACTTTCATTAATCTCAACTTCCCTAACCCTCAAGGAAATTTTCAGAATAGGATGCATGAAAAACATTAAGAAGTAGAGAGATTATTACAGAAAGAGCAACATGCAGTGCAAAAGTGCAAAATTAATTTCCAGTCTTTTTAATTCAGTGACAATTTTCAAGTATGAATTGTGAAACTCTCTAAAATCACAGCTGATAAAATAGGCAACTAACAAAGCCATATACTCTGATATTCAATCTTTCCATACTGTGATAAGTATAACTATGTCATTCCAACTGCTGCAATTTTATAGTTCTCTAAAAGAAGCTTTAAGAGGTGACATATTTTGACACTAATAATAACAGTTGTTGCTATCATCATCTCCTTAATTTCTTGTCAACAGACTGGTGATAGTGACTTCTTACCTAAGCTCTCACACTCTATTACTGTGTCTAGTTGGTAGACCTAGCCAAGATCAAACTTAATTTTTAAGCAGTTCTATTCATATCACTGCACTTTGCAACAGTGGAAACCAAGCAAGTAAGCTCACCTCAAATCACTATGGCCTCAGTTGCCTGACCTCAGTTACCTACAGTACCTAATATAGATACTATATATATATATATATATAATATTGTCTGTATGTACATATATACATACACGCTGATACATTGGAACTGTACCAATAACAATAAACTGTAAATTAAAAGTAATAAGGAACAAAGGACTGCCTGCACACGGCGTAACAACTATTTTGTCGGGAGTTTGTATAGTGTATGACTAAAAAAAAAAACCCAAAAAACAATTGACATGAAATTTTCAAAGGAAGTATTAACCACAACAGATCATTTACTGTATGTTGACTGGCAGAATCCATTTAGAAAATCACACCAGTACTTAAGTACAAACATATACCTAATACAGCAGAATGTTGAAGAACTCGACTATTTCAAATCAAAAAGCTATCAACTGATCTCTTCATATACTGCCATGCATCCAACAACACACTCTTTAATAAATCTGTTCAAAGAAAAAAAAAGGAAAATTAAGTGATAACTCAGATCAAAAAGCAAGGACTTGCTTAAGCACCGTCTCTTGAAACAGTCTTAATTTAAAATTTAACACTGTTTCCAAGCTGTTACTGTTTACAGTACTCGTAAGGTTTTTCACCTGTTTTTACTTCCAAAGGTAACCAGAGAGTAATGACTACCAACACTTAAAGGAACGGAAGTGAAATCTGTGCCACTGGGAATTTGACAACAAATGTAACAATCACAGCAGATTGTATCTCTCTCTCAGCTCTCATGAAAAATGGCATACATCAAAAGGACCCAACAAATGGCCATTTCCATTACACTGAAATTCTTGACCCTCACCCCACCCGAAAATCCTGGATCGCTCGGCCCATTAATAAACCTTAACTAATGTTTCTCAGTCGGAGAAGATAATCACGGACCTAGAACAGAGCACCGGAACTGGAGGAGCTTTACCCAGAACATGACCTTAAGCATATAGCTGGCCACTGCTTCCCTGAACTGGGGCAGTGCATTCCCTTCAACCCTGCACATCCTTCCCTGGGATGCCTGCCCAGGTGAGCCTCAAGTGCCACGCTAAGGGCCCCACCCGAGGCAGACTCAGCACATCAAAACAGCCCCCAGAACCAAACCCGCTGTGCGTTAGAGCACACATACGCATCAAGGTGAGTTTAACTGCGAATACGAACAATGGAGGCTAAATTCCTGACAAGGCGAGGCCTGCGCTCGGAATAGTGTCCGTGCCCGCTCCAGCCGGCCCAGGAAAGCCTCTCCGCTGCCGGCCCATAGGGAATGCGAGCCGCCCGCCCGCAGCCTTCCGGAAAGGGCGCAGCCGGCCGGGCCAGAGGCACCACAGGTCCCTCCAGGCCTGGAGCACCACAGGAACCGCCCCGAACCCGGCCCGCCGCCCTCAGCCGCCCCAGGAACGAAGCAGGATGCAGCGACAGCGACTGCACCCTTGGGGAGGAGGCTGGTGCTGGGTCCCGACCCGCCTGGGGCGCCGGCGGGACGCGGATGCGAAGGAACCCTGCGGCCCCTGAGCATCCCGACCCGGTGCCGCCATTTTGCGGCCGGGCGCGCTGACATGTCGCGCGCCGTGCGTGGCACCGCCCCCCGCGCCTGCGCCCCGCGCCCGCGGCGGCTGAGCCGGGGCAGATGCTCAGCGCCGCGGCGGCGGCGGAGACAAAGCGCCGGGTAATGAATGGGACGGGCCCGCCCGGCCCTTCCTCTTAACTCCTTCGGGCCCGGCCGGGCGGCGGTAGCAGCAACCTCCGGCTTCCCCTGGGGCGGCCGCCCGGGGAGGTGAGTAGCACTATTCTGGCACCGGGAGGGCGCCGGG
>VWYI01010674.1:24591-34838 GCA_013399455.1 Anthoscopus minutus
GGACGGGGCTGGGCCGGCGGGACCCGCCGGGGCTGAGCGCCCGCACCCACCTGGCGGGGCCGCAGCCGCCGGGCCCGCGGAGGCAGCGGTGACCATGTGGCCGCTGCTGTCCCGACCCAAGATGGCTCAGGCAGCCCCGGCGTGGAGAGCCCACCGCCCGCCTAAGGGTGCGAACCCGGGCCCGGGCGCCGCCTCGGGTACAGCTCCCGAGTCGGGTGCCGGGACCGGAAAGCCCAGGAAATCCTAAAAAGCGTTTTCCCCCGAGAAACAGGACACGAGGTGGGCAGGCGCCCGCCGGCGGCTTCGGCCGCGGCGTAAGCACCGCGTCTATGCTTGTGTGCGGTGAAGTTCCAGCCATCCCTCCTTGGCAGAGTCGCTCAAGAACGGTGTCTCGGAAAAGTGCAGAACTTAGCTTTCATGTAGTGCTGCTCTCGTTTTGTGCCTGAGACATGGCAATTTTGCTTAAAAAAGACTTCCGTAGCTATTACATCTACGCTGAGACAGCTGCTGATGTTGGAATGCTTGTGTTAGAATGCTTATTTGAGTTCTCATGGTGTCCGATGCACTTAAAGTTGTCTGCTGCATATACAGCCTATTGAAAGTATAAAAACATATATTTTTGCACTGAACGGTTAAAGCCTCTTTTGCATTCATGGTAGTTCTATTTATCACTGCTAAGTTTAGTAGAATTAGGCTTTGCTCTCTCCATAGTGTCTATGTGTTAGAAGTCCTGTATTGTTTCTGAGGGGTTCCTTTGAAAGATTTCAATAGTTTAGCATGAGCTGTCATGCTGCATCTATAATACTAAGCAGAGAAAGCTTTTCAAGCCCCCATAATATGAATGTACTTTCCAGACTTTCCTTACATGTTGTTATTTTTATGGCCCACTGTAATACATATGTATCTGTTTTGCTTCTCAGGAGCATGAGGAAAGCACTTTTCTTCTAAAGGTTGTCTTCACTAATGTAGTGCTCCACTTTAAGAGCAGGCCTGCGCCTTTGGGAGGACATTTATGGCTTATATACTGAGGGCAGTGAAGTCTGGAAGACTTTATCAAGCTATCCCCAAGATACTATGCTGCCTGTGTTTGTGCAAATACTGGGCAGGGGCATTCTAGTAATTATTCACCATGGAGACAGATTTTGCAGAGGGAAAAATTCTGTTCAAAACAAAATAAATTCTTTGGTGTACTTTTAGAAATTTGAATGCTGTCCATTAGGTATAGGACCAACAGGCGAGGTGCTGACAGTTTTTGTGTCAGTTGGATGTGTGTCTGCTTTTGTACTTTATGTTGCTAGTACCTTGCAGCTTTAACAGATATTGAGGAATTTATTCCATAGAAGTTCTCCAGAGAAGTCAAATGTAGGAAATAATTGGGAATAAGTAAAATGAAGTACCTAAACTAAGCATCTCAGAGAAAAGTTTTCTAATCTTTTACTTGTGATGTAACACCCAGCATCCTTGTGACTGCTCTGCCTTCTTGGAATCTGGTGAGCCTTGACCAAACCAGCTGAGTGGTGAAACATCCTTTGACTGTACCCGATGGGCCACAAGGCACTCCCTGATCATAGTGGGAGCTCTGGCGTGGTAAAGGTGGGAAACAAAGGATAAGCAATTACCTCCTGTAGTCTTGGTAAACCATTTACCTGGATGTAGCCCGAGTGGAACGGTACCATTGTTAATGCACTTTGGGGAAAAAACCTTAGTAGTTACTGACTTCATATACAGTCAGGAAGGAAGGTTACTGATGACTGAAGTCAATCATCTTCTGACCCAGTAAACAGCAGTCCTAAGTGAGGCTGTTTGCGCTTGCCTGGACCACAGCAGCCTGTGCCAGCGCCTCCCAGAGCTCGCAGACCCTCAAGTTTGTACTCAAAGACTATCAGCCCCTCACCCCCAACTCCATGTTCCTCAACGTGCAACCATTGCCTATTGGGAAGTGGAAAGGGATTTGACATATTTTAGTGAATTCGAGGGGAATTTTTCATAGGAGCCTTTCCACACATAGAAATAGGTGTATACATCATTTACCTGCGTGTATGTGAATTGATTGTAATACAAACATTACAATTTTGAATCCATAGTTAAGTCATTGTTGTAATTGTTGTGAAAACTATCAAATCACTTTGTAAATGTTAAAATATTCAAGTATTAAGTGCTTTTAAATCCTTCTACACCCTTATCTTTCCACCCATAGTCTTTGCAGTCTTACTGCTTTTGCATTCACAGCTTTTGTGTAAATTATTCCAAATTGCTTCTTATTTGATCATGCTTTGTATGCTTTAGTCTATGTAGTAAGTAATAGAGTGAACCTTGCCATTGAACTCTGTAAAGTTGCATTTTCACATATCCAAATTAAATCCTTCTTTTTATAAACACTCTGACAGTGTTCCTTTAGGCAGCCAAACCATTCATTCATGACATCTGTATAAGGCAAAATTGTGACAGGTACAGCATCCTCGTTGATAATGTGAGAGGCAAAGCATAGAACAGCAGAAGGCTAGACAGGTGATGAGCTTAGAGTAATGTTTGCTATCTTTCTGGTACTTTGTCTACTGCAGCCTCTCTGTCTGGTGCTTCCCCCTACTATGGCTTGTTTTCAACCAAGATAGTAAATCTCCAGAGCAAGAATTGTTTTTGCAGGACAGCCAATGTCGCAGGTGGTTAGTGCAGAGGGGGTCTTCTTCAATAAACATTAACACATCACTAAAAATTATAACAGGACTTTGGAAAATACAGGAGGACAACAAAATTTTACATGTTTATTTAAAATTGTCCATCCACTAAAGTACAATCAAATACTTTTAAAAACTAGGTATTACAGATGGAAGTGGCCTTTGAGCCTGCTGGGTCTTTCTGTTTTCTTCTCCTTCTTTTCTTTGAATTTGTTCTCTTTGACTTTTTAGAATCCTAAATACTTTAGGTTCTGTGAGATTTTCTTTTCCTCTGAGAAAGTTTGAGTTCAAGAATGTGCATACTGTATTTCCCAACAGCTTGCTGCATTTTATTGCCATTCACAGTGAAGAATATTTATGGGGGGGTTTGTAAATCCTGCTTTTTTTCCAGCTCACTTTTATTTTTTAGGAGTTTCATCTTCAAAGTGAGCATGTTTTGCTATGGGGTTGCCGCTGTAATGAACAAATAAAATAATCAGCTGTATGCAAATAACATGATGATACAGTTTTATGTAGAAAAGAATATCATAGATAGTTTACTAGACAGTTTTTGCATCATATAGAGCTGAGTGTTTAAGTCATCATGGCTGACATTTTTTCCTGAAGTGGGGATGATCTTTGTATTTTAGTAGTATCAGCATAAATTAATGAAATTTACAGAATGTTACCTGTTGTATACATTCAAAACAGACTTCACAAAGAAAGAGTTCTTATATGGCAGATGTGCCTTGTGTTCTGCACATCTTTAACTATTTTGTATTTGATACTGGCACCCTCAGTATTGGTCAATTTACAACTATGTAATTGTTTCATTTCATCCAATTAGTGAAAAAATGGAGTAGTTTCTGTGGCCTAATGGTAGCTTTCAAGTGAAATCTGGAGTGTAAAGCTCTTGGGTCTAGAAGTAAGAAAAACTAAAGCTTTTATAGTAATTTTTGGTGCTTTTTTTTGTTTGTTGGTTGTTTGTTTTGGTTTTTTGTTTCTCTCTTTGTTTGCTGAAGCAAAGGAACTTCTGTCCTAAATTAGTGTGATAAGTAGTTTAACCTTATTGGTTTAGGTTTGGGGATGTGGTTTGATTTTGGGTTATTTTTTTGTGATGAGATAGAACTCAGTAGGACGGCCTGTTAAAACAACAATAGGGAAATAGCTCGATTTTTAAGGCCCTTATTTTCATTGTGTGATGATTCAGGATAAATAGTGATTTTTTTTTTTATATTGAATAACATATTGGAAGGTGTGGTATGAATCTTTTCTACAGTGTAAGACTGGTTTTCAGTGGATGTTGACATAAGAAATATTATTATATTACTCTAATCTTTATGTAAACTCACAACCTGCATGCTTTCTTTAGCAATTACTGCGCAGTTGCGTACTTTTCATCTCTCACCTCTTTCCCTTCCTCGTTTGTTGTTTAAGGATGTGTAGAGTTGGATAATTCTTCTCTGAAGGTTTAGAAGGTTACTAGTTTTTTGTCACAGCTGTGTGAAAGGTTGGATTTAAAAAATTTTTTTTTGTTGTTACACTGTCTTCTAGTTTGCATTCACTAGTGTCATACAGATTATTTTTCCCAATGTGATGTGTTAGAGTAATTTTTGCAGTGACAGTTCAGATTTTCTGTATAATTAGTATAAAAGCCAGTTCTGGGGTTCAGTACTCACTAGCTTGAAAATCAAGGCTGAAAATAGAATTTTTTAACAGCTGAACATTTTAACAATAGTTTTTTGCAATGATTTGCAAAATATATGGGAGAAGATATTTAATTATATATTTCTCTCATGTGACAATAATCAAAGAATTTGTGCCAATTTTACCTGAAATAGGTTAAGGGACTTTTCAATAATTATTCTGTTTACCTGTTCTTGTCATTCTGTATGCTATTTTCTGTATCAGTCTGCCTGCAAAAAATCAGCCTGCCTCTAAAGAAAATAGTCTGAGATCCAGCTAAAATTACTTTTTCTTGTTATTCTTCTCACAAAAATAAACAATCAAGGAAACCTAAACATTAATTTGAATTGAACAAAATGTTTGACCTGGCATGAAACTATAGTCATCTTTAACAAATCAGAGAGGGGGGAAAATGGGAATGGAAGGGTTGAGGAATTCTGGTGTTTTTTAAAGACATCAGGGAGCGTAAAGATGCATATTTGTACTTTATTTTGCCTGTAGTCTGATGGCTCTGGCACTTGCAAGGAATGTGGGAGAGCCAGGTTCACTTCCCTGCTTTGCCTGAGGAGCTTAATCCACGTCTGAGGAGAGTTCCCTAACTGCTCCACTGAACACCCTGCCTCTGGTGGGTCTGTGTCTCCTTGGTTGACACCTTCCTCTCTGCATACATTATTTAAATGTTGCTGTAATAGGGATAGCTGAAGCATCTCAACAGAAAAATTAGCCAGCAGCACAGATCTGGAGGTGTTTCAGTTGCTTAAGAGTCACTATAGGAGTGTTTTTAAGTAAAAAATGTCAGTAAGAGAAGTGATAGATAGTTCATTTTGTAATGCACACAAAGCCGGTCATCAGGACTGTCTGCCCTCTGAGAGGTGATCTCCTTCCTAAGAGAAAAAACCCTAAGTGTGGATGTATGCATGCATGTGTATATAGATACACATAGATACAGTGTTAAACACCTCAGTCTGGTTAAGAAGAGTAATCAATGCAATATAAGACAGAATGCCTTGCAGATTATAGATTTTGTAAGATGGCAAAATGTTTTCTTGGTTTATTTGGTTAGGTTTTTTCAGTGTACTGGGGCCTCTGCACTATGGCACTCATGTCTGTATATTGATGAGATCACTGGAACTGAAGTTGCAAAACTCAGAAAGTGTGTCCTGCAATAGACTGTTTTGGTCTGTTTAGTTGCTAAGTCAAAATATGTGATCTAATATGCTCCACTTGCAATCGCTCATTTCGCATATACAGGGAATGATAATCTTGTGTTGATCCTATCCCATTGCATTTTGATTAATACATGTGGTTGGTGCAGTACATAAGCAATATGTTTAGCTTACTAAGAGAAGGTGTAACAAGATGAATCCTATAGCGTGTGAAAAAGTGTCAACAAGCTCCTGTGAAATCTTGCATGTAATATAGACTCTGTTTCATTCAGCATAAGCATAAAAAATGGAACAGTGCTAAAATACATACAAAAATTTGACTTTTAAATTTTATTTTAGCAATAATCTGAGGATTTTTAATTATTATTTTCATTTTGCTTTGGAGCTCTAGAAGTGAAAATGTCTGATTTTTCTTGATAATTATGAGGGCTAGAGATTTGAAAAAAGGTGAGAGTCATGTTGTAAGTGCAGCTCCTGGAGCTGTCACCTAAAGAGAAATTTGAAACATCCCATGAGTTGCCATTGTGACAGTAAATGTGTTTAAAAAATACTAAAAGTAATTACTTTCTTCTTTTCCTTAGATACAATCATCTCATTAAGTTTGAGTAGCAAGTATTTAACCTCAAATGAAGCCACCTGCCTGCAGTGGAACAGATGTGTAAGTTTGTTTGTTTTTCTCAATAAACTAGAGAGCAGCTTGTTTGTTTTCGGTCTTGTATCATTATTTTTATTAATTTAAAGGAAGACAATGAAAAAAGGTAATGAATAATTGTATGCCTGTGCACTGACTTGTATGGAGCTTAGTAATTTAGCAGGAGGTTTGTATGAGTGCCTGCGCCTTAAACATTAACTTTAGAAGCCTGGATATCTTTAGAGTGGTACAGAAATAGTAACTATTTTATGATTTATGGGGCATCTCTTACTCTGTGGTATCAGCTGGCATATATACATCCTTACCCTGAATTATACCATTTAAAAAGGGGAGGTAACTTAGGTGCTGCATTTATCCTGTATTCAAATTAAAGACATCTTATCAGATTTCATGTCTTCACTAAGTTAATGTTTTCTTCTAGGGTTTTTGTCTGAAAATATTAAACCTTATATATTCCATCTGAGCTTTTGAATACAGATTTTTTGGAAGCTTGTGATTGATTCCTGAGTTAGATGCCTAGAGAAAAGAATTGTTCATATGAAGATAAGCATTTATCTGTGGAGTAACAAAAAATGTTGTTCTCTTATAGTGTTTCACAGCTTTGTATTTTTTTTATCCCATCCCCTCTGTGCCCTGAATAAAATAGTTCCATTTTTAAGCCATCTGTATTATTGGTAAACATGCACTATAGCAACAGATGGACAGAATGTGTAAGATGGAGAAAATGTTGAGATAGGAAGTCTTGGTGGGGTCATAGAATCAGAAAAAGGGACCTCTAAAGGCCACGTAGTCAAACCCCTTGCCCTGAGGAGGGACATCTTCAACTAGACCACATCACTCAGAGCCCCGTCCAACCTGGCCTTAAGTGTTGCCAGAGATAGGGCATGTACCACATCTCTGGAAAACCTGTTTCAGCATTTAACCATCCTCATTGAAAAAAATCTATTCCTTATATCTAGTTTGACTCTACCCGCTTTTTATTTAAAACCATACCCCTTTTCCCAACATTACAGGCCCTACAAAAAAGTTTGTCCCCATCCTTACAAACTCCTCTTCCTGAAAGGCTAGTCTAAAGTCTTGCTGGAGCTTTCTCTTCTGAACAACCCCAACTTTCACAGCCTTTCCCTGTAAGTCTGTGGTCTCTGTAGGAGGAGAAAGTTAAAAGTTTGATTCAGAATCATTCCTTGAAGGAAACTTTACCTAGGTGACACATACAGATTTAGGAGATTTCATTGCATACTAAATCTGTCTGTGGATTGTTCTTCATCAGTCTAAGCAAAAATGAGTTGGTAGTGCTTTCCAAACCCAGAGGAGCGCTGAAGAGCAGGTGAGAGTTTTATACCAGCCTCCCAGGTCAGTTTTAGACCACTGTAAAGAAATCTAACAAAAGTGACAATGTGTTTTTTCCAGAATATCCAGAAGTTCAGTCTCCACGTTAATGCTGTATTCTAATATGCTCATCTCAGGGTCACTGAATTCTTGGTGCGGTTTCATGAGACGATGTCAAGCACTGTAGTATGTTATACTCAAAGTGCCTTTCCATTGCAGCTCTTAAGGTTAAATGCCTTCAATGAAGATAATCCACTGTAGTATTACCTGTCTAATCAAAATTTGTATCTGGTCTTTGTACGTTCAAGAATTGTTTCTTGATTTATAGACCCATATGAAATAGTTGTTGACTGCAAGCTCAGTGTTCTGATAGATCCTTTCTTAATTTGTGATTAAAGCAGTACTCTCTTGACAGTGGGTACCCTAAAAACAGATACTTGCATAGAGTTGGAGTCTCCTGAGAGCAAAGATTCTACTGTGCAGATGAAAATTTTCTGTGAAAATTTTAAATTTCGGTAGGTCAGCAATGTTACTGATTTACATCCTTTATCATCCACTGTAATCCATTTGTCTGTCAGTGCATATGCTATACAGTAATTTTTATGTGCAGTTTAGATTATTGAAGAAATTCTAGTTCCTGATCAGAGGGATCTAGTAGTGTTAGATGTGCCCTGAGAAGGTGGGAGAGAACAAAGCAGTGTGAAAACTGCTGCCTGGTTATGTCTCACACCCAAATACTGGCTCCTAGCTCAAGACAACTTTTCTTAGTTTAACTGCAAATCCCAATGTGGCACAGCTATTGGCAATTACAGATTTTTTTCTGTTTTTTTACTCTGTGGTTCCCCTTCTTTATTCTTCATTAAAGAGGGAAGTACAATATGCATGATTTATATCATATGTACAGACATATGCACAGACAGGAGGGAAAAAAACAACTAAAAGACCAGGGTGTAATCTCATTTCAAGGCACATTTTCACTTGCTGTGACCTGCATTAATAGCTGCTGAAACAGTGGGAAGAGTGGGTCAGCTTTCAGGCAGTCAGTGTGCACATTATGCTGTCAGCAGCATCCTTGCTTTGGTACTGGGAAACAGGAAGAATTGAGGTTCTGCTCATTTCCTTTCTTCATGCTTTTCAGTTGTCTTCAGTGGCTTACTGAACTGTGGAGAGACCATAATCCACTTATGACAGGAAGTAAAATGATACTCATAAAGAGCAGGAAGATTCCTCATCCTTTTTTCTAAATGTTTTTATTTCCCTTTTCTATACCTCACAAAATATTAGGCTTATTAAAATAATATTAATAATAATAGAAACCAAGTGAATGGAAAGGGTTATCCATTTTTTCACTTGTTCTTGTACTAATAGTGTTGTGGATCTTGCTCTGGATAGGACACCCATGTAATTGTGCTATGCAAAACTTATTTAAAAAACAAGTTGCATTACATTAATTAAAGCTCATGAACTGCACTGTTTAAAATCACTACTACACAAAGCTTTTTTCTTAATTTAAAATGTCTTGTATTTTTTGTTCCTTGAGCAAAACCTTATTTGATCAAATTAAGATCTGTCTATGGCAGTAGGATGATTCTTCTAGAAATAATTTCTTTTGGGAGAAGAAGTGATTAGAAGGAGCTGTTTGTTTGCCTGGGGTGGGAAATTCTTCCTGCAAGTGCTCAATGTGCTGCTAGTGGAAACAGTATTGGCTTCCCTTAGCTTGGTTGTCTGAGTCAGTTAAGTCTTTGCAAAGTCTCACTTTGCCTTGAAGAAGACAAAGAGAATATCTCCCTAAAAGAGGTTAAGAGGAGAATCCCTCTTGTCATGGAGGCTAGGAGCAGGCAGGTTGGCAGGTGAATATGAAGATAGGCATATTCATTTCTCCCTTCCTCTCTGTTCCATGAATAGGAGGGTTTGTTTTGAGAGGGAGAGAGATGTGATCATTGTTTTTTAAACTGAGATTTCAGGTGAAAATGTCAGATGCAACTGATGAATGTACAACTTACTTAGAAAATACAGAATGACAAAAATACTTGAAAGAAGCATAAGAAGTTCACCCCTATTGTGGGCATGTGCATTATGCCTACATGTAATATAGAAGTTCGGTTTTAAAGTTACCTCTTTGTTTTCATTGCATTTCCTGTACTCATTGGCACAGTGATGAAACTGATTGTTTCTGAACTCTAATTACATTGGATAGTATTGTGAATATTATTTTCTGTTTTATTTAGTATATTTAGTAAAGAGATGATCTTTTCCTTACTTTAAGAAAAATACAGACATGCTTATTCATTTTATTACGTGAGGAAGAAGGTACTCTCAGTTGCAAATGATTCTCCAAAGAAATTTTTCTTCTCCATACTGAGTGTCTTCTGACTTGAAATAAAGTTTTGTGACAAAAGAGAGATTAAGCTTAGGTTTAAAAAAATCCCAATGAGGTACTTAAACTACTATTCATACTCTTGAAAATATGTTTTTGTGGTTTTGGGTACTATGAATTGCATTTCCTTTCTAACCTTCCTTTGAGTTCACAAGCATTCGAGGATACAAATGTTTTAATAAAAGCATTGTATTATGTCATGTTACACATATACAAATATTATGTGTGTAAATCATAAAAACCTCTCAACAGCCCTGTTGAAATTATCTGAGTACATATAACTAACTGGCATCAATATGAGCACAGAATTGGGTTGATGGGTAGCTGTGAAGGGTTTTTAGAACAGACATCTTCAGCCTTCATCTGGTTAGCAGGAAAATAAA
>VWYI01010676.1:270-101440 GCA_013399455.1 Anthoscopus minutus
CAATTATTTCACTGCCAAAAAGACACAGAGTATATTCTACGAAAGGGTAGTTTACAGCCTCAAGAAAAAGGGTAAACTTTCCACCTGTGCAAGAAGAACATGGGAAGTACAACCGTGGGTGGTTGTATTTGACCTCAGACCCTGAGCACACATTCAGAGTCAGTCTCCTGATCACGCCATGATCACTGCTTGTGCCGCACAACAGACTCTGAATGTGCAAAACTGATTCTTCTGGAGCACCAGAAACGTAGCTAATGCACCTCAGCCATTAAACAGCACATACTTGGGACCAGGCTAAGCAAACCCACACAAAAAGCTCCCGAGATGTGCCTTGTCCTCGGCACCTCCTGGTTTTCCCTTCTCCTTCAGGCTGCTCAGCTTGGTAATTCAGACACAGTGAGTGTTCACAGGAACACAAATTGGTAAAAAGTCCATCACAGCGCTGTTACAGCAAACTTTACATCTTTATCAAACCCCTGCTTTATGAGCCCTGAGTGCAGCTTCGCTGGCTTTGTCAGCAGTGAAATGCAGGATCAGATCTATTGCTGGAAATGATGGGCAGCAGCCGAGCCCCAGCAATGACAACTGACCTTTCACGGGCACAATTAAATTGCATCTAAATAATTTAAATAAACAGCTAAAGCTACTCAGTTGAAAATGGCATTTTTATTGAGACAAATCTTACTCCTATAGAAAAAACATGAAGTGGTTATTTTCTGGATCTGTGTTGAAGTCCCGGCTGTGCTTTCTACAGCCAATAGAGCAGGTCTTGATTTACTTAATTGCAAGATTTGGAGTCACTGCTCTTTTATAATTGCTTTTGTGAATTGGGAATGAATTGTTTAAGCATTTACTGAGCTACTATACCTCCTGTATTTTCTGAAAGTCAAACCAGCATTTTTGTTTATAAGATATTTGCAACAGAAGGCAGTTACTGGACGTTTAGGGTTTAAATGTGGTTTATTTGTTGAGTCTGTTATGTTTAGTGCAAAAGTGGATTAGTGAGCTCCTGCTCTGTGCTCTCTGCCAGAGCTGGAGAAGATGGATACACATGCACCCATGTACGCCCTCCCCAGACACAATCCCTTCTGCTTTATTATTTCTTTCAGTGATTTCTTTGTTTGTCAAAAGGCTTCTAGTACATCCAGAGAAAATACAGCAGAGTACTGGGGCACTGCAAGATATGGAGCAAAATAAAGAACTCTAACACATAAAAGGCACTGCAGAGTGGCAGCAGTGAGTACTGAGGAAGAGTGTGAATGTCCATAAATCCTGACTTATTGGGGAAAAGTGGGAAACTCTTTGTTTTTGTAATCTGAAACTGAAAAAAAATGCCAAATCAAACCAAGCCAACAAAAAAAGCTCCAAAAAAAACCCAAAAAAGAAATAAAACCACCAAAACACAACCCACCAAATGAATGATTCAGCTGACGTGTGACTAACCTTATAAAGCAAAGGTGATTGTCCAAGCTTCAGAAGAGCAATTTTTTTGGTTACGTTTGTGATGGCTTGAACTCGGACCAGGTCTTCCATGGTCCCATACTGGACATCAACGAGCTCTGCCTGCAAAGAGGAGACAAAATTCAGGCTACAGCTACAACCACACATCACTGAGGGTGCTCCTTGCCTGGAAACAAAGGTGTTTGCATAAGCACAAGCATCTGAGCAGAGTCCTGCAATTGCCTTACCCCAATACCTGTAATAGCAAAGACCCTGAAAGTTCAATTTGACAGATAATTTTTTGTGGTTTTAATTCACAATTCATCAGCTATGATAAAGCTGTAATACTCCTCTCTTTTTTTTTCCTAGTGGTTATTAGAGGTGCTGATTTTGATAAGAATTTCTCCTCAACAGCTACAGGAATTTATTTAAAACTGTGCAAGGCATGCTAATTCACTTCTGTTTATTTTCTTAAAAATAATCAGTGTCTTGTAAAGTGTTTCAGGAAATGAGTGATTATACTGGTCAGTTCTGAAAATAGATAGCAGCAACTCTACCAACACAGAGTTTTATTTTGTGGTATCACACGACTCCTGAGCAATCTTACCTAACTACTGAAGTATTTTCTTTTAATCCATCCAAACATTATATTCCAATAACTACAGTAATAACAGACTATGTTCTGATGAATATAATTTTATATTAATACATATTTTTCAAATTGAACCAAATACAATGAACAAAAACACACTGCAACAATTTGGAGTCACTTTGATCTAAAAGTATTTAGAACATGAAGACCTTCAGCTCTTCAGTTAGGACTCTGCAAGAAAATATAGTACAAGTTCTAAGTTATTATTAAATGTCAAGCACTGGCAGCAATGGAAAAATATTTCAAGATGAGTTTTCAAATATTTTTTTAAATATATAATTTAAGAATGACCAAGGGCATTTTTCTCACACATTCATAGCAATAAATTCTGGCAAAAACAAAGTAAGAGGATAATCAGTCTTGTACATTACTATTTTAGAATGTTATTAAGCTCTCAGGACATCACTGAGGACATTCTGGAACCTCTAAATCCCTACACAGTGCTCACATAAAACACAAGTACAAGAAGACACAAGAATATTACATCAGTGTTTAAAAATTAAAATAAGAGGAGCAGTAAAAGATGGAAAAGTTTTCTCTTTCAGTTCAGTTTTGTAACTTAAGTATGGATTCATTGCCAAAGGCAGCAGTTCTGATTTTGGGTATCCCTACACAAACTGTTTAAATTCTAGCAACAGTTGTTCTGCATGTGTAGGATGTGTGAAATTTTAGTAGATTCCTGAACATGGCTATTTTAGGAAAGTATTCACCCTTAAAAAACTGTATCTGTGTGAGTTTGCATCTCAACATTCATGTTGAAACCATACAAAAACTTTGCCAAGGTTCCTATCTTATTAAATTCTTCTGAATTCTTCAGATGAGTTTCCAGGTCTGTAACATGTCCTCAGTCTGTACAAACCACAAATGTGGAAAGGCCAGCTAAAGTCATAAGACACTTCTGAACAGGCAAACATCAGCTTTAACACCAAATAATTAAATTTAGAACAGGAAAGCTCAAACTTCCCACTGTTTCTTCTGAAATAAATGAGGGTTTTAATATCTAAAGTGCTAGAAAACTATTTAGCCAGTATAATTTTTTTTCCTGTATGGCCACAGTATTTCAAAAGTAGGATAAAATCAAGTGAAGATTTCATACTGGGGAAGGGTATTTTACATTTTAGCTAATCTCATGTGTCCAGTTTTAAAGAATTTACCTCAGATACAGAAAGAGTATTTACCAGGGTGCTAAAGTTCATAAAATTGTTACCTCTTTCTGCAGCTTTCATCTTTAATTTGTACCTACATGTATAATTTGATACAATAATTACTAGTGTCTCGGAAGCCTTATGGCTTGAGAGGTTATGGGGAGTTATATTCAGGTTTATTTCTAGGGATACCTCTACCTAATTCCTTTGCACCCAAGGCCTTCCTTACCCATCCTCCAAAGCAAAAGTCAAGGCTGTCATTATTTGTATGAGAGAAAGCACACTGACTTTTCCTGAGGCAAAATCAATACCCAAATATGTAAGATAATGAAGCATCAGGCCATTTGCTTCTCCAGGATGCCTGTGTGGAAATGAGCTCCCTGCCCATCTACATTCATGTGCTGCTTCCCTGCACATCCCTTTGGCTCACTGCTTCTCCAGGGTGCTATCCACTGCTCTGTAAACAACAGAACTACACGTTTGCACAATTATTAATGCCTTTAGAAACTGCCCTTGGATGTTCTTAGTTAATTTATGGATGCAAACTGCATCTTCAAGAGCAGCTCACTGGTCTTTCCCAGGCAATATGTGCTCAACATGAGAGAGGCAGGACAGGAGGCCCTGCAGAAGCACAGCTCATTTTTTAATTATGTGGAAAACAGAAGTTGACTCCCTGCTGCCCCAAACACTCTGCAAACCATGTGCTTTGCTTCAAATTTTGAAAGTTAGCCCCAATGCCAAAGCTGTTAAGTACATTCATATACTGAGAGTGCGTGTCAGACACTGCTTCATGAAGGAGCAGCTGGGTGCAATACAATAGAGTTTCATGGGCTTTCATCACACACCTTCCACATGAAATACAGGTATGTCAAAGCTCAAAGGTTATCACATTCTGGAAACAGAGAGCATAGCCTAGCACCCAGAGGTCTGCACAGCTTATATCACCTCTAACTCCAGCTAAAATGACAAACAAAAATTGAATTAAAGCTTCTCTTGAGTAAAATTACACATGGTTCACCTCTGGCCAATAGAAGCCAATAACTCACTGTATGAGTTTAAAACAAAGAAGAAGTATTTTGGCAATACAATCCAGAAAGTGATAGGTACACATTAAATAATGAGAACTGTTATACAAATTCTTCTTACCCCTTCCTGTATTCTGCACCTGGATACTTGCAAAACTTGCAATAAAAAGCAAAATAGTTTGCATTATTAATGAAATCTCATCAAATACAGTACAGCAATACTAGCTCATAGTAGTCAGTTTTGGTTTGATTTAGTGGACTGGGGTTCAACTAGTTGGGACCCTTACTTATAATATAAAATAAAATATTAAAAATATACAGTCTCAAATACTGGTGAAGAATTCTACTGAATCCAGACTTCTACTTTCTTAATAAGCCACTCAGAAGCTGACAGACCATTTTGATGCATGAAGGCCTGTTTCAGTCAGAATATTCCTAATACCTCCAAAAATGAAGATTAAATTTCCTATTATTTCTCTTTTCTGTTTTTAGAAATGCTTACAACATCAAATAATCCTCATTTTACACATACCAGCTTTTTGAAAAGCTAAATACCCCACCCCCAACTACCCATACTTGATAAACTGCTTTCCTGTGGTAGGATAATTCTGCTCAAAAACAACTCATCCTTTTATCAGGGGCCATAAAAGAGCACTTGTCTACTTGGTTTAGCTATGCCACACTAAATCCTCTTACCCTAAAACTGGGAAACTGCTAAAGAATGAATTGTTTTATCCATCTGAATTAGGTACTTACTCCTCGAATCATTTCAAGCTTTGCTCTTTGAAGGATATGACTATTTAGGAACAAATTGTGATGTGCATTGTAGAGTTCAGTAGTATTCCCCCATGCATGAAATGAAGTAGGGGTAGGCAATAAAACAAACATTTTTAGGAAAAGTAATTACTTTATGTTAGACAACTTATTAGTTTCTAAATCCTGAGATGATGCTTAGTGAGTTGTAAACATTCTATCTTCAAAATTCTAACAGAATCTCCCCAAAACAGAAAAGACAAAAACTCTGAAAACGCTACTGTGAAGACAGTCGTGGATTTCTATCCTAATTTCTTCCACTTATCTCCAAAATGAAACAGAATAAAAGAGTATATTTCATTTGGTCATGGATGACACAGAGAAAAACAGGTCTTGCAAAGGAAAAATATGAATATGAAGCAGGTGGCAGCTGGGGTGAGGAAGATGCTGGATACTATTTTTAAACATTGCTTTCTTGCAAATTCTCAGGCAATTTAAAAAAAAAAAAAAGGTTGAAAATAATACCAGAAATACGTTTGTCTTATCACATTCTCATCAGTCCACTTGACTGAGGAGAAGGATTTAATAACAGTGTTGTGCATCTGTATCCAACACACTGCCTGAGAGGCAGATTCTGGCTGACTTGCCTGGGGCACACAAGGCAGCAAAAAGACTCAGGGAAGAAACCACTGAGGCGGAAAAAAAAATAAACCAAACCAAAAAACCCAAAACAAAACTCAAAAGTGGTACAGCCAGGAAGGGATGTTTCTCACAGCCACCAAAGGGAGCATGCAGTCAGTGCAGATGAGAACGCAGCTCTTAGGCTGAGCTCTAAAGAGCTTGGCAGAAAACAAACCCAAAGCAGCGCCCAGAATGGCTGTGGTGAAAAGTCTTCTCTGCATGCTACCTGCTGGTAGTGCTACAGTTCAGTAATCTGAAAAGATGGCTATAAATGATGAATATATATGATGAATACCAAGCTCCTGACCCACGTCAGTGAATGGATTCTGCACAAACTTGGGCAGCTCAGGACTGTGGAAGCTGCAGGTATGAAAACGACACAGTCAAGCTCATATTCCTCATACTCTCATATTCACAGTTCTGCCTACCCACCAAAAGGTTTCAGAAATAGATTCCCTAAAGAAACTCCAAGTACTGAAGAAAACTAAATATTTGGTATTAATAAATATTGTTCATGCCTTAGAATTAAGACAATTTCTCCAAAAAGCACACGAGCAATTCTAGAAGCATCAACCCTCATTTCTGTGACTGTTCAGACTTTACTAAATCCCCTCCTTCCATCCAGGCCAATGCCCTTCATTTGTCCTTCAATGCTCAGCTACTATTTTCAGGTTGTTCACAAAATAAAGGCAGCAGAAACATCCCATGCACAATCAATCACAATTAAATAACCTTCAACTAGTCATCCTGCCTAAAATAAAACTCCAAAATATATTTGCAAATTGTATCTCAGAAGGCAACAGTCTGCAATCAGGACATGAGGCGAACTTTAATTAAACACATCGCTATAATTTATTTGCACAGCTCTGAAATTGAGGCTGAAGGCAGCATTCAGCAGAGCATAAAAGTAAACTCAAGCTGGTTGTAGATCAAAGCTGGACATCAACAAACGTGAAGAAAGCTGCAAATATAAAACTAGCTGATCTCTAAAATTAGAGAAGAGGAAGAAAGAGAAGGGGGAGATAAGAGAGCTGTGCCAAATCCTTTGTTGGTGTAAGCTCTGTTACGCTTTCTGACCAGAGCTGTTCCCATTCCAGCCAGAAGCATCCTTCAATAATCAGGGAGCCACAGCTGCCTCCCTGTGATTGCCACCACCAGGGTCCTGTTGGACACACCAGAGACAAAATACTCATCCATAACTGTATTTTATATAGGTACTGTATTTCTACAGAAATGTTAATGTCCAAAGTTGTCTTTCAACCTTTTTCCTTCACTTAGTTCCACGCAAAAAGAGTGGCAGAGACCCTGTCTGAGCCCAAAAAGTAAATACTTATATATCTGGATTAACTGAAGATGATTTTTCCCTGTTACAAGGCTAAGAGATGCTTCTGACCAACAATATCAGGGAAGTTTTATAGCAGAGAACTTCAGTCTTGCTATGTGCTTTACCTACAAGCCCTGCTCTTCAAACACATTCATGACATCTTCCCTCCATGGCTGCTAGCACTTCACTGTGTAGAGGCTTTCTTGTCTTTGCTTCAATATTCCTGCTCCTGCAGTAGAATTCTGGAGCATTTCAATACAACCTGACTCACAGTGCCAGCTTACAGTCAGAAAGGGTTCTTTGTGTCTAGGTTCTATCACATAAAATTGCACGCTGCATTACAGTGACAGCTAAAGCTGTATTTTATACTAAAAGAAGAGAAAAAAAGCTGTCCCTTAACCTCAGTTTGATGGAGTTTGGCCTTGGAGTTCAGTCACAGTCACACTGCATGCTCAGCCTTCCCCCTCGTCCCACCCATCAGACCTGGCTCTCCTGCAGCTGCTCTCACAGCAGCTGCTTTTGCTACTGCAGGACCATTTTTGGGAAGACACTGAGGTTAAACTTGTTTGCTTCCCTGCTTCCTACATTTTATTGCAAGACTTTTTTCCTCCCGACTCCGAGGGAGACTGAATCAAGATCGAAGCCTTTTTATAGCCTACAGAAGAGAGCTCTTCTGTATTTTATGGTTACAGAGCCCCAAATAAATCTGAACTGACACAACTCAGTTCTCTTTTCTTTTTTTTCCACTTTATTTTTCCTTATTTTAATTTTTATAACCCCCAACTCTGTTCCAAATCATATTCTTTGTATTTCCCAAAAGTATTTAAATATAACTTCCTAACTCATGATGACCAGCAAGATATCCAAACAACTTATTAGGGCAGGTTTTTCACCATATTTTCTAACTATATTGTCTTTCTAACTTTCTTACTATATTTTAAATAATACATACAAATCTAGATTTTTAAGTTTTTACATAAAACATTGTTACTTTCAGACACATTAAACTGATATTTACTTGTTTAAAATCTCTAAGAACAATGCCTTTTGTAAAAAAATAATTGAAGGACATGAGATCATCAGATGCTTAAAATACTATCAGAAATACTATTTCAAACTTTCATTAAGCAGTGCTGATTGTCACTTCATTAGTGACAAAATTTTAAATCCTTATTACTCTTTCTTGTATGTGTTTAATATTATTTATATCTCCCCATTTTTAAGAGTTAACTGCAAGGCCATTTAGTAGCATTAGTGCCTAAAGCATGAAGTCACATTGCTCATACTTTCTTAAAAAAAAAGAGTAATCTGTATTTGCCAGCCTGCTTGGTTTAGCTTATTCAGAGGTAATTATTCATGCAAATAGACATTTACAAATTACACAGACTGAGGATAAACTAAACAAAACAGAATTACTCAGCTGTGATGTGGTATCTTAAAAAAAAAAATCATAAGCTACATATGTACACAGGAAATTATAATGGTCTTATTTAAACTTGGCCTTAAAATTTTCAGTGAAAGGGGTTTATGTCAGAATCCAGTCCCACTGTGTCTGAACTCGACAGATTCTCAGGGATGGGTGGAAGTTTCCTTGGCTTCTGTGAAGCACAGGCAATGAGCACAAGACAGGCAGAGGCTGCAGAATGTCCTCCTTGAGTCATTTACATCACACTGAACTGAAACCAGGCATTCCCTCCTAGAGGAGCCACAGGCACTGAGCCTTTAGAGAAGCCTGGAGCTCACAGAAGGTGAGCACAAGCACCTGAACCACAACCAGGCCCTGCAGGGATGGATCCACCTCAGCTGGGCAGGACAGGGACCAAACCCAGCTGGGGGAGCTCCCTGCAGCTGCTCAGAGTGAACAAAAACCTGAGCTACACCCACACACCCCGAGAAGTGAAGCCATCTCCTGTCTGAAATACAGCTCCTAAGAACATCCTGTGAGTGCAAACACCACCACAGACTGAATGTGGGTCGACTGAAACACTACCTGTGCTTTAGAACCTGAGTAAAATCAAGCTGTTTCATTTTATAACATATAATAATACATTTGATGTTTTAATTCCTTAAGAGACAGGTGTTCCAGCTTTGTCCAATTGTTTCAATTTACAGTCAGTTTGGTGGCATCAAAACAAAATGTCCAGAAAACAGCCTACTATTTTCAGCCTTCCAAGCTGGAATTCATGATTCAGAACCGTGCTGGTTTTGGCTGGGTTAGAATTAATTTTCTTCACAGTGCTGTTATGGGGCTGTGCTTTGGATTTTTGCTGAACACAGGGGTGATGATGGAGATGTTTTTGCTATTATTGAGCAGGGCTTGCACAGAGCCAAGGCCTTTTCTGCTTTCCCTACTCCAAGTAAGCTGGGAGTGCCTGGGGGGTGACACAGCCAGGACAGGGGACCCAAACTGGCCAAAGGGACATTCCAGACATATACAACAATAAAACAGACATCTACCTCGGAGAGGAAAATCATCATTCACATGTACAAGAGGAGGTCATCCACTGCATCAAAAGAACACTTGAACTTTCAAAAATGTAGGGGAGAACTCTATTTTCTAGATTATAATAAATGATCTTTCACAAAGTACTTACAGCCCTTGCTTGGCCAAACATCATCCACTTGAACATAATCAGGGAGATGCCCAACCATGTAATGATGCAAACACAAATCTGAGTGTTAAAGCAGCATTTGAGCAAACAATTTGCAGAAGCAAATATGCAGTTGTGAAAAGGAAAATTACATCTTTCCCATCTCCTGTGAATTCTGTTTTGAATCATTGCACAGATTTATAGATCTCTAAATTACATCTGTAGAAAAAGGACTGGGGAAAAATAAGTTCTAAAAATATACTGAGATGACAAGAAAAGGACTCCAATAAAAATAGGGAATGTTCCTGAGTAATATCAAACTCAAGTGGCCCAAATGACTGACCAGCACAAGTATATAGATATAGAAATGTAGCTGTACCTGAGAACAGCTCATTTCTGTGATTAAGCAAGAATATTTTTCTGGTTTTCAACCACCTAACATTTTGGAAGCAGACTTATTTCAAAAGAAACATGTAGTGTGTCCTTCATGTCTCACAGTAATAAAACTGTACAGGGAAGAAAAAGTTCCTTTCTGTTTCAGGCCTTCAAATTTTGGTTTTAAAAGTGCACTCCAGATTTTGGAGTTGATGTGCATCCCACATTGCTCAGTAATCTAAAGGTTTTACATGGCAGCACCATTTGGCTTTTCTTTCAGAAACAGCTAACCTTCATTTTGAAAATTTTGTCCATAGCAAAATTAGTAGTTCACCTTTATCCCACGTGTTTCCAAAGATTAGGGGGAAGGTTCTCCTGAACTGTGTCAAATTTCACACAGATATTTTGAGCTTGAGTGCGGGCCGAAACCCCATAGAGATTTGTGAATTTGGTTCATGTACTCTAAGCAGGGATGGAAAAACCTGGAGAAAAAGGGGAAATTCCGTGCAAAGGCCAGAATCAGATTCTTTTTAGAGGGGGTCCCAGTAAACTACTCATCTTGTACAGTGGCACCTGAGAAGAAAAGCTGGAACAATGTTTACATCATCTACAACACATGGGAAAGTCTGAAGAGACTTTGGAATCTGGAAGGAGGAAAGAGCAACCTGTCCTGACATCATATGATCGATTTTATGGCTTAAAGCAAAAGCTTTGCCATCAGTGCAGCCCATCCAGAGCTCAGGACCTGGACAGAGGTTCCCTCATCTTCCACACAGCCTGGAATTCAGCTCTTTCACAGCAGTACAGAAGCACTCATTATTATTGTAGTAATTCCATTTGATGGTTCAATTCCCAACAGAAGCAGTAAAAGACATTGTTAGAGAACTATGAGTTACCACAGAAATCTGTTCTCAATTCCCTCTCTTCACCTGTTCTGATCCTCTCTGCCCCAGATCCTGAACAATCAACAAAAAGAAACTAAAACAGGGAATTCAGTGTGTGCTCTCATGAATTCTGATTCAACCACAGATTTCCCTAATGATCTATCTTTCTGCATTCCCTGGTGCCTTTCCTTGAGTTTAATAAACACAAGAGACTCAATTCAGTA
Organism: Anthoscopus minutus; assembly: GCA_013399455.1. Lineage (NCBI taxonomy): Eukaryota > Metazoa > Chordata > Aves > Passeriformes > Paridae > Anthoscopus > Anthoscopus minutus. The sequence continues at coordinate 11,365 of VWYI01010676.1, forward strand.
CACAAGACAGAGAACACACAACAGTCACCATTAGCAATGGCCACTACTTTTAACTTCTTCTGAAGGGGTTCCCTCCATATTTCTTCAATTGCCTCTACGTTTTTTGGTACCTGCTTCACAAACATTGTCAACAATTTATCTTCACAGCCTGCAGAGAAAATGGAGCAGTTGTGAAAGTTTATTTCAGACAGAGCAACCCTGCAGCAGCAGTAGGATCATCAGGGAAGGATCTCAACTCGAAGAGATGGTGTTATCCTCAAATGAGGATGAGACTAACGGTCCATACTGATACAATTTCTCATCCTAGATTTTAGTTTGTGACTTCACATGATTGTAAAGTTCTACTTTAGCCTTGAGAGATAAGAGATTTCACAGTAAAAGGGCAACATGGACAAAAACATGATAAAATTTTTATGAATAGAATGTTTTGTTAGAAAACTGATGCATTAATTCTTTTCCTAGCAATGTAAAATTGCCAGACTTTTCCTACTAATTCATTCTCTAAAATATTCCCCAGGTGAAGATCGTGCCTGGCAGGCACTGACCTGCAGCAGGTGATACATCCCCCGTGGATGGGCACGCAGCAGGAGCTTTCTTGCATAGTTAAGCAGCTTTGCTCTCCCGTAGTTGTAGCCACTGCCAGACCTCTTCCATCCTTGTTCACCCCTGCCTGCCCCTTCAAGGCAGCAGAGAGAGGCAGTGAATCTTGCAGCAGACAGGACTAACTCTATATGGTAACATAATTCACTGGAAGGAAGATAAATTCCTTGAAGTACCTTCTCTCTCACGCACACCTACTCTCGGGCCAGTCACAACCTGGTGATTGATGAGGCACCTTCCCTTTGAACTGCAGAGCTCAGGAACACCAGAAATAATTGTGAGAATAAAACTGATATAGCTCAGAATCAATTCACAGTAAGTCCCTCTTAATGAATGAGATAAACACTCTAAATAATATTCATTTCATGAGGTTAGACATGAGATTTATTTATATTCCATGGGAGAGACAGCACATCAGAATAAAAACCTAAGGATGTCTAAGAGAGAAGAGCAATGTATTTTTTGGCTTTATTTACTTTGCACTGGTTTTTATTTATTTATTTTAAAAGAGACACTCCTCTCCTGGGATTGCAGTTGGTAGGTGGAGGCGTAAGTGCTGTATTTCCAAACAGATTTAAAAGGGAATTTCTAAACAAAAGCTTTTTCTCAGGACATTTTAGTTCAGCCAGTGAAGAGGCCCTGGCATTTTGACAGTTCTCATACACAGCCAATGCACTTCTGCCAACAGCACCTGGATACCAAACTTACACTTGCCAATGGTTACTGCCTGGGTCTTTTCATTATTTTTTTTTCCTATTTTTTTTTCAAGCTCTTTATTCTTTTTTACATTTTTAAGAGTTCAGTTATTATATATATTTTCCAACCAGCTGTATCACAGCAGCCTTTTCTTTTTTTTCATCCTGCTCTGAAAGGTTTCAAAAGTTATTTGCTTCAAAGGTTTCCTCTGAGAGTGGTCTTCTTTGTTTTTTGGCCTTTCCTACTACCAAGGCTGTGTCCAGGTTTAGAGCACTCCTCAAAGCACTCGCTAGAGAGGTACATGCTTTGCTCTTTAATACCAAAGATTTTTAATAAAGAAGCCAGACACACTGCAGTTCTCACAAAATTAATCTGACAATGACAGCTTTATCCTTAGTTTAGGTTACATTTAAAACCTCTCAAGGATCCTTATGCTTGCTTTTTTTTTTTTTTGTACGAGCTTATTTCCACTCTTTCATGTGCTCATCTTAGAAAACGATGTCTGGACTTTACATCATTACATCCTAACAGAGGTAAGAAATCTTCAGACATGTTTTGGATTTTCAGCACTACTTTCATTTTGAAATGTTAAAAAATATTTTAACAGTGAGACAGAGACTCATGTAGAAAACCATCCAATAAAACTCATATTACTGCATTAGAAGAAAGTAAGTTTTAAGATTTTAACAAAATGTTGTCCAGTGGTGACTGTAGAGGTTTTACTGGTAGGTAGAGAGAACTCCTAAGATAAAACACTGCAGCTCTAACTGGTAAGATTTATCACACTGCATTGAAAATTAAAATAGCTGCTGCTGATTCTTTTCAGATGCCAGCTCTAATTCATGAGACACCATTATTTAGATTTTTTTCTCCTATTTAAAAAACAATCAAGTGAAGTATAGCAGAAGAGTGATTTTTTTTTTTTGCCTTTTAAAAATCTGTTTTATTTCAGCAATTGCAACCCATACCCTCATGGATGCCTAATGCCAGAGACTGCCAGGGTCAGAGCCTTGTGTCCATGCTCCCAGACAAGTGATGTTTCTGCTCAGTAAAATGGAATCTTCCTTCAACTACAGATGCTTTTCTATTGCTAATGTTCCTGAAGAGATTTTAGGACTTACTTCTCTTCCTGAAAAACAAATTTTAAAAAAATGAGAAGCAGCAATAGTTTAATCAATATTGTATTTTATAGTCACACATAACTACCAGAGAATTGAGCAGCATTTTAAGCAGTTCTTTATTGTTCATGCATGAAACTACAGTTTTTTTTAAACTATAAAGTTATGTAAGTTGTTTTAGGGACAAGGATTGAGTATTATATAAGTACAAAAATACTTATTATTGTTCTCATATCAGTTGTACTTGTTCCTTATGATGTTTTTTCTCATACTAGCAATTTTTTTAAAGATGATATTTACTTAATAGTCCCTCTGTTGAAGGAAATTTTTGCTTTTCTCAATGTAAGCAGGATTCCTTTGGAGGCAGTTTTAAATCTCCAGAATACTGGAGAAATTTAAAAGAAAAGGATCTCTAAAACCCCATCCGAAGAGCTCACATCACAAGAAGCTTTTTACTTGAAAATTCCTTCTCCAAGTAGAATATTGCCTTTACAAACTTAAACAAAGAAAGCACAGGTATATTATTGGTAGTTTCATATTTACTAAGAAGGGGAAGAAGACGTTACAGAGAGAGAGAAGATGGCACTACCCAAGAAAAAACATGACTTGTGATTTGGCAGAAACTTCCTTTGGCAAGTTCCTGAGTATGTTTGTATTGATGTTTGACCCAAACACCATTAATAAAGAGTGGGGGTGGAAAAAAAGCCTGACTGGGTGGGCACCAACCCAGATATTCACTCAACTGCAGAGGTGATAGCAACCCAGTGGGTCTGATTATACCATAAAAATTAAAGAGAAAAATATTCCCTGGAGACTCATGCAATTGCACAAATTTCACTGCTGTTCTCTCACACTGACTACCAACAGACAAAATTTAACTCTGCTTAGAAATTATCTAATTCCCATTTATTTCAACAGGAATTCTGCTTGCACTAAAACCTAAACCAGGCACCAAAAACTCTTCCCAATCCCTCGGGGTTTCCACTCTTTAGTTTTTACCATGCAGTTGGAATATAAATAATTGTTATGGTTCAACATTGCTCCCTCTCTAATATTGTACAGAGGCTTTGCTAAGAAACGCCTTCAGCTGATTCTGTGCAATGGCATGGAAGTGCTCAGTGATCTGTTATGTCTCTAGATACCAAGATGCCTCACCTTTTGCTTTTTTATCATTTAAAAATCCTCATTCATTTTAAATGTTATTATTACTAAAATGCCATTACTAACATTTTATTAGTGAAACATCAGGGCAGCACTGACTCACAATTACAAAACAGCAAAAGGCTCTGCAACAGCAGCATTTGCATCTTTGAAACCCTGCCCTTCAATGACACAAAAATCTTCCAGCAATATTAATCGGGGCTTTGTGCATGATGAACTACTATTATTTTTAGGGGACTGTACAACTTTATTTATTAATGGTTATGTGATTTATGCCAGCAAAATGACAGGATGTTCTGCAGGACATCTCTTCAATGATCGCTTTTGGAGCTCTCGCCTGCAATTTTAAATTATATAACCTTCACATTGCATTTCACAGCTTTCTATATGTAATTAAAATGGAGTGGCAGCTATACTGTAGTTAATGTTGAATGTTGTTTTCTGCTTAAAGGTCAAGTCTATTCTAAAATCCATATTCTTAGTGAGATTGTCTTGAAAATTTGCTGTGCCTACTTGGTATGCAGAGCAGTGGTCTAAATTATGATTATTTGTGGAAGAGGTTTCGAAGAAACTCTTCTATAAATAAAAGATAAATAAAGCTGCAGTAAAACTTCTAAATGTTACCAAGAAATCACATGATTCTTCTCATTTGTGTGTATGTGTTATTCAACCTATAGCCCTAACCATCTGCAAAACTGATTTCAGTTGCTAGGGATTCATTTTAGCTAGTGCATGTCTCTTCAGAGAAGAAATCTTTAAAAATGTTAATAAAGATAATAATGAACTAAATTTGGCATGCCTAAAAGAATTAAATGCACACATGCATCAAGATTCCCTCTAGCTTGGTATTTTGCACCAATGTGCCATCAAAAATGACTGAAAGACTTAGGAAGAGATGCTGTGATTACTTAATCTAAATTAAATGCACTCTCTGCCTTTGGAATTCAAGATGTGCGAGTGAGCATGCTGCAGAAGGCTCATTTAGAAATTTTGCCTGGGGATAAAAATAACCTGGGAAGATTTTAAAATTTTCTAAAATCAACCCGCTGACACCGATCTTAATTCTGAAATATTGTTAAGGAAATTACCACTGATTAGCTGGAGGGAAGAGAAAAGATAATAAGGGTGCACTAATCACATTTCCAGCACAATGAAACCAAATCAAATGAAAGCAAGCTTTGGGGTCAAGGACTTCCTGATGCACTGTCCCCTCCAGAGAAACTCCAGACCTTTTGGTGCAGAGCTGGAAATAAAGAGAGCTGCCAGCTGCCAAAACAGGGCCGTAAACCTGGGCAGGGGAGAGGGGATGGCAGCAGTGGGAGAGGTTAGAGGAACAGGCAGTAGAGGAGAGGAAGACTCCGACCTTCCTGCAAAGAACTTGGGAAAGAAGGGGATGGATGGGGAAAGGAGACATCTAAAGACAGCCTTAAGAAAATGGGATATCGGATAAGAAGTGAGCAAACTCCCCTCCTCGGGAAAGAGGATCTGACAGCACAATCCGAGCTTTGCTTCCCTTATTCCCCTCTTGCCAAGATTGAAGAATGGTGGGAAGATGACTGAGTGAGCATAACAGATGGGCCTGTACTTCCCAGATTGCTTCAAGTTGCATTAATCTCTGCGGTGGGTTCTCATTTAGCTGAGAAAATGTCACCAAAACAAACAAAGCGGAGCAGACTGGGACGTGACCAGCAGATGCAGAGAATCTCTTCTGCACAGTGTGGGTAGAGGCAGGCAGGCAGCATTCCCACTTGTCTGCTCCCTGCAGCCCCTCCAAAACTCATCAAAGACACCCCTGGCTGACTGGGAGCATAAATGCCTCAGATCACAGAGAAATCAGTAGAAACTGGGAATGTGGATGATGGCAGGGCCGTGAGGTGACACAGGAGAGGAGTCAGAGCAGTCAGGGAACAGGGACAGAGCAGCGGCCAAAACACAAAAGAGACACAGTCGGGTTTTGGGAGAACTGCCTCGGAGACAAGCACAATTAATTTCTGTCCATAAGCCCTCAGATAATCCCTGCCTGCAGGAGCACCTCTGTTGTCTTCTGTAGCATCAGGATCATGTCCAGGAGGCTTTGGTGAGCGGCACGAGGCACGAGGTTTTTGCTGGTTAAGTCCAAGGATCCATTTATTTGGGGTGACACCAAATACAGGAACACACTCAGCTTATCCCATAGCCAGAAAAACCTCAAACTGCCACAGCATGGTGGGTTTAAAGGAGAAGGGTAGAGTTTTTACTATTGCCAGGCTTATCTGCCTCAGGCAGAGGGGCAGGGTCCCTGGGGACTCAGTGCCATTGTTTCCCCTGGGCAGGGGAACTCCACACATCTCCGTTTCAAGAACATGCCAGGGCTTTACTCTTGCATCCTCTCCTGGCTCCTGAAGGTATACACCTTCAGTAGATGGGAGGTCCAGGAAAGAATCATGATGTCTTGCTGGGCTTGCTGAGAGCATCCATGAGGGTGGAAACAAACCAGAAGAGAGGATCAGCAAAGGAACCATCAGGGATTTGGTGCATTATTCCAAAAGAGGCAGAGTAGTGAATCAGGAGTCAATGCCTTGTAACAGAGTAACACCAAGTACCTCAGTTCAAAGTATGAAAGCAGACTCAGGATTGCCAAAAGTTCCTTAACACTTCCATAAAGTAAAGAGTGAATAAACCGAAGGTGAAAGGAAAGTGAGGAAAACTTCAGGTCACACAAACATAATTTCAGAAAATATGTGAATACCATTTACATTTTGCTTTAATTAGTCTGTCCTTGAACATTATTCCAACACACCAACCATTATTATATCTGCTAGGACTATTTCCAGTTGCTAAAGAAACAGTGAACAGACAGACACTGTGGACTCGTGCTTGTTCCCAAAGCTGCTGCACCCAGCAGAAGTGACTGAAACCCCAGTGCCACCCAGGCTCCTGCAAGCCCAAATACACCCCTGCCTCTCCTGTGGTGCTCTCAGGGATCACCACCACCCATGTCATACGTGGGCTACTGACACCATTTACCCGTGTGGAACTGATGTGGGACACCAGATTTTGGGGTTCACAGCCCCCTCTCACAGCTCCTGCTGATCTTCCCCAGCTCAGCCCCTCCAGGACAGAATACCCCCACAGCTCCTGGATCCCAGTGCTCCAGGAGGCAGGAGCAGCACATTCAGATTCACCACACCACCCTCACTTGGAGACTAGCTGGATACTGTCTGACAACACATTTTGCTTTAATGCATAAATTTGAAGCAATGTAATTTCCATTTATATGTGCACTCTGTTGGCCAGAGCAGCTTTCCTGTTTTTATCAAGCAGACAAAAGGTTTAAGCCCTATAAAAGGTGGCTGATATTTAAGTTTTAATAAAAATATATTTCAGGTATGTCATTCTTTCCTTAGGCTGACCTAGCCTACAATATATTATTTACATAACTGCTGCAATATCTATTTCAAAAGTGACTCGACAGCCCTCTCCAGAACTGAAAGCTGCCCTGCCTGTCACCATGATGGGTAAACACTGTCACCTTTTCACAGCCCGATGAAATATAGAGAAGTAGTAAAGTGCACCATCCATCACAATGGCACTAAGTAGGTTTTTGAAGTAGATTTCAGATCAAAAATGCTCACATTTTTACTCACAAATGCTGTTTAGACTGTTACCAGAAAGCACAAATTGGATGGCTCATATACAATGGCTGTATGATGAATGGACATGACAGGTGGTCAAAGAAAATGAGTCTTGCTGTTCTACAAATAACCTTGTCAACATCAAAGTGGAGCTGTAGCTCTGCTGGTAGCCAGACTGCAATAGTTTAATGGTTTTATTTGCTTCAACTTCTAGCAAACCAAACAGACAAATGAGATACAATGAAGCAGCAGCATTGAGGCAGTATTAGCAATTCAGCCTGATTAAGTGACACATAATAGGAATTTTCTGCTAAGGATGTGCCACATTGGAAAGAAAATTATTCAGGTTATGAGTAGCTGTTATAAAAATACCTGTTCACAGGAAAACACTCATGATTTTGCAATCACAAACCACTGCAGGATATTCAAAATACGTGACTTGTAGCTCCACTGCAAGCAGTCACTTTCTGATGGCTGAAACCAGCAACAGCCACCACCTGCTACTTCTCATTTAAAGCTTTTTCTGCTTCCATTAAATAGTAGAGATTAGTGTGTAGGATTGAAAGTCAGGAAGGTTAGATCACTACCACATTACCTGTAGCCTAAACAAACAGGAAAATACCCCTTTTAGGCAAAACCTCTAGATCTAAGGACATTTCAGGTAGACTTTTTGAAGAACAGAAGAACACATCTCAAGTTTTGTAAGGGTGCTGCAGTATCTCAAAGAACTGCCTGTGAAACTGCAGAGAGTCATTCTTTGGCTCCAGTGCAAGTTTGGAGATTGGCCAAAGCCAAGGTCCAGCCCTTGTGATGAGGATAGTGAGTGTGGGCCTCATTTCAGCTCTGCTCTTAAGAGAAAGCTGCCCTGGAACATAAAGGGAAGTGGAACACGTGCTGCTGGGAATAACAGCAGAGGTTTTTCCCGGAACATTGGATTTCCTTCAATCTGATGAATTTGTTACCAACACATCGACATTCATGAAATGAAACTGCAAAGGTCATAACCATTCTTCTTTCTGATTACAGTTACTAAGTTACAATGAGAAAATAGTATTAAATATGGAGTTTTTAAATGATATGAGAAGGCAACCCCATTCATTAATACATGGAAAAGTTAAAGTGTGAATCATGCAAGTTAGGACCTCTTCATGCCTACTTCATTTTCCTTCTCAGCAACAGACCTAAGGTGGACAGAGCCCCAGAATGGAGCCTGACGAGATGCAGCATGGACAGTAGGCATGTTTAAATATTAAGATGTTCACAATCTGTTGTTCCTTTATAGTCTGTAAGTATTCTAAGCCATGAACAAACATATCTTTTAAATAAGAAAGAAAACAAGGTGGAAAACCCCCATAATAATAATAATAATAATGATAATAATAATAATAAATTTTTAAAAGTAAGAAGATGACAATAGTGCAATTAACAGCAAAACTGCAGTTTTTATATTTCAGAAATATTATTAAGATTTACACTATCTCAGCTAGGAAGGTAAACAGAAATGATGGCCCCTTTGTGCACTCTCAAAATATTTAGCAAGAAGCTAGAGGAAAACAGACAGTGAAGACAGTACACAGGAAAAAACAAGATAATCCAAGATCTTATTTCACTGAACAAGTAACAAATCCAAACACATAGAATCTTTTTGCTGACAAAACTTCCTAGAATAACTACAGCAAGATAAAACTACAAATCGGTGTTTTCAAGAGGAAACAGAGCAGATGTGTCAACTGAGCTGTCACAGAAGAAACTATGTGAGATCCACAACCATAATTCAGAGGCTCCAGGTATTAGCCCAGCACTCCCAGCAGCCTCTTCTTATCCATCCCTCAAACCAGTAGCACCCGTATATCAGCAAGGATAAAGAGAAACTCTAGACACAGCTTCCAGATTTTTACCCACAAGCCAAATTTGCCAATTCATAAACACAGATACTTTAGAAGAAATTATTCACATAGATATACATGTGAGTGTACATCTATATGTATCTCCTATGAAATATTCATCTATATATATAAGGTTGTAAGGTTAATTAAGGTGAGTAGGATGGCCACATCGTAATTCACATAAATATACTTATTTTAAGGCTGGACATTTCAGCATATTGGATTTTATGATCTTCGAGGTCTTTTCCTACCTAACTAATTCTGTGATTCTGTGTCCCATTTTTCAATCAGGTTCAGCAGAAGCTGGTGTTTCCCAACTCTATTCCACCACAAGTGACAGAGACAAATGGCCACGTTACCTCAAGAGTTCCTTTGGCAGAATAAGCTGCGTACGAGTACAGGAGGTCCTGGCTGTGAAGTGTTTTGGGGTCTCTGCTGCACTGCTGTCCACTTGGATAAAAGCATTCCCTGCTGCTTTGCAGAGTTACTGTGTTGGAAGAAGGGCCTGGCAGGTCGAGCAGAACGGAGTAATTCACCAGCCGGACATCTTCCAGGCCTTGGGAATGCCACTGGCCCAGGATTCTCACTGCAATGTCTGTGTCATCTCCTCTGGGGAGCTCTAACAAATCTCTGTAATAAAAAAACACACAAACACAGGTTTAGTTTATTTCCCACCAGGATTCTTGAATCTAAGTACGCATCAGGGCTTGACTTTATTAAAAAACTATGATCAAACATGCAAAAAACAAACAAACATGCAACTTTCATCTTTTGGCAAATATTTTCTTACCAAGTACAAGACAAAGGCAACTGCATTATGGAAAATAAAAATAAGAAAAAAAAAATGCATGCATAGGAAACATATCCAAATGAAATAAAGAATCCTACAGAAATTATCACAGTAACTGTTTTAAAATTCATACATCATTTGCTGATCAAATTTCCAAAAGAGCACAAATTTAACCAATCTTTAAACACGAAGAAGCCAATGTGAAGTGACATCTCAAGGATGTCAGGGAGGGCACAATGCTGAGAATTAGTTATAATTACATAGTAATAATTACGTGTTTGGCTTGAATTCATCAAGGAAAGCAAATTTACCAAGCAGAATAGAACTGTTCCCCAAATGGTGTGCTCGCTGTCAGCGAGTTCTTCACATTTCCTGCCTGCACTGAAGGATTACCTGAGCCAGCAGCTTGGCCAGCATAAGAGGCAAACATGGGAATTATTTTGGCAGTATCCACTGATGGGTCAGTGAGAATTCAGACAGGTTGGGCTGGGATTGCATCACTGGGCTCGCATCACTTTCAGCACAGGGGCCACAGGATGAAGGCACCAGAGGACCACTCTCCTCCCCAGCACCTGCCAAAGGATTCCAGGTGCTGAAACTATTGCCATGATAACTTCAGAGGAAGCTGATGAAGGAACAGCTGAAAGCTTTCCCTACTTATGCAGGCAAGCAGTCATGTAAGCAAAGGTCAGGAATAAAAATTATTACTCAAATAAAAAGCACTACTCGTGTGCAGCACAAAAAGTTTATGGATTATTTGCTGAATTCTTTGAAGTTGGAGGTTTTTTTGGGTTTTTTGTGCATCTATGAAGGTCTCAGGACTGAAAAGAAGATTAAGGATCACAGATGTATTGATTTCCAAGCAGAGATACTGACACTGCCTGAAAGTCTTGTCCACAACCTTCTCTTCACAAAAAGCCCACTAAACTTAACTGCTTTAAGGTACCCAACAAAACTGCAAAAAAATACCCTGGCTGTCTTGCACACATCAAAAATAAAGGTTCAATAATGCACAGTATTTTTAAGCAACAGGTGTCAGAGGATCCCACCAGGTGCTTTCCAGGGACCCCTGCAATGTCCAAAACCAGCTGCAGTGCTGCAGGTGGGAAGCTCCTGGCTCAAGGTGCAGGCACTACTTCCAGAAGGGTCTGCACTGCCCCAGGGACAGCCCAGCTAGCAAAGCTTGTGATGGAAGTCAAGCACAAGGGCTCCCTTCTCCAGCCATCTTGTAGCTGAACGTTTGAAAAATGAACATTAATGCCTAAACAACATCAAGGCCATAAAAGGGCAGAAAGTGAAGTTATAACACCCACAAGTCCTCAAAATGGCTCTAGAATTATGTACTCCACTCAAATGCCTAATGCCCACCATCACATTGCATGGGCAGAATGAGTATTCCAAGATGCAAAAGGCTTTTTTTAAAAACTGACATGTCTTTTTATAACTACGTGGTTTTTATAAAATGTCATTTTTCAGTTGTCGAAATTTTCAATATCAAATTCAAAATACATTTGTTCAAAGCAATATGTTGTATCCCAAATGCACTGTTCCAGTTAGGCTGTTCACACAAAAAGTCCAAAATCTTTACAACACTGGCCTTATGTTGGAACTTCAGGGATCCTGTCAGGAGCAGTAACTGTCTTGCAGATTTAATGTTTTTAAATTATCTAAAATAAGTCTTCAAGCAGTCTATACCACACAGATGACTTAATCCAATCTGCAGTATATTACAAGTTTCCAATTTCATCTCCTGTGCCTGCTAATGTAATGACATAAACTTGGGCAGTGCAGAAATACAGAAAGTTGTTTGATTAATACAATCATTAACAGAGTATCTGCATTTCCCTGAGGTGATAGAAACATTAATAGAATAAATAATTAAAGAAACTTATCCTGGGCCAATAGGGTTGTGGCACATTGCACCAGAAGTATTCAGTCTCAGTAAAAGGAATTAAGTATTAAAAGAGGACAATACAATAAGTAAATTGCTCCCTCACTAATAGAAGCTACTTTCCCCTTCATAATTAAATCAACATGTCTTTGAAAGTTTTGTAACAACATATGTGATTAAGTTACAGAAATGATCCCAGGCACTATTTACTCAATAATGTCTTTATAGCATGTTAAAATCAAATTGCAAATTATGAGCACACATCATTTTACAATAAATCAGCACATATTAGACTACTTTGATAAATCTTATGAACACGATCATAATTTTTTTTTCAAAACTTACTACAATAGCTGACTTGTATTTGCCTTTGATGCTGTCTGCATGAACTTCAAGTCAGAGCTACTTTAACTCATTATTGTTTCACATACTAATTCTATAACAAGTAAAATATGCAAAACCAGTACTTCCTAAACCCAGCCAAATTCGGAAAATGGTCAAGTTTGGCACTTCAGCCTGGAAGAAAATCAACACTTCACATGCACTTCACAGTCCTTCTTTACAAATACCCAAATTATTTAGTTCCTAGAGGTTGCAGGGCTCAGAGAGTCCCAGCAGTGGGATTTCAGCAGCGAAAGGGATTTCAGCCCCTTGGGATGAGGATTTTTCTCAGTTCCCAAGCAGCTGCATGCTCAGGAGCAAACAACACCCATGCAATTGCCAATTCCCATTTACAGCACTGCCTCTGATAACTTCAAAATTTTTGACTCCCTTTGGTCACATTAAAAAGATACTTTATTCAGGTACTTTTTCAGGTTCATTCAATGGGAATAACCACAAAGTTTATGTGCACATCTCTGTTGCTGTAAAACTACCTAATCCAGTGAAGTGGAGCCACCACAGACTGAAGATTTGGTCTCAAGTCAGAATCAACACTAATAAATGTAACAATGCCAGTCTGAACACTCCTGTGCCTTTATAGGATGCTCTCAGGGATTTCCACAAATTCCTGACCTTTACTTTCTAATAAAGATCAGTACTGAACTAATGTACATCAGAACAGGATATAAACTCATTTCTTGACCATTCTCTTCCATCTCAAAATGCTCAGTTCCTGAACTCATAAAAACCAGGTAAAATTGCATTTAAATCCCAGAAAGTTCACCACAGTTGACTTGAATAAGATAGAGATTTCCCACTTTGATGTTACAAAAGACTACCACTGTTGAAGATTCAAAGTCCTAGAAAAATAATTAAAACCTGGAAAAATAATTTTAAATATGTTGAAGATATACCTGTAATAAGATAAACCTGCACAGGTTCTGCAGCCTCTGCAAAAGGCAATTCTTTACCGATGATTATAAAAGATAAATGAACACACACACAAAATATACAAATTTCATTTTTGATTTGGTAACCATGGGGATTCCAGACCTGCCGTGCCTTAATGGAAAGTCATTTGCTACAATAACACTTCTTGACACAGCTTGCCAAAGGAGAGAACAAGGTATTGCAAATAAGCCAGCTGGGACACTGAAACACCGCTCAACAGATACTGAAAAATTACAATAGGTCACTCCAACTACCAAGAGATGGAATAATTTAACTCTATGACATGATTACTTCTCAGATAATCCTATAAATTGCTGTAAAACCCCATGAAAAAAAAAATTTGAATTGCAGAAGGATTCTACAGATTCAATCTGAAAAATTCTACAGGGACAAAAATTCCCCACAAATAAGTAAAACTTCAAGTGGGGTTGGTTTGGTTAGTTTTTCTCTTTTCAGATTTACCACCTGTACTGCCATGAGCATGGGGAACTGGCCTACACTTCCTGGCCTACTAAGAAAAAAAATACTCTGAATTCCAGTTTTGCTGAGTTAGCAATTTAAGTGCCTTATTCCCATATTTCAACTGTAAATTTCCACTATTTTCTTCCAGTTCACCAAAATTGTTCATAAAGCAATGCTGTAATTTTAGACAAGAGCTAACAACAAATGCAATTTTGGAATTTTTACAGATTAATTTTTCAGCTGAGGGGCTGCTCTCAGATCCTGCTCATCAGGACTGCTCATATTTTGTAAAGCTGCATCAGATCAAAGTGTTCTCCTGTCCTAACACGATGCTCCCAACAGTAGCTGGTAGCAGATAATCACAAAAGAATGCAGGAAATGCATCACATGGGGTTATTACATTTATAGCCTTTCATGCAAATGCCTTTTTTTTTAAAAAAAACCCCTCAAACTCTGTCCAGGCTGAGTTTCAAAGCTGTTTTCATATGTTGAGAATTTCAGAGCTCATTTCAGTCCATTAAGAGCCGAGCTGCAGCACCCGCACACAGCAACTGCTCAGCAGATGCACCAGCATTTCCCACCCTTGCAGAAAGAGGAGTTATTTGTGTCCATCACACACAGTGTGCACACACAGGAAACACCCAGGAAATACCACCTGCCCAAGCCACATCTGCTTCAATTTTAATTACATGTTCCTGTTAATTAGGGCACTCCACCAGGCTCGTCTCCAACCTGCCCTGTTGGATTTCCTACGGTCTGAACTGATGACCAGAAATTCGCTGCTCCCAGAATAGAGAAATAAATAAATTCAGGTGCAAGAGAGGATAAATATTTATCATGAGGTGAGAGAAACATGCTCATGGTGCAAAGAGTTGCTTAAAGGATCCTGAATGATCCTCAGGTCCTTCAGGTTGCATTGCAAGGTCACCAGCATCTGCTGCAGGAAGCTGATCTACAAAATGTCCTCCATCACATCTACCATCAGTCTCCACACATTCTGGATTTTCTGGGCATATTTCTAGCAGTGATAATAATAACTAATATCCCTGCTCGTTCTTGGGTAATAACTTACTGCTTTTGCTAGCTAAGGGAATATTTACAGAGCTGCATCTGCACCACAGACTTTACATAGGGCCTACAATATACATTTTAACATGCTTTAACATAAAGAAGTACAACTCATGCTTTTAACAAAAAGAACTCTGATTTATGGCAGCTTTTACTTCTCACAGACACAGAATAAATTCAATTAATGAAATCATTAAAAATACAGAATGTCAGAGAGCAGACTGCCTGCTCTAGATTTGGTTGTGAAGCTCTCTACCAAAAAACTCTTTGAAATTTTATTTTTTTTTAAATATTATGTGTCCTGTGGCTTTCAGGTATTTCAATTTCCAATAAAAGTGTCATAAATTCTCTCTTTAGAAAGTCATACTACAAGAAAACAGAAAACTATTTTTAAACAAAACTTTATAGCATTTTTGCACTGTGTTTAACTCCAGCTGGGTACTAGACTTTCACAGGGGTACCTGACCATATGTATCTTCTCCTGTTGCAATATAAATTCATGCAGAACTGCTCCAGGGCAAACTTCTCATTTTCCTGAGATGTTCTTTGCCACGGGATTGAAGAACTCTCTCAGATCTCAGCCCCTGCTGGCTCCCAAGCTCAGCTATTTTGTACATTTATTGCTTTTTCACTACAGGACTACCAAGTTTATTGCTCCTACCCATCACATCAGTCAAATGCCTTTTATATTTTTTGAAAAAAACTCATGGTGATAGTTCAAGTCTCACTCTCCTACATCATGATGCAAGCCAAACTTGCATTCAAGGCAGATGGTGGAAGGCAGTGAAAAATGACTGATTCTCTTACTCTCTGATTCCACAGTTTATTGGAAAATAAGCAATTCTCTGGTCTACACTAAACATTGCAAAGTCATGAATTTGCCATAGGTGAGCTTTCCAAAGCTTTCTAAGAGATCTGGATGTCAGTAATGTGACATTTAGCCAGCATCCAAACCTTCAGAAAGTCAGAAAGCCAGTATGAGATAAGCAAATCCCTCAAAGAGGGACAGGAAAGCAGAGACAGAGCAAGGAACAGAAACCAGATTGGCTATTTACACTTGTGGCTTCAGTTATCAAATAGTCTCTTTTTGTAATATTACTTAATCATTTTTTTTTCCAAGCACTCTTGTGTGACTTACACCTTGCCCAACTGCCCAGTGTAGAGATGGATGAGCATGTCATTAAGAATCTCTTCCCTCAATCTGGAAACATGTTTTAAAAAAAATAGAAAACAAACCACAAATGGTTTTCACTATTTACTTTAAGAAAAGTAAATGAACCACAGAACCCTTAACATGGAGAATGACAGCTCCAGGACCTCAAGTGGACTGTTTAAAAGATCCTAAGACCTAATTCCACAGAAAGAGATGAGAGAAAACAACTTTTACACAGTGTACTTCAGCTTTAAAAAACTCACTGCCATGTTCCACTGTTCCCTTTGGTTACAAGAATGACACACTTTCCTTTTAGCAAAGCAAGGAGACCCTGCTTCTCCCTAACACAAAACTTCAAATACTTATCACAAACTAGACTGATCTACTCTTCGTACATTTATTCTATTTATTAGTAGGAATGGCTTTCAACAGATGAGCTGTTGGTAAAAAAAAGTTCTTTCAAAATATGTACACAATGAAGAGATCTACACAGGAAACCTTTTTTATTATTATTAAAGGAACTCTTGTTTGAAAGATGATCTCTCAAAATAATGCCATTTACTTTTACAATCAATAACATGCCCACAACTACAGTTTTCTTATTAACTTTCACAGTTTCTAAATTTCAGTCACAAGAAGACAGCTTTTGCTCTATGGTACCGACAACTGTGTGCATGCACAACATCACAAACTGCATCTTTGTACAATTCCATCTAAAACATTTTAAATAAGCTGCATGCTTCAACCTAAACCTTTATTTTGGATGTGCAAGGGGATCTTATCCTCTGTTTTAAACACAGCAAGGGGAATACATAATTTTATTCGAAGCTTATAGATCTAATTATTTCATAAAGGGTTTTACTCTGTTTTCTCCTAATGCAAGAGAAGCAGCAGCTCCAGCCAGCTGTGCCCTGCATTTTCCAGCAGGTTACAGCACCGAGGGCGATGTCGAGCCACAGCCGAAGGAGGACAGGGAAAAGACAATTCCTCACCTTGAAATGTTTGCATATAACCCTGCATTCACTGGAGAGCACTGACCCAGCAAAACTCCACATCGTATCATCTCCTTTTCTCCCCAGACCACAGGGAATATGTCAGTGTCTCAATAAAATGTGACCAGCTGCATAATCAAGTCCAAGTGGTTCCTTTTACTGTCGGAGACAATTAGGTTTACTTGCAGCAAGAGACCATTTCTGTGTGGATGTGAATAGCAGTGGTTCTTTTTCTATACAGAAAAACCTATTGATCAAAAAAAGAGACCCTTGAAACCTTGATTTTTTAGACAGGAAATCTGCTGATAAAAAAAAATATCTCAATACTGCTCAACTGGCAGTATTTTATTCCTTTCAATTGCCAGTCATTAGATTACACTGTTAACTCTAAAGTAATTACACTGGATGTGTCATTTTCATGGCACTGGACTTCTTTATATTTATATGATTTAACTTTTAAAGAATAGCCCAGTTTTTAAAGGATAATGAGGAATTAAAGAGGAATCAAAAAACAAAACAAAAAAAACAAACAAAAAACCCCAACCAAACTCACAACAATTTAGCAATGCTTAGAAAAGCTATGTGGTACTTAAAGATTGAAGATTACTTTGAATTAGATAAATTACCAAATAAATGTTTGATTTTTAGAATTTGAAAAGAATGTAAAAAACTTTAATTTCTTTAATGAATTTTAAGAAGTTAACTTTATATAGAGGAAAACCTAAGACAGCCACAAGATGATGCCACATAACCTTCCTGTAACCAGCCTCATTTTCTTTTATGTTAATTTACTAGTGCAGTTCTAACAGAACTGCAAAGATTCCTAGCTGATATGTCAGCTTGGATATTTTACAAAAATATTTAAAAGTTCAGTAGAGTGTTTTGGTTAAAATGAAAACTGCAGATTAAAAGAAAAAAAAAAAGGCGGAAGGATAAAATACCATCTCCACATGCTTATGTAAGAAAAGTGTTATCACAAATGCCATATCACATGGCTTAGTTCTGATAATCTCCATCTCACCAGCTGAACTGTGTTTCAGATGCATTTGTTTTTATCTGAAAACACTGACAGCTTCCAAGTGACCCTTCAGTTCTAAAATACAGCTGAGGAAATCAGCACTGATAACCAAAACACTGTCCTGAAGTTATTTACACTGCGTCACAAATCCAGCTGCTTGTGGATAAAGTAAAAGCTCTCTCCTCCAAAAGAGCAAGCATAAAATCTTATAAAGACAAGCTTGGGAGGAGGCCACAGGAGATCATTCCATTTGAGGCAGGCTCAGGTCATCCCACTGCCACTCCAGGCATTTGTTTTCCTGCCCTTTTCCAAAGATATAAACCCTGGTCCATTCTAAATAATCACCCTGCTGTATTTAGACACACTGCATTTTCTCCTTTCTCCCACTCATGTTGAGAACAGACTAATCTTTTTCTCTCTTCATGTTTTTTTTGCATATTTGGGGATTGCTCTCATGGCCTTCCTTCAGCTGATCTTGCCTTAAAATCAAATTTCCTCAGTCATTTCCTAAGAGCTATTGCCCCTGAAATCTCCAGCTGCCCTCCCTCACCTCTTCTGGCCCCTTTCCAGCCTGTCCCCACTCCTCTTGAAGCACAAGTCCAACAGAAGGCCATTCTGAAAATGCCATTTGCACTGAAAATGAAGGCTTAGTATCCAATTATCGTCTGCCTCCATAAAATTCAATTATTACCCTTCTGCTGTCCTTTATTTTGATTTCAGCTCTGTATCTCTGCAGTAAATTCATCGACTCCTTCAGCTCTGCTGACCTCAAAGGCGCCTCATCATTTCATCACTGATTTGCTTCAAGAAGGAATGGTCCTGAATACATCTCCATGAACTGCATAAAACATGTCAGATTTTCAAAGTGCTGAGAATCCAATGTTAAAAATGCATCCACCTGCACCCCTCAAACCAAAAAGCTCCCAAAAAGACAACTAAGCTTAAGTGCTGGACTTCCAGAATTGTTCTATCTGCCCCACACAGATTTCACTGGACACCAGTGTGGACACTAGAAGGATAAATGTTTTAAAGTAGGCAAAATTCAAAGTATTTGCTAGCCTCTACTGATGTCAAGTCTGAGGCTGATCAGAGATTTGGCTTCCAGAATCATCACTCCATGTACAATGAGAATCCAGTAAGTTTGCTCTCAGTACAGCAAATCTCTTGGAACCATCTGCACAATCCACTTCAAGTCCACACAAGAAGATCCTTTCTGTCCCTTCTAAGGTTGATCTACCCACGTCATTTCTTCCCAGCAGTCTCAGTAAAGTCCATACATCCCTGAGGGACCCATTTTTAACTTGGATGTACATGGAAAATATAAAGGTGTCACAGTGCAGAGGTTTCCAGAAAAGTGATAGGAAAGGCACCTGACCTGCTCCTTCTCCACCTCTTCCTTTGGCACATTTTGGATGCATCATCCCCTGTTGACCCTGGCATGTCCAAGAGTACCCCACCTCCCCAAAGCCATCTATTTATCCACATTTCCTTGTCCTCAGACTTCTGGCCCTTCTGTAGCTGAAAATAAAATAAACCCCACCACGTGTCCCCAGAGCAGGGGGTGCTGGTTTCAGGGAGTAACATTCACACTGTCTAACTCACTTGCAGCCTCTCTTATGATCTAATAAATGTGCCAAAGTCTGGTTTTAAGTGAACAGAGCACAAGGAAAAGACCAAGACAACAGCAAAATGCAGATGTTCAGGAATTGGAATCCAGGCTGAAGCATGCCCCCTCTACTATTCAGCACAATTTGATGGACAATCACCTGAACTGCTCACTGCCAGGACAAAGGGATGCTGTAGTGCCATGATGGTTCAACCCAAAGGCCAGGGAGGAGTGGCTTTTGCTAGACAGTAAAAGTGCTTTAGTCCAAAGCTGCAATGTCAATTAAATCTTTGGGGGGAAAAAAATAAATTAAAAGCAGAACTGTTAAATAACATTAAAATTTCTCTGCATTTTTTTAGTCTAACTTTTTGCAAGTGTGTGTCTGAGTTTGCTCTTAATGTGGTGTGTTAGGGAAGCCACAGACAGACGTGAGGACACCAAACAGGATTCAGAGATCCATCAGGTGAGCAGGTTTTCACTGGCTACTCATACACAGAACACACTCAAGTTACCTGCACTGCAGAAAAAAAAATATTGCTGTGGCTATGCTGCACTGCTTCTTACATCTTCTATGAAGACAAAGTCATCTATTAAACTATCAAGTAGCTGGAGGAATTGTGGGAGGCAGATGGCCTATTTGTTATTAGCATGACATGACTACTCATATTCTTGGTAACAAACTACCCACATGGACTATGCAGACACAACATTTCACCCCCAAGTTTCTTAAAAATTTGTGACATTAACACATATGACACACTCACTGATATATAAAAGGGATAAATATCACAATGAAAAAAAAAAAAGTAGGGGGTTCAGAGTCTAAATATATTTAATCAAGATGAATCAGAGCAGCTTCTGATTTTTTTAAGCAGTGGACAAAAAAAGTCAAACCACAACTTTTGCAGTGTAGCCACAGTCAAAACTGTATGAATAGAAAAAAAAACACAACTCAAAACATTGAAAAGTTGCAGCTATACCTGAAGCCATTGGCACTACAACACAGGTATCTGTAAAGTCTGTGTTTTGGGAAAATTGAAGATAAATTGAATTTTTCTGTTTTATTTGAAACCTTCTGAAAACAAATCTACATTACTTAGCAAATGCAGGAACCCAGTGAGTGTTTCACTGCAGCCTAATGGATATCATGTCTCTTCTTCAACTTCTTCCCGCACTCACCCCCAAAGTGGTTCAGATTTACAGCCCATACTGTGCCTGTTCTCCGGCACTTTCACTGCAGGCAAAATTCTGCCAGAAAGAGAAGAACACGACAGGGAAAGACAGAACAATTCCCGTGCATTTATTCCTCGGAGCAGCACACTGAAACAGCCAGCTACGGATTTTGCACACATTTACTTTAATGAACTGATTGAAATTGAACAAGTGCATATCCATTCGTGGATGTTATTTTGAAGTAGTTGTTCTGTTTAATGAAGAATCATTGCAGGCTTTTCTTTCTGCACGTTTTCTGCTGGCTGCAAACATTCCCACAAGGTATGGAGTCTGTAACTCCACTGCCACACAGCAGACACACCTCACCCCTGCACCAACTGCAAGCTCTCCCCCAACCACAATTAAAACCCTACACAAGGCAGCTCCTTTTAAACTAAAATATATATGCCTAAGTTTAGATCAACTCGTTCAGCTTCTTCCAGAGCAGATACAAGGATAGCTAGGACTGCATTCACTTCTGAATTTTGGTTAGATGCTTCAGCGAATTATTTTGCATTAAAACTTCACTCTGCACACAACAATCACTGTGAGACCTGAGCAACCTGGGGTATGTTAGAAGGTAAACAGGAGGAGAAGCACATTATTGTGAGTCTTGCTACTGAAGAAAATACAATCTGGAAGTGCATGCAATACTGAGTGAAATAAATAGTGCATTTTATTAAATCTGATCTCCAAATAAAACAAGTATCACATGTGGTTAAGTCTTAGAAACTTTTTTGTTTTTAAAAAAACCCAAAACCTCATTGTAACAGAGAGCACAAGGGAAGATTTTAAACATATTTTCAGTGAAGTTAATAGTTTTGTCAACAAAATGCAATATTAGCTGTGATATTTATGTAAGCAATATCTTCTGGAGCACCAACAGGATTTAGGAAAGCAAAAAGACTTAACTTTCTCCTTGGAATTGCACGTGGGATTTTTTTAAAGACTGTCTGAAACAGCAAATTCCTTAGCAATCAGTGGAAATGCTGTATCAATGCAAAGCCTGAGTATACACAGAGGGAGCACAAAAAGGCTCCAATCACCCCAGTATGTGCCAGTCTCTGTGAATTAGGATAAAGTTTGCTTCTGTATCTTTCTCATGAACTCTGCTCTGTCAAGACTGTCAAAGCCTGACTGTACCTTCTCTTCTTTCTGAGGTTTGTGATTTGCTTTGGGATGTGGGCGTGGAGGAGGGTCAACCTCATGTCACACACTTTTTTTTACCATTCCTGGGAGCTTTTCTACCACTTCTCCTCACCATCCTCCCCTTCCCACTGCAAACTGTCCTTTGGTTACCCCAGTCTTTGATGGCTTCACATCTGCTCTCCTGCATTACCACATTTCACTCCTGAAATGTCCCTCGTCAGCTCCAGCCCACTATTCCCCTATAACATATTCCTCTGTGTGCTAAGCTGACAGGATCAGCAAACAAATAATATAATGCATTTGAGCCTTGGGACTGAAAAAATGACTGATAAGTCAAATACACCTTGAGTGGAGAAAGAAAGAAAGCATTCAACTTGACAGGGGAGCTGGACCACGAATGCCTCCCCCAGCCTTTCATCCTGCATATCACAAGAGAAACACTCCAGAAGCATTGGCTTATAAAAATAATTTACTCACAACATCCAGATGGTGAGTGGGGAGAGGAATAGCCTAGCTGCTGGAAGTGTTTTCCCAGCTTGTATTCAGATTTTAAAGTTTTAGATAAAAGTGATGTCACTTGAGGTGACTTGGCAGTCTGTGCCCACAGGTTTCCTCTCTAGGCTAACACAAAGCACAAATTTGTGTAATTTGGGTAAAGTATTCTACCTCAAGAATCAGGTCCTAAATTTCATTTAACAATATTACTCATAGTCTTCATGTGTAATAAAGAACCTTTCTTTTGGAGGATCAAATACCAGTTTATTCAAGGGTTGGACTGTTTGGGGTTTTTTTTGTGGGGGGGGGGAAGTCATTGTAAGATTTTGTATAATTATGTTATGCAAGGCAGATGTGAACATTTAGAGTTGAGAGATGGAAAATGAGAATAATCTTGCTCTGCATCATCTTCTGTTCACCTTGGCCACTAATATTAGGAAATGTGATTTAATGACACATTTATATGAAGACAACAACAGCTTTATAGCTTACTATACACTACATTGCTAGGATGCATTTCTTAAATCATCAACAAAATTACCCTCTCTAGCTATGCATTTAGTCTACCTCTCAGCAACTGGAAAGATTGAATTAATCACATTAGCTACAGCCAGGATTTCTTTTTACTTTTTTTAATGGATGATTAACATTAGAATCTCAGATCCATATTTAGACATATAAATAAATAAAATCTTGAATTACAAATGATGAGCACTGAAAATTAGGTCACCTAATTTTATTAAAGTTTTATTAAAGACTTAAGTACAGTTGAGATTATTTCCTTCTCAGTTAGAACACTGTCCCACAGGAGACTGGCGAGTCCACAGCATCAGGCATTTCTAAGGACAAGACAGTCCCCAGATGGTTCATCCTCTTCTACCCACTCAGGTCTCAGCCCTAAATCTCAAGAGCCCAAATGCTCTGCCTTCCAATATCTGCTGCCTTATCAGCACTGCAAACCCACCCAATAACCTCACCCACCTCCAGCCTCTCCTAAAGGGATCCTTGTCCCAAGCCCTTCCTTCTGCCTCCATCTGAGAATTCCTCTTTGTTCAGCTCTGCTGATGGAACAATAAACCCACCTCACACAGAACAGTCTGGGGGGATTATTTACACAATTTAAACACTATATATTTCTTAACTGAGCCAATCCACTAGACAGAAAAATACTTATGTGCAGCAAGTCAGCTCCCTAAGACTAATTGTAATTTTTTAACAAGCCACCATTGAACACGAGTCCTCTTCCAGCATTTTTTGGTCACTCACAGGAGGCAGTGGCTATTGTGTTTCCTGAAATGAAACCAGCACATCAAAACCTTCTAGCTGAATGGGCCTGACCTTTGTAAAGCAGTTCTATTAATAAGATAAAATAAACTGCAGGACTCCAGCAACCAGGTTAAAAACTCAGTAAAGAGCCAGGAGATGACATGAAATGAGACTAAGTGGTCTGTGCATAATGAAGTAGACGATATCCTACAATTGAATCAGCTTCCAAGAGCCAAGATCTGCTTTTAAAATGCAGAGATACATCTGCATTGGCAAATGAAAAGGCAAAAAGTGTATTTAAAGGCAGTCAAAGGCACACTGTTTCTATCCACTCGTATTCCAGAACAATGGTGCATGAAATAATGGCTACTCATATACAGGTCTGCACATGCTGCCAGGTTATGGATAAACCCCAAACCAGACTGACTGCAAGGGGAAAGTACCTACTTTTCTTCCTACAACTGTGCAGGTCTCTTACATGAACATATAATTGTAAAAACAAATTTCCACAACTGCATTTTCTTGGTTCAGAAGTCAGGGAGATATGTAGAATATATATAATATATATAATACACGTGGGTGCTTGTGAGTGCACACAGCATCAGCTGCTGGGGCTGGAAGGAGCCTGACACCTGCTCTGTCTGCTGCTGCTATTTCCCTGTTCAAGGCAGATTGCAGAACACCAGAAGATTTCAATGCAACCCTTGATGACAGCAAGATGTTTGGAACACAACCTGCTTTTCCTGCCCCTGAACACCTGTAGCTGCAGCTCCACTTGTCTCCTGCCAGCTGCAGCACAAACCCCAGGAGACTCAGCTACCCCAGGCTGCTCCAGCCTCATTCACCACAGCCTGGCAGAGAGACCCACAACAGCTTTTCAGCTGCTGTTAGAGGATTACAGAGAAATCTTCAGTTGGGGGGGGAAAAAAAAAAATCCAGGATCTAACAAGGTTAAAAACTTAATGTAAGCTCCTAACATGACAAAATTACAAGGTCACCTCCCATACACTGAACTCTGTGCCTCTGGGTTAATTACAGAGGAAAGCTGTGCCCCCTTACTGTAGCCCCCAAAGTTATAGTACCACACAAAGGGTAAGGTTTAAATTAATCAAAGCCATTTTATGCATTATCTTCACACTCATCAGTTCCATAATGTGACAGAGACATTCACAAGTACAAAACCCCATCAAATGCTTCCAGAATTTGCAGCATTATTGCCATATGCTTCAAAAATGTTCTAATGCAAAACCGACTGTTAATTCTTTTCCAGTACTCACAGGAAGTGACCAATTCAGACACGAGTTTCTACCAAAAATATATTTATGAACCATTAATGTACAAAATTCTATTAAGCAACCTAGCCAGTATTTTTCTCACACTCCAAAACCAGATGGATCACTGATGTACAAAATATTTTCTTCTAAGTAGCCTCCCTCATTAGACAACTACTGAATTCTAAGACTATTTTCTTACATAACTAAAACAAGAAAAATAATACACTCAAAACCACAGAAGCCACTTACATAAAAAGCTTTAAAGAGCCTGAAATAGATCGATAGGTGAGCTTAATCTGATTATCCACATCCAGTCAAGGATTTCATATTATAACAGGTTGGATTATCAGATAATTCCTGCCAATCGCATCATTAGAAACATGAATAAAATGAAAGGTAGCAGTTGTCAGCTAATGAGTGCATTGTTAATGGGACACCACACATATAATTATGAGGAATCAATATGTAACTTCTTGTTTTTGAGAGTAGGAGACTACCAATAACACAAGGATTTTAACACTAGGGTTTTTTTCCCATCTCCTAATCCAGGCACACTCAGGAAGAAGTGGTAACTGAAACATTCAGAAGGGTTTTGGGATCCTTGATTGAATCAATGCTTTTACTCCTTACAATACCTAGCACAAGTTTAGCACATCCCCCAAAAAAAGTCCAGTCAGTGCTTCAAACATACAAAATACATCTTAAAGCAATTTCAGAACAGAAGCTGGAGAAGAGGAGAAAAAATAAAAGGCACAACATGCTGCCAAGATCCCATTGTGCATTATCAACTCTCATTTTAGGAATATCTGTGTAATGTGACCGACTATCAACAAGATTTTGATATGATATTAGACAGACAAATAGTACTTGAAATATCATGTGTGGTTTGCAGTGGAGCCTTTTCCCCCAGCTTTATTCCCAAATTCCTATAGAAGTGCCTACAGCAACAAATACGAAGTTTCCAGCCATGCAAATCTGTTTGGCATTTAATCTCAAGTCTTAGCTCCTGGAACACTGTGACAGTGTCAGATTTTCAGCTTTTATTAAAAAGTATTTTAGCTGTTAGGATTACAAAGGAGAATGTAACAGAAATGAACCGAGACCACTCAGCAGACAGATAACAAATTTAAAAGTATTCCTATTTAGATATAATTACTTTCATTGCTTGAGCAAGTAACGATAGGAAGCAGATGAATCATTTTGCCTTGTGGTGTTGACAACACTGCTTTGTGCAATATTAAAAACAAAACCCAAGTTGGCGAGACAGTCACACAGAGGGACGTGGCCCTGTGTGGCTTTGTTCAGATGTTTGCCCGCACTGCCAGCGATGAGCAGCTCTGGGAACCCTAGTGCAGGGTCCCAAAAGCATTGTCACTCACTGCCAGCCAGCTCTGCTGCCTCTGGGGTCCCTTCCCTGGTGGCAGCTCAGAGGATTTGGCAGGCATGGAGCCACAAGAACACACTGAATACACACAAGGCGTTGGGTGTTCCAGGAACGGCTGCACTCCTCTGGTTTAGGCATGTGAGCTCAGTGAAAATAAAAGCAGTATTTGGAATAATATTTTATTCCCTTACACTTCACGCTTCCTGGACAGCTGCTGCATGCCACACCCCAGGAGCTGTGTTTGTGTAAAGAGAGAGGAGAAAACCAAAGGGGTCTGGAGCACTGCAAACCCTGAGCCAAGCCCTGCTCTGATTTACACTGAGGAGAGGAAAGGGATATAATAAGAGATGGATAAACCCCTCTCACGCCTCTCACTTGGTATAATATAAAGAAAACCATTCCAAACAACAAGCCTCTTCTGGAAAACCCCAAGGCTAACAATTTAATTTCTGACTGCAGGGATATTACCCTGCTAAATCAACAGTCACTGAAAGGCTTTTACTTCTCCCTGTAAATGCACTCTCAGGCCTTCCCTTCCCCACCGTACTCCTGCCACCAGATGGAGGGCACATCATGTGGCACTGGCAGGGAAAGCCACAATCCTTCAGTGGTTCCTGACTCACTCCAAACAAATAAATACAGCTTAAAGTCACTGTCTGCACCGAGACTGGAGGGAGCATTTGGGCCAGCAGCGTGAGGACACAGCAAGTGCTCCTGCTGCAACAGCCACACAGCAGTGCTTTTACGAGGAATAAAGTCATCCATTTGAAACTGTGCTGAGAATGTAACAGGAATTTATGTAGTTCCCAGTTACAGTCTTTAGATTAGGAAATGACAGTCGGCCAGTGCAAGATTTATTCTTTCAAAAGGCGTTTCTTACTCGAAACGGGGAGCAAGACAAGGAGTATGTAGCTTTGTTGTGAGCATTGTATACATTGTGAACAGATTTACTGCAGAAAAAGGAAAAACAGTTTAACTCTTCAGCCATCTGCTATAGCGTGACCCTGCTAATTTAAGATACATTAAAGCAATTCTGATGCAAGCAAAAATTATTACAACTTCAGTGGGAACTCAGAATCAGCTGAAAATAGGAGTGAGAAAAGTCCTATTTCTGTCTGGAAAATTCCCATCTATTCTTTAGTCTTTGGAAGTGAATAAAATGTTATCTTCTCCTGTTGCTTCTGACACATTAAGCATTCCAGAGTTGCCCATAATTAATTCTGGCATGAAGGTAACTACCCTTGCACAGTCTGGAAGACAAATGAAGTGTCAGAGAAAGGCACCCCAGAGTAATTTGTTTCTTACCTTATCTACAAGAAACAGGTGTAATTTTTTAACAGGTGAGGTAGGACAGCACTAGACAGTGACTCATCACTACCCAGTATATAGAAACATAAGAGAAATACTTTAAGCACTCAGTAAAATGTAGGGGGGAAAATACAGAAATCAGTTAGTAAAAGGAAACAATCTAATGCCCTGCCCAAAACCCCAAAAATGCCTTAGGTGAGCATCAACCATTATGGAGGTTGAGGATCTGCAAGGAAGCAGCCAAGGACATTGTGCTGTTTGGGGATCCTGGTGCCTGGGGTGCAGGTGCCACTGTCACTGTCCCTACAGCTGGGACTCAGACTATCCACTCAGCTCAGGCTGGGCAGTCTGAAGCAAGCCAGGACAGATCAGGACATGACACCAACAATAGTTTGGTTTCCCTGACCATCACCACATGCTGGAGCCTGCTAAGGAGATGATCAGCCTGTCTTCTGGCATCTCTTCCCTTTGCAAAGGCAGGGACCCTACACTTGAAGTGAGGCAGCAAGAGAGGTGACCCAAATTCCCACTCCTTGCTTCCCTTTCCCAGAGAGCAGGCTGCCAGCAGAATGAAAAGCCTCCAAAGAGGACAAGGCCACACAGGAGCAGAACTGGGCTCCTGGGATGCCACCATGGGATTACCAAGGAGAGACACTGCTGTGTGATGTGGGATGTTATTTATTAACACCAAAAGTACAAACCTGTCATCCCCAAGCTTTCCTTTCTTGTCTGCCTCACCTCTCCCCTATCAGCTTAAATCCTGCTATTCTCTCTCTTTTTTCTCAACTCAAGATTACTTTTGGTTTGTCTTATCAGGCTCCTCCAGACTGATAGTTTCAAAGGCAGATATATCCTCGACACATGTGTCTGACAGGTTTGGCCTCACTTTTTATGACACCTGTGCTGACAGCACACTGCCACCACAGATACACACAACTGCAGCTGAGCAGGCCCAAGGACTCTGCAACCAGAAGAAACAAAACTTTTCTTCTTTTTATATGAAGATTGCCATTGTGACCTTTCCACTTAATACAAATCATGAGCCCAGACAATTTCATACAATCAGAATTTGTGAGTCCGTCAGTACAGATCCAAAAGGTCGGCGAAAGTCTCAATTTCAGTCAAAAACTGACATGGAAATAACAACTATGATTAAAAAGGTGTTACCCACCCTTTTACCCTCCAAAACATAATTTTTCAATATTTCAATCAGCTTTTCCCTGAGCAGAAAATAAGGGAGAGCCATTGTTTCCCCTTGCTCTCAGAATCACTTGGAAATCAAGGTCAATCACATTGAAACTCTGACAGACACAATCCTTATTCCTGGACTTGGTGAAATTAGTGTCTTCCTGCCTGACACTCCATCTAAATTCAGACTCCAACTTCCAAACCCAGGAGATGGAAGAAGAGCTGAACAATCAATGTCTGTTACCATTTTAACAGCTGTGAGTTCCAGTGCTCCTCATTTCAATTCAGTATCACCTAAACACAAACAAAAAAACACACCTAAAAAAAAATGCACCCAAAACTCCACATTGAATTCACAAAGTCTGCCAAAAATGTTAATAAGTACTCCAGAGGAAACAGAGTAAAGTAAGGATTTAGGAATATCAGTATGCCATCAAAAAGTTGTAAAAAGCATGGCGCTCTCAATTCAGCACAAAATTACTTTTGTTGCCCATGAATTTCACAAAAGCATCATCAGAAGCAGGGGGGGGAAAATTACCAAAACCCTCTTGGTGACTAAGAGGTCTTCCAGAGAAAAGGAAGAATGTTACCTAGAATAAACTGTTTCAGAGAATTTTCACAAAGGCTGTATTTTTCTAAAGCTGCCACTATGAAACATTCAATAGCTCTGATTAGATAATGGAAAAAGAAAATTAAAGTTTTAAATAAGCATACTCATTTAAAGTGGTATTAAAACTAATACCGGAACAAAATAATACTCTTACAGAAACGCATATGAAGAAGTGAGGATTAAAACTGGAAGAGGATATGTAACCATCTAGACAGGTTTTATCCACACCATGTTAAGTTCCAATTTCTATATTACAATGAATGCACATCAAATGATTATTATACATATGTTCTGCTGATAATATTGCCAGTTATTCACCTGAACACAGCTGATTCATTAAACTAAGTGGGGTTTTTTGGTGTTTTTGTTTGTTGTTGTTGTTGTTTGTTTCGTTTAGGTTTTTTTTATTAATAACATCAATGTGGCTAAAAGCAGGAAAAGGAGAGAAAAGATTTCTAATTTTCAGATTTATTGATCACCAAAGGTAGTTTAGCAATTACATTATCAACTAAAAAGTAAAATCAAGTCCCTCTGAAATCCAGAAAAATCTGATGTGTACTGATAAAAGGAAATAGTTTAAAGAAAATTTCAAATGAGTGTATAAAGGTTATTTCTGTCAAAACAAGCAGCCTCTTGGTCTTTGTGTACTCATTACATGAGCTGAATATGCACCTTCTCATCTGCTTTTTAAATAATCTGTTTGAATTTACGCTGAATTTCAATAGAATATGAAGACATATTGGTTGTCTTTTTAAAATCAGCGGTAATAAACCAATCACTACAAATTCAAAAGGCAACAGCTGCTTATTAAAGGAATAGCACAGTACAGGTCACTGATAAAAAAAGGTTTGTTTCATTAAATAAAGTTCTGTATTAAATTATGGTTCTGCATAATCTGCAATTCAAGCAAAACCAGAGGGAAATAGCTACACCAGTATCACTAATAAAGCCTGAAATAACTAAGTTCTGGACAGAAATAATTGCAAGAGCTACATGGATCAACAGCTTCCAACAGCACCCAGGCTAAGTCCAGCTTTGGCTCTGAAAGATTCAACAAACTTGAGATGGTTTTGTGTGAGTGCAAAGCAATACCAGAGTCTACAAGGGGCAAAACTTTCTTGTAACATGAGACTAAAGCAAGTCAGAAAACATTTTCTGTGAAGGAATCATCTCCAAGGCTTCCAGTGACCTGGCCAGTGCTGCTGCAAATGGTGCAAAGGCCACTGCAAGGTGCCACGTGCCCAGGAGATGTCACATCTGCCACCACAAGGAACTTGTGCTCTTTGCCCTCTCCACCCAATTAAACCCCTTGTTCATGCAAAATTATGACAAATATGACAGATGAAAGCTTTTGCTTCCCCCTCCTTTAATAAAAATACTGCCAAGAGCAGCTAGGCAGTATTTTGAATACTGTCCTTGAAGAAGGAACGATGCGTTCAGCTGCTTAACGAAACTACGCATCTGTCTGACCAAAAAAACCACGGATTTTTTTTTTGCAGGAGAGTCAGAAACACCTCAAGGCACAATACAACCATTAAGTGAGCCATAATTATTGACTGTGAGTTCCCAGAGAATGTTCTGCTGCATTTGGCACTGGCACAGAACAGGAGGCAGTTTCAATTACATGCCTGATCTGTGAAGCTTATTGATCTTCAGAAGCAGGGCGCAGTCTTAACTAGGAAAGCTCAGATGATGCTGAAAAGGTCTCCTGTTTACCTTCTTGCCTCTTTGTTGCTGCTGTTTTTAATTAATTAACAGGGTTATGGGTTGCTATCTATGCCTTTTATACAATTTGGCATAGTTAAATAATGAAATACACGTTTCAATATTTTCTTAATTTCTCATGTGAAAAGTACAATATTTCAAAGGTGTTTCCTGTTGACACAATTTAACCTTGCATTATATTTTAAGCTTTAAGATTCTTAGCCAATTTTTGTCTGAAATCAGAACATTTTTTTGATGAGGAAAGTGAAAGATTGGCTGGAAGAGAGCTTGCTCTGCTATCACACTCTCAG
Organism: Anthoscopus minutus; assembly: GCA_013399455.1. Lineage (NCBI taxonomy): Eukaryota > Metazoa > Chordata > Aves > Passeriformes > Paridae > Anthoscopus > Anthoscopus minutus. Next base: position 42,653 of record VWYI01010676.1, read on the forward strand.
AACTCACCTTCTTTAACTGAAATAGACATTTCAGTTATAATATACAGTTTATCATTTGTTTATCTTACACATAATATCAAGACTAATGCTCACTGGGCAGAATTTACCATAGTTTCCAATATATTGCTGCTGTTGAAAACACAAATTCACATTTTTCAGAATTCCATACTCTGCACTGTCAATGTGATGTAAGTATGAAGTGTTATGAGTAGGAAAATAATACTGCTAGCTTGGAAATCTTAATTTTTCCTCACTAGTCTGGGGTTCTTTTCCCCCATAGAAGCCCCCTGCATTGGAGATGCCTCCTGTGCTGCTACAGCCACTGCAGTTCCTGCTGCTGACAACAGGGCTTGTTTACCTGTTTGAAGCAGCAGCATTGCAGTCCATCTTTATAGATGTTACAGGGATGTTGATTCCAGTTTAATGAGCATCAGAGAGCATCTGGCAATTATACCCCTGAGGAAAGCTCACTGATAAATGTGCAGACCTGCTGCAGCACAGCCAGCAACATCCACTCTTTCAAAACAGCTCTCAAATGGTCTCAAATGGCACACAGAGAAAAGTTTACAAAGAAGGAGCTTCTACTTTACTTTGAAAAACATTAGTAAGACACTATGTGCCATGCCAGAACAAAGCTCTGATGAGCTCTGAATCTTATCTAAATCTGATTTTCCCAGGAGCACAGCTCGTCATGAATGTGTCCAACAGGTCAGGATCAGGAAGGGAGTAAGAATTGGCCACCAGGCTTTCCAGGAGAAAAAGCAGGTGGAAAACACCTGGAAGGACCAAGGCAGAAGGGTGTTGATACAACAGCTAGCAAGGTGGCATGGGAATTCCCTTGGTTACACAGAGTTAAACAATCCTGGGAAAGGCATTCTATGGAAATCCAAAAATGACCTGAGTTTTTGTCCAGGGCTGACTGATGCACTTACATGAGGAAAACTGAGAAGCATCTGAAACTAAACACTGACCTAGTGCACTGTTTGAGTACAGTTCAAAGACACGGTGCTCAACAAATAAAACAGGAGAATAAAAGCAAACAGCCCTTTTCATCCAGCAGCAGTAAAACCAGAGGGCAGAAAATGACCCTAAATCGCTTACGCTTGTTGCACCAACAAACCCTGAGAGTTACAAAACCCATTTCTCAGGGTAACCACTGCTATGCAACACGTGGCAAAATAACTAAGTGCTGCCACCAAAGTCAGTTTGAACCCACCAAAATGCCTTCCCCTGGGAAATGGTGGCATGGGAAGGAGGAAATGGCTGTGCGAGGACCACAAAGCCAGCGGGAAGCAAAGCAGCCCACAGGCACTGCTGTGTAAAAGGAAAGAACCAGAGAGGGCGTGGGTAAACCCCCACCTCCATGTAAATAAGAGCATCCCATTATTTTGGTGATTGTTAAGCACAATCAGCAGCTCCCAGTGCTCTTCCAGGGCTAAGCACAGCCTCAAGTGTGAATGTGAGCTGAGGACAAAAGTTAGAAGAGCAAATGTCTGGACAGCACAAGAAGGCGATGTGAGAAGCAGCTCCATGATGAGCCGTCTGTGATCTCACTTTCCTCTGGGCTGCCTGAGCACTTGCAGAGCTACACAGACAAGAAAGCTAATGCATTTGGAAAATACCAGAACAATTTTAAGTAACATCAGATGTTCGAATAAAAAAATCCTCATTTTTTGTCATATATGATTACAGGTGTGTTTTAAAGAAAAAAAAAAGCCACCACCCATTTCTAATTCCAAATAAATATAGATTATTATAAAATTCCCTCCACTAATTTCAGATTTGGACTGTGCAGAATGACACATTAAGAGAACTTTATGGTTCTTCACATTCTTAGTCCGGGACTCCTACTCATTTGGTCCCTCTTGCTCAAATTCTTTTCACACCTGTCATATGCAAGTGTAAGATAAAAAAAACCAAACTTGTCCTACATAAGGCAGAGATTTTTTGAGCACATTTCATTTCTCATGTAGACTTTTGTTTCTAACCATATTAGAAGCTTGTGTTGGCTAAGTGATTTTTAAGTGTCACCACTGCAAACATAAACTTTGTACTGTGTATCAAACTGACTGGAAGGATTTAACAGGATGCACAGTTCCACGTGTGCAGATGCTCAAATAAAAGACTTAAACAAAAACTCAGTATTTACTGTAAATATAATAAATCAAGAAGTAACAATTTTTTCCTGTTTCAATTAAAGTTGTATCTTAAAAAAATGAGACTTATTCCTGATATCAAGATGACCAACTGAATTAAATTTTCAAGAATTATTCTGTTACTACAGTTTAAATCTCTCTCCTAGTAGTGATTCAAATATTAGTTCCATAATACCTCTGCAAATACAAAAATCCCCAAAATCTCAGCTGTCTTATTCCTTCCAACAATCCTGTGCCTGCAGATGTGTCTGGGGTTTTAAAACACAAACTTAAAAATAATCTGAAAGAACTCAAAACCAAACCAAAGTAAAACCAAAACCCTAACAACACCTGAGATGCTCAGAACTAAGGCGCTTCCCTTATTCCCTCATCCCACTTAATTTATGAGGAGCTCCAGAGCACAGTGTGAAACTCATTCTGCCAGCAATTACAGTTTCAGGGAAACTGGTGTTCTAAGAAACAAAATATTTTGCCTTTACAGTCTCTTTGGTCTTCCTTAACCTTCAAACTGCTTAAAAACCTGAAGATAATTTTTACTCTGTGTATTCCACGGCATCAAACTAGCACATCTCCAAAGCTGAGAAAACATATGCTGTCAGCAAAGAACAAAATGATCTCTTTGGTACTAATACCTGTGATAGTAGCATGATAATAACTATGTGTGACAACTTCTCCCTGCTCTCAGAATAATTATGGCTCTCCAGAACTCAACATCTGCGTTACCAGATGTTACTGTCAACCACGTAAGCAAAAGCACTGCAGAAACCTGGCCAGCCTCCAGAGCTTTAGTCTGAATACCTCAGCAGATGCAGGTGGTTTTCTGTAGTCCAATATCTGGAGCACCAAGCCATGCAAATCCACTTGTGTAAACAAGAAAACGGCATCAGCAAATAATGCATCATACCCAAACAGGCTTGGTGCAGTCTGGGACTGACATTTCTGCCAGCCCAAGGAGAACTGAGATGAGATTTAGCATGTCTGACACAAAAAATAGTAATGTTATGAAATGCTTCTGTCTGCAAACTCAGTTTCATTAAGTCCTTTTAACTTTAACATCGACTTTCACACGCAGACAGAGTATGTGCCAGCTGGATGACACACAAGCTATTAAAAAACAGGCATGGGCAGCAGAATCCTAAAATATCATCTCAAACCCATACATCATTCACTCTTAAGACATAAGTGGCATCTTAGCACCAAACTCTTTGCCTGAACAGGATGATTTACATACAGCGCAGCTTTTATGGAAGAATTTTTCTTCTGTCTATGTACATCTAAACTGCAGCAATCTGAAATCAAATTACCTTCAGCAGGGAAGCAATCCAAACTCCAGCTGAACTTTCTAAGTGAAAATAAACATATTTAAAATGGAATTAACTGTAGCCAAAGGGTAACAATCTTTCATAAATGTGCCTGAAACCCTTGGATGCTGAGTCTTTTTTATTTCACACTCCTTAACTATTAAACCAACAGGTTTATACAAAGTAAGAAGAAAAAGTTGCTTTCTACTAATGACTCCTTCATCATTCTGTTCCCACCACCAGGGAGAGATGAGCTCGCCCTATCCTATGTGGCCAGATTTTTGTTTCTCAAGTCAGCCTAGGACATCCCTTTCCCAGAAGAGGCACATGGAGGGCAGCTCTGCTGCTGCAGCATCTCTCCAGTCCAGCACTGCTGAACTTCCAGCTCCTCTCTTCCTCCTCAATAACTCACTGTGGATCCCTAGGGCTGCAAATACATTTTGGGAACCACTCACCCAACACACTGATGGGCACACAGAGGGTGTTGCTACAAATACAGATGGGCTTTTCCTAACAGTTGCCCCAAAGCATTTTCCACAAGCAGCAAGCGAGGTCTAACGTGCTTATGCAGTTTATTTATACATTTGGGAGGTGTGAGTGGAAGCTGAAATGGGATTTTAAATACTAACAAGAACATAATCTGTCTGCTAGATATCAGCAGAGCTGTGCAGGCTGAGAGGTAAAGCAAAGCAGGTTTCACAGCCAAAGACTGCATCCAGTATTTGGTACTTGGACATGAATCTCTGAAGGGTAGCGAATGCATATCAACCTAAGTGTTCAGATACATAATTAAGTCAGAAATCATTAGGGCCTTTATGACAGCTCTACAGCACTAAAAGTCAAGGTTTCCACTATAAAACTTCTTCTTGATGCATGTAAGAATTAGCTGTCAGAATTATTTCTAGGTTCAAATATGTCTCATAAGCTCTTCACCTTCAAGCAAATTAAACTGAAGTGCCCAATCATTTTTAAATGGCATAAGCAGTAAGTTCTAGGGGGTTGCAGTCTGATACAATTCTGAATATTCAGCCTTTTCACCTGAACTTCAACAATTAAGGTTTCCTTAGCAGCAGTAGCTTCACCCTCTCTCAAACTCTGTGCTCACAATTTTCACATTATGGCAAAGGCTGCATTCAAAATTCAGGAGCATAAGCTACACATGCAGGCATTAATTTTCAGGAAAACAAAGGCAGTGCTATTGGCATTTTAATGGCTTGAAACCGAGGAATCTGAGTTCAAGGCTCCAGAACATCAGCCACTGTCTAGAGAGCAAATAAAAATCACTCACCACTCCAGAAAGCTCCCAGCCAAGACACCTGATAATCTAGATTTTTTAAATCCATACATTCATGGGCATGAGTTATTCTGGTCCCTTTATGCAAAGAAGTTACTTCTTTTAAAAAGATTTCAAAAAACAGGTGCCTGTCAATGCTATAAATAACCTAACTCAATCTTGCTGGGGCTTGTCTCTGAGAAACTATGTACAATCAGATTCTTTTATTTATTTATGAGTTAAAAAAGTAAATCCAAGTGTGTTATTCCATATTCTTCAAGTGTACCAAGACATGCTAGTTATCTCACTTAACAAAATTAAAATATTCCCACTGTTAAGTATAAATAATAAAAATTTAAATAAAGAAGCTACCTAATATAATGGCAAATTGAGACCAATTCTGGAAAATCCAGGAAAATAAGTGCATACTAGGAAACTTGAAAAAATAATAATTAAAAAATTTAAATCCTCTCTGAAAGAGGACTTAATTAGTTTAATGATTAGTTATACATCTAGACCATTACAAGGGGAGTTGCAAACTGGAGGAGTTTCCTTTCAGTGGCAAAACCAGGAAGAACAGTTCAGGAGCATTTAAAAAGGATAAAATTTCCCTTAATTCATCATGTGGCTTTATCATCCTCTATGAAACACAGCTCCACTTTCATGACTGTCAATATACTGCTTAAAATTATAATTCATTTAATTTTTATTAGGCTTTTTTTGAGTTCTTTCTGACTGGAACCATAGTAAGTTATTGAATTACTAAATTACTGAAGTACTGAATCTGTATTTAGTCAACTAGTCCCTTCTGCTCAGATCTGCTAATATAAGAAGATGAGAAAAACTTCACATAATATTAATGGAAAAATTAATTTAATGTATCTGATTATTTCTTCTTTAAAGAAGAGTCTAAACAGCATTAGCTCAGACTTTTTGATTCCCAGTGCATAGTAATATTCATGTAATAATTCAAGCCTGTCTTTTGTTTAAATTTTTTGGGTTTTTAAGAAAAAAATAAAATACAGATAATGAATTTGATTAAATCAAAACATTATTATAGAACACATACTCTGAAAGGCAAATTGAATACCATCAAGGAGCTTTTCTTGTCTTCATTCCATCTTCACTTTCCCTAGATAATTAAGCCTTCTCTGAAAATTCAGACTTTCAGCTACAGAGATAACTATTTTGTGATGCTGTACTTTAACACTTTCATGTATTCAAGGCTGGTGGGAGACAATATTTCCAGTGGGTATGGAATTCTTCTGGTAAATAGGGAACAGCAACTGAAAAATTTGTTACATTGCCTTCAAGATCAAACCAGGACCTCTCCACAGCTTTCCTCCATTTGATAAAATCAGAGCCACACATCATTACTTGTGAGAAAGTACTCACTGTAATTTTCCATATCTAGCAGAGTGTGGTCTCTCTAAGCTAGTGTTAGAGTAAGGCTCTAAGTAAAAAATATTTGATTTGACTGTATTCTCACATATTCCCAGGGTGGCTGAAATAGTATCTCAAACCCGTGCTGACAGAGATCCATCATAACAACAAACCAATCCTGAGCACACACAAATGTTTCCAAGGCTTCAAACACTGGAGTGAGCAAAATAAAAAAAGAATTTTTCTGGCAAATGTTAATAGAATTCACAGCTGAGAAGTAAATACATTGTTTGTAACACAAAAAAAGAAGCATGAAGACATCTTCTACCTATCTGGCAAGGAACACTACAACACTAATACTATCAAGCCATCTCTTTAAAGGATTGCAAACAGCACTACAATATACTTTTAATGTTTTTGGAATAGCTGCCCTCACAATTCTTGCTAAGGTCACACTTTTTAAAGTTACAATTTTAGTAGTTTTATGAGGCACTATTTACATCCTGTATCAGAATCTGGCATAAAAAACTGAAACTATTTGTGTTACAGGAAACCTTATTGCAATTATTGCCATCTCTCTGCAAAGGAAATTGCTTTCCTCTCATCCTGGACAAAGAAACTATTTTTCCTTTGGGGTAATAGATCTTCAGTTACTGATGGAATATCACCATTCTTGTCCCAAAGTCACTCTTCATGAATGGCACAACAGCACATAGCAAGTACTTAACACTCATCTTTAGATAAATCTGTTTCCTACCTCTGCTGAACTGAGTCACAAAATATAATGCAGTCAGCAACCAATGTCTAACACAAAATAAATAAAAGGTGTTAAAATGTCTTTATGCACCAGGCGATCCAGTATATAACTAATGCTGGAGTTAATTCTTTTGGGTAGACTGGGTTATTCCATAACCAAAACAGTGCAAACATTCAGAATTCTTCGGAGGATAATATAAATTTGGAGCAAGTGTGTAAGGAAACCATTTATCCTTCTATGCTGCAGGAATGCCAGCTGCTCTTGTCTAAGAGGATGTAAACGGGACCAGAACTCAAAGAGATTCACCTCTTTTGGAGAAACAAAACACATGAGCAAGGGAGGATCACATGAAGTCCCTCAGAAGTCAGAAGACGCTGGTGCCATCACACCCCTTGCTGGGACAGGCGTGCCCAGCTCAGCTGAGACAATGCCTTGGGAGAACCCTGGGGTTTCCCTGAGGCAGTTCAGGAAAGGTCCCTGAGGAAAAGCATTAACATTTGGCACATACAATTCCACAGTCCTGCTGGAAAAACTCCAACATTCCCCCAGAGGGATCTGGGAAATGGCCAGTTTTGCCAACGCTGGGGAGGCAGAGAGCCCAGCTGGGCAGAGAGGAACCTTCCACACCACCAGAGCCAGAGCTCAGGAGCACCAGGGCACCCTGGGGATCCTCTGGCAGGACCTCACAGCCTCCTTAGCAAGGCAGGGCCAGCACTGTGCAGGAATGCCACTGAAGAGTTCCTTGCTTACCTAATTTGATCCTTAATGTCAGTCTTAATTACGTTAAGTGAGGGGAAGGGATCTGATCCTACCACCAACATTTAATCCCTGGGGATGACTCATCCTGATCCGATTAACTGTTTCCCACACAGAGAAACCTTTTTAATGTCAAGGCACACTGAGTCAGGAGGAAATGAGAGACAGAAGAGAGAGCCAGCCCCCTGTGAGCCTCATCCCTCCTCAGGAATCTGTGATCTGTACACGGCTGCTGAGGCGGCAGTGCTGGCAAAACCTGGAAAAAGGGAGTTAGACTAATCCAGGCAGGATGCAACAAAAGCATGTAAAACCAATTTCCAAATCCACAAGACTAAAGGAGGATTTAATTTCTTTAGCTTTGTATTTCAAGAATAATACCAAATTATTCTTGTTTTAACTGTCTGCTTCTTAAAAAAATGTAAAAAATAAAAATTAATAATAAAATAAATAAATAAATAAAATAAAATAAGTTTTGCTTGCAAAGAGCTGCAAATCCCAAATAATGCCCAGCCTGTTCACAGTGCCATGAACAGTTCCCTGTGCCTTCCAGGAGCTCTGTGAGAGCACCTGGCTCCACCCCGGCTCCTGCAGCCACCAAAGCCCAAATCCTCTGGTTTAGTTCAGTTTGTTAATCAGGACAGATTACTAATATCAAGTCCTCTCAGGCATCCAAGCAAAAACAGCTCCAGAAGAAAGGGAAAAAAAGCATTCATTAATTCAGAAAGTTAGTTGCAAATTTTATTCATCTTGGTGTGCTTCAATACAATCTCTGAAAAGACTGATGAAAAACAGAAATCAGGAGGAAAAAAACAGAAAGAAATCACTAAGTCATCTTTTCTATGCCACAGACGTATTTTGCCTTGTGTTGAACCCTACAACAGTCTGGCTGAAGAACACCCAACAACAGAACAAAGCCATAAAGGAATTGGTTCCATTCATCAGCTTTTCTGTGCTGTGTACTTCTACTTGTAATTTAATGCTGGATTCTTCCCCAGGTATTTATTTTTATGTGGAAATATTGCTGCACTGTAATCAACTAACTTGATCTTACATTCTGTGTAATACTTTTGTCGATTTGAACGAGATAAGCCCCGCAAGCTATATTTATATATAAGGACTGTGTCCTTCATAACTCTCTGGGCATTTCTAATACAGGCATCATGGTATTTCCAGTTTTTACCACTTCAAAACAACTATGAACACAAGAAGCACTTCTGGCCCTGGGATTAGAAGGCAATCAGGCTTCAGCCATGACCACAGAGAGAATGGTGCCAAGCACTGGAATGCGTGACAGCTTTGAGAAGTGCTGTGTAAAGAACAGAAGTTCAGCTACTATGCAAAATTACACCTATGTATTCATATAGGCTCAAAACCCCATATAGAAATGGACACCTATACAAATATGTTTCTATCTCTAGGAAACAGCCTTTTCAAAAGTTATTATTTTTTTTAAAGAAACCACACATTTTCCACAAGAACTGTAGTAACACCATGCCTTATCTATCTTCCTTGCACATAAACAGAATAATTTAGAAACAATATCCCCTGCAGGGTCTGTGCTAGGATCCTGAGGAAACATGCAGATTTAACTTTTTTTTTGTCACAGGGTTTAATTTTCTTAAATAGATTCCAGAAATATTAGTAAAGAAAAACAGGCATGATAATACAGAAGAAAACCATTTGTATATTTTAGGTCACTATTTGCACTGCTAGCAACACAGCAGCAGGTTCCATTTGCCTTGCACTAATATAAATAATTCAGCTCCTTGCTTCGTTCCCTAAATAGTTGACAGGGAACAGAAACTTTGTTCATGACCTGTACGGCCTTTTTTGAAGCCTGCCTATTTATTTAATAATGCACATCACAAGGCCCATCACCCAGGCTGGCATTTATTAAAAATAAAAGCATTCAATAAAAATTACTACCAAATGACCATGAAACAAGTGACTTCCCAGAGCTACCACCTTTTTACTCACAAATAGCACTCAGCCAACTATTTCAATAATTAAATGCTCTCAATCTGCCCTGCATCAGCCCTGGCTCACGTAGCCTTGGACAGGAAACAGATTCCAGAAGCACTGGGAACACCTTCCAGCCTGGCCACAATTGTGACTGTAAATACCTGAGCTCTCTGCTGAAGCACAGCTGCCCTGCTGGAACAAAGAAAGCCACGTCCATCAAAGGCACACTGACATTTTCATGGCCTCCTTACACATTCTTAACTATTGATCCCTCCTCTCACTGTCTCACCTCTCCAAATTCTGACCTAGTCCTGGCCTCCTCCAGGCTGTGGGCTTCACTCAGTCAGCTGAAGCAGCAGCAAAAGGTGATATTGCCTGGAGCATCACACCAGTACTGGGCTGCTGAGTCAAGGTAATGTGCTGCAAAATTCTGGCCATTTCATCAGTTCTGTATCACAATAGATTACTACTGCAGGGCTCTGCAGCCATGTCCCAACTTCCACAGGAAAGACATTCCAAATCACTTTCTTTCTCTAGACTCAGATCTCAGTAATATACTACAATTACTGCGAGCTCCTGTCTGGAAAGCTTTCCCAAATTTCCTGGGGAGAAGTCAATCTGTGATGGGGTCCTGACCCTTTCAGCAATAGTGACCTTCCTCCTGAAGCCTCACACAACCCACTTAATTAGCCAGATGGCTAATGAAGTTTGAGCATCCATTAAAAAAAGTAAAACAAATAAGATCTTAAAGTGTTATTTTTATTGCTCTTGTTTGTTTGTTTGTTTCTGTTGTCTTCTCTACTCTGTTAAGTAACAAACTTTCACAAAAGAGAAATAAAGACATTAAGTTGGTCAAGGACCAGACATTGCTTTGTGGGGACCCATGAACACACACACCCTAAATTCCTCAAACAGGAACAACAATCATGAGGTCGCCAAAAAAAAAAAAAAAGATTTCCAAACAATTTTGCTTCTGAACTATTTGAACACTCTGTTTTAAAAGTGACATTTCAATTCACTTTTCAAGTTTTATGTTTCCATAAAAAGAAAAAAAGAATGGAAAGAAAAAATTCTATCTTACAGGAAAATTACAGCCTTTTAAGCCTTGAAGAAATACTCATGAACCAAGCAGAGTGTGAGTTGATATTTTAACTTGGACAGGAACACATGCAAATTTGTGGCAACTGGATGCATCCAAAGGAAACATCAGGTTACATGAAGGATGAGACTTGAAAATATAAATTTAAAGACTACCCACTACTGAGACTGAGAAAAATCAGACATACACGCAGAGCAGGAGACATTTTTTAACTTCTTGTCCATAAACAGTGCTCTAGAAATTCAAAAAAGCAAACTTCTTTAATTTTGAAAATCTTTCACCCCACTTGTTCCAATTCTGCCATGTAAAGCCCCAACTTTATTAATGCAATCCATATGTGTTTCATTCCAGAAACTCATCAACTTTCAAAGATAATTGAACTGAGAATAGAAGCCCCTTAACACAAGACTACTGCAGAATACCACCATTAAAATTGATTATTATTCAGACAATATCAATTTCATTATCCCTGATCGATCCTGAGCAATGCTCCCCAGCAACCTCCAGTTCTGAATGCAGCATGAACAGTAACTTAATGCAGTACAACAAATTGCAGTTAGTTCAATTCAGCAGCAGTCTGACTTAGCAGGCTGCCAGCAAATAGCTGTCATAGGTGCTGATGGCAGGGAACTGCATGTCAAAGCACCACCAAGAAGGGCTGAGAAAACTCCTTCCCCTCAGGGCTTTGTTAATTTGATTTATGTGTACAGGCAGGAAACTAATTACTTATTGTTGCAGTGCCTACCATGGAACTGCAGATTCCAGTGAAAGGTTGGATCTGAGGAGTTTCCATGGACTTCAGTTTTACAGGGTGCTGAGGAGAGATGCATCCTCAACAGGAACCTGCCAGTGCTTGGAGCTTCAGAAATTGTAGGGACTCTGCAGTGGCCTCTGCCACGATCTCCTCTGAGGAAAAATCCACCCTCTGAGCACAGTGGAAGGCTGGGAAGTTCAGAGCAGAGCCAGGAGAAACTCCTGCAGCTGTTCAGGCAATTAGGACACAGTCCATGTGCCACTGATGAAATTAAGAGGGTTTGTTCTGCAAGGTTTGTTCCCCACTATTGTTATAAGCACGTCCCTGGGACCACCAGCCAAAATTGCTGATCCTCCTTGGACTGAGTTGCAAGGACTGGACAGTGAAGGATAACTTTGTCCAATTTCTTCACCCAAGGTATTTACCAAATAGAAGTATGTGGCCTACAATGAAAAGTGGCTGTCATCTCAGCAGGCTGTGTAGGGTTTTTTTCCTTCAGGTTCTTTTTGTTAGGAAAAATGTGGTTTGGTGAAATCTATAAAAATGATAGATGGCAAAGTAAATAACTCTTTAGCTTCTAAATACTGCCTTTTAGCCAGCATTAGTGTCAGAGTTGCTCAGAAATCTCCAGTCAAGTATTTCTGTTTTTCAGGTAAAGTCAAGTACGGAGCCTATCACTCACCAAAAGTTTCTCAAAATTGATGGATTTTTAAAATCCATAGATATTTCACCATCCATTCCAGTTTGTCCCTGAAACAGAAATGATCCCTTGAAAATCTGAGCATTTTAAACAGCACCAGACACCTAGAGAGCAAGATGTCCTAGGGCAGCCCAGCTGACAGAAGGATCCAAGGCATCCTCAAGCCCTCCTCAATCCCTGTTACCCCAAATAAGCAGGAATGTGGAATGCCAGACCTTTAGAAGGCAAATTACTCCCTCAGCCACAGTGGCACAGCTCATTTCATCATCTATTAGGGAAAGTAGCACTTGTCACCATTCAGAATTGCTGTTCTAATTGGGACTAAATTGCCCCACACTTTAAGCAGTGATGGTAAAGAAGCAGACAGCTAATGGCCATGGAAATTGGTTCCCTCTCTAAACCCTAACCACACTTCTCTTATGAGGACTGTGAGGCAATTCCAGCAAGGTAATCTTTACCTTTACAATTAGTAAGATTATGGAATTTAAAAATAAGTGATCAGAACAAAATTAATTTATACTTTACAGCCTATCAGATGGTTGTCACTTTTTCATGGAAAACACAAGGCACTGAACAGCAGCAAGACTAAAGCCATTCATCTAGGCTGTGACAGATAGTAAATTTATCAAGGGACTTACTACTTATTATGCTGATGTGGCATAATATAGTTTATTGATTCTAATTCATTGACATTCACACTTATTGCTTAGGAAATCAAACATGCATTGCTTAGGAAAATTATTTTAAGGCAACACTATGCACTTAATTTACAAAGGATACAGTTATGATACAAAAAATCAGATTTTGCTGTAAATGATTTTCCAAATCCAACATCAAAAAATCGATATATTTTTATGGTTACCGTTAAAAAATTATAAACTGAAATGAAAAATTGTTCTCAGTGAAATACATGGTGGACTTGAAACACATCCTTTCAATGGTAAATAAACCATAACCTAAGACATTTCTTCAACAAAGAAAAGGAATATTATAAGCACATGCTGCAGCTGACCCTAACCGGATCAAACTTACATGGCCTTCTCATGCATTATATCAATATAATGCATCCTTTTTTCATCTAAAGAAACAAAATTTTAAAAAGAACGAAACCAAGGAAAACTATAAAACAGGCAAGCCTTTCTATTAACACCTCTGAAGTACAGATATAACCTATTTTTTGGTTTAAAAAGAAATCATATTTGACATAAGTAGGTATCTGAAGCCTAAATTTATCAAGTCTCTGTTCCACAGATAGCACTTGGGTCACACAGGGCATTTTTCCTCCACAAAAGACACTCCTCATGTTCCCAGAGCCATTCTTCAGTGGTGAGGTGGCAGGGGAATAAGTGGGAACTTTCTCTTGTTTGATATTACTCTTATCTCCTTTCAAAAGCAGCTTTGTACTTATAAATACACACTCAAAATTATCATGTGAATGAAGAGAATCCCAAGTGATTCCACAGTGGGAATGGAACAGATCTGGGGAGCTCACGCAGCTCCTGGTTCCCTGGGATTGCACCAACATCCACTTCCACAGATGGAGCAGTCCTGGCTTCAGACCGAGCCTGACTAGATTTAATACTTCCATTTTTGAGAGCAACACAAGAAATACCTGAAACTGATGTCCAGGAGGAAATTGGATGAGCTTCCACTGAGATTTGCTTTTTGCAATGCTCTTTTTGGCTGTTGGTGTGACAAAAAAACAGAATTTGTGTACAGGGGACAAAACTGATGATGAGTGAGGTGAGCACGCAGCTCCCAGCAGCCATGGAGAGTCATGTGCAGATGTTAATTAACAGCAGCTGTTAACAGGAGTAGGCACTCAATGGGTCTCTACCCAGGGAAGCAGTCACCAGAGCTCTCCTCACACCCTTCCTGAGGAGGCTCCTGCAGTGACTCCTCATTCCTGGCACAAAGGCACTTCAGCAAGCACCAGCCTGCAAATTTCACTCAGTCTAAGTCTCTAAAACTCCAGTTTTCCTAGAATGTCCAGGTTCTCTTTGCACCTCAGGTATGTATTTTACATAAAAGGTTTGAAGCCCCAAGGTTTTAACAGTACTGGTTACAACTTCAGGGAACAAGAAACACTTGGATATAGAAGCTTCTCACTTCACTTTGAGAAAAAAACAAGTGAAAGTCCTTTTCTCACTGGCCCTTTTCTTCCTTGGCCATGACACAGGAGAGCAGCTGCTGCCTGCTCTCCCAAAGCCCTTTGAAGAATTAGGTTTAAGTTATGGATGGCAGCAGGCACCAGTGACAAATCAATTCTTGCCAGAGATGGATTTGGGAGATTCTGCAGGCGATATTACCAGCTGGAATAAGGAACAGATACACCTTTAAAGGACAGTTAGTTACAACTGGATGTATTATGGGGGGGATTTAAACCTCCATATTGCTCGAGGGGGGGAAAAATGATAGTGAAGGAAGCATTTGAGTGAGAATACACAGGATTGAGTGAGAATACACAGAAAAGCAGAGTTGAAATGTAAGAACTTCTCTGTAGACTGGCTGGAGAGCAAAGCAAAGGCTCTTCTCTCTGTGCCCCCATCCCAGGTTTAATCATGGGCAGATGTATCTAAAAAAATCTGTGGATTTGGTAATAACCAAGATGCACAATTTCGGAAAGTAATTATTGACTAAAGCTCAGTAAGGCTACAAGAATTTTAAAAACATGAGAGCAATAAGCTAATCTGATGAATATTTCACAGCCAGAGTTATCACTGACATCAACAAGACTGCCTGTTTCTTTTATTCTTACTATTCAACGTGAATCTTTGTTTATCCATCTAATTTACAGAAGCCAACCCCAAAATTACAACCTCCTAAAAATTATGATAGCTCCATATTTTCTGAATAAAATAGGATTGTTTCATTTTTATTTGGTTTTGGAGCAATAAAATTGAAATAACTTTATATATATCATACAGAGTGAGAAAGGAAAAACAGCTGAATTTTCAAAAGCACTTAAGTTACAGCAGAAATCTGAGTGTCATTTTTAAAAGTAGCTTTCACAAGTCAGATCTCATTGAAAATTATGCATATTTTCATTGCAAATTTACATTTGAGAATCCAGAAGCACACTGCTTACCAAAACGGGCAGTGGGCATTTCTGTATTTTTGACAGTCTGCCTCTTACGACCTTCAGCATTTATTAAAAACTGTAGAGACTTCCACATCTGAATACATTCATCCCTTTGGAGAGCAGGGCCCTTCCCAGGGTAGGGATGGATTTGGGAGCCCCAGACATTCCCCGGGAGCGCTGGAGGCACAGGTCACTGCTCTCCTGACACACCCTCCAAAAGGGCTCCAAGAACTCAACCCACCTGTCCCAGGAGGATAAGCTGCTTTCTGCCCAGCAATTTCACCACCTTTATCCATCTCTTTATCCTGGTAATTCTGCTGGTTATGGATATAAATGTAAGCAGTGCCCAAAGTATTCTGTGTTTCAACTTCTACCTCTTTTGGATGTAGGATTTATGCTCTTTCCATACTCACCCTGAAGGCCTTCTGGAGACAAGTTACACCTAACTTGAACTTAAATTTTGTCATATAGCTTCCAGAAGAAAACTGTGAAAAGTTATATTCATGCCACAAACAGATGCAGTTACTGGATTCCCATCAGCCCAGTGACGTTTGCAGAATCAGGAGTGATTTTAGAGCAGATCTGAATCTGCCTGTACTGTGGAGCAGATTGTTTCTCTTTAAAAATATATAACTGAACAAATGTAGCATTCACATTCCTGAACTGTTTGATTTACTGACTGAATCCTACTAACAATATTGGTCCCCTTTTTCTTTTTTGTCCCAGTTTTTCCTAGGTGAGGAAAAACTCCTCATTTCTCTTGTGGCAATTACTTTTCCTTTTCAGGCACCTCTGACAACTCATCTTTAAATCTCTGAAACATCAGGAATGAAGTAGTTTCTGCCTTTTATCATCAACAATGCAAGCACCTCTCTACAGGAGGTGGAGAGAGGTGTTCAAAAAGGCTCACAGAGATAATGTTGACTAAAGCTGTACCATTGATTAAGCAGCTGGGCCAAGACCAGTAATTACAACTGTGCTCAATTGCACAGAAATTCTGTAGCATCCCCATTTCACAGGAAACAAGGTGCACAGTTGAAGGAATAAAAGCCAACACTGAGTTTTTTTTAATCTAATGATTTCAAATATGTCTGCTGGGAAAGAAGAAAAAAAAACTTATCTTGGAGCTGGGGTGACGCAGACAGCCAGGATGGGACTGACAAAAGAGGAGCTCACCAGCAGACTCCAGCAGAGAAGCCAGAGAGGAACACCTGAATATTCCAATTCAGCAAGCCATGAACACAAACTGCAGAGAGCCTACAACATCACAGAATTGTTTAGGCTGGAAAACACCTCTAAGACACAGTCCAACCATTAATCCAGCACTGCTGAGTGACAAGGTGATTAAACCATGCCCCTAAATGCCACATCTAGATATCCTTTAAATCCCTCCAGGAATGGAGACTCAACCACTTCTATTCCTCACAGGGATTGGTAGACAGGCTTCATTCAATTCACACAAAATCCAGTCCAAATCCAAGCAAAACCAACACAAGTTCCCTGGAGCACTTCTGCCACCTCTCTGGAAGTGCAAAGGGTCAAATCCTCAAAGCTTTATCCGACCACGAGCAGATTTCACTCCCACCCCAGACCTTCAAGCACGTTAAGGTGAAGTCTGCTCCAGCACTATGACTGGCACCTCTGTGTCTCTTAAACAGGTTTTTTTCCTCCTAATTCCTTTACAGGACTGTTAGCAAACTCCCATAGCATCTGAGCCTGATCTAAGGAGTAAACAAAAATTAAATTAAT
The DNA here is from genome assembly GCA_013399455.1 of Anthoscopus minutus. Taxonomy (NCBI): domain Eukaryota; kingdom Metazoa; phylum Chordata; class Aves; order Passeriformes; family Paridae; genus Anthoscopus; species Anthoscopus minutus. The sequence continues at coordinate 59,625 of VWYI01010676.1, forward strand.
GTCATGCTCAGTAACATTTAGAAATTGCAAGCTAAGCAGCTGCCACTTATTCCTAGTAACTCAAAGTATTTTAGTGAAGGAAGTTTTCCAATAACATATATTGATTGTGTCAGGTTTGAGCATTCTTTTTAATTTTCTTTTTTACCCAAGCAATGTATGTTGCATGTTCTGCACTCCTAGGCCTTTACACACCCAGGTTTCATTGCAGTCCCTCTGACTCCAGTCAAATATATGTTGAGGGAATGCAACAGAACATAACACGGGATAAAAGCTGTCTCAGAACAAAATGCTTGGGTTGGGATAAACCTTGTGGGTAATGCAGTATACTGAAAGTATTGATTATATATTTATAAACAGAATTGATAGGTAGCTGAATTCATATTCGACTGCTTTCATTGAAATCATGCTATTAAATAGAAAAGAAACCCAAACCAATATTAAGAATTATGTTACAGGATGGAAACTACTGAAGTTTTTTAAGTTTCAAAGTATTTATATGATTCATTTTACCTAAAATCCAGATTCTCACTAGTATCCTAATAGCCAGCTGAAATAATTTGGCAAGTGATAAAGGGTTTTAAAAGGCATGGTTTTAAACCACCCTTTGAAATAATAGAATGGCAAGTGATTCCCAGTCCCCAAACAAAAAGTACTGAAGCATTATCCAGAGTGACAGACAGGTCAGCAATTTGCTGCAATTTGTGCAATACCCAATCTTTGGGCTTAGCTTACTCCAATACTTGGTTGTGGCAAAGCCTAACGATAGAATTCAGTTCAACTTACTCTCTGAAAGACAAACAAGTTATCTATGTACTTTAAAAATCAACATTTTGTAAGACTTGTACTCTCTCCCATTATGAAAATAATTGGATTTGTATGAAGTAGAATCAGTTCAGTACATGAAAACTAACATGAAACCCTTCATATTTACTTTTTCTCTTCAATTTAGTGTTGGCTCAAAACATGGTATTATCCACTACAGGATTTAAGACTTGGTTTAGCAAATATAATAAAAGACAAATATTGTTAGAACGCCCCTGTTCTAACACTCTTCTGATGTATTTCTGATTTCAGTAACACCTCTGGATGACCATGACAACCATATTTTCTAACTTTAGGTATGGGAGTTCTGCTGCTTCTGAACTGGTACTGACCAAAAAATCTGCAAGGCATTACCTTTAACATGAAAAAGGAACTTTGCATTCCAGAAGCCAAAAATAAGATCACCTCCTTTCCCTATAGAGAAGTAACTTTCAAAAGTTGGCCGGAAAACTAATTTTCTTCCACACTCACTGCTACAGAAAAGTGACAATACTCTGATGCAACCATGTTATATAGACTGTCAAAGCAGTGAAAGGATTCCACATTGAAAAAAAAATAAAATCAAACCCAGGCAAGCCCACATATTTACCAAAAATTTACATTCTTAAAACAGGTACTAAAGAATAAAAAATAAACAAATCACCATCCTTCAGAGTGCAAAGGTCAATTTTTCCATCCTAAACTCGCAGAGAATAAAGGTTTCACTTACCATATACTGAAAAAATACCACTTAAAGTTCACTTTTGTGCCAAAAATTAGATGGGGATTTCTTAAAGCACCAAATATTGCAAAACATCATATCAACCTTGCTTTTCAATAGTGTTATTTGGCAGTCAGCTGGATCTAGGACAGCTGTTCTATTCTGTGTATTTCAATTCAATTCGAATAATCTGTGTTTTTCAATTCATTTACATTACAGATAATAATATATTTAGCAATAAAACATTATTAAAGCAAAACCTATTATGATTAGCAGAGACTTGCATTATTAAAAAATTAATTTTATATATGCTTATGAACATCTCATAAAGCATCATGATAAAACGGAACACTAAAAAAAAGTCAGCATTTGTAAGTAAGATTCTACAGTAAAAAAAATAAATTCAGGAGAAGACTTAACAGCGGCACCTGAGAGCATTTAGACAAAAAAAAAAAAACCTGCCAAGGCACACACCTGTAAATCCGTTGAATATTTTCAGCTTTGATTTCCTTGAGAATTTCATGGTAGATATGAGGACCATTTGGTTCTTGAGATGTTGGGGGAGAAGGGCATTTCTTGCGTGCATAATATCCTATCACAATTCCGAAAATAAATAAAACCAAAGCAGTGCAAAATGCTTTCAGCAGCCGCAAAAAGCTGCAGCGGCTGCTCTTTGGTGCCTGTCTCGTGTAGTGGGAGATGTAGTCAGGGTCTTCCTGAAGCCTCTGGAACCTCCCCTTTGGAGAAGAGGAAGGCTGGATGGACTCCAGGTCGAGGTCAGGGCTCTGTGAGTTCCCTGGGTGGTGCTGGGCTGTGCTGTCCAGTCGGAAATGGTCAAAGCCAGGCTCCTCCAGCTCCTTCTCCATGTCCCACTCCAGCTCCAACGCCGTGGCTTGGAGCTCATCGCTGTCCAGGTATGGGGAGTGCCCCTGTGCTCTCTGGTCTGCGTTCACTTTGTGATAGGCCATCTTTTTATCTATGAAAGCAAAATTTCAAACCTAAATGTTTGTTTCTATATGCAGACATAATCTATTTATTTATTCTTTGTAAACCTGAGAGAATGAAATAGGCAATTAAGCTAAAAAACTGGGTTCTCAGCATTTCACTCTCCCCATTTCCACTGTCCTGTTTTTTGTAGGATCAGCAGTCCCATGAACATCATTGTGGGAAATATACTGTAAGAATATGAATAAAAAGAATTTAAAAGTGCCAATGGCAAACCACTGAAATTATCCAATTATTTTGTCAGTCCTCGAGATAATATTAAAAAATTGAGTGAAGGCTCAGAGTTTCCAAAACAATTATTTGTTACCTGAAAGTAATTTTAAAGCTTAACAACTGTGTGCAACAATTTCATTTCACATACCGTACAAAATAATGCTGCTAAAATAAAGTTGAAAAGCTGGAAATAATATGAATTGCCTGATCTGATTCTAAACACAAGGAAATGATAAATTAAAAAAGAAACTTCAGGGTGACACTGTACTTACATATCAATAAAAAGCTTCCATTTAGATGAAGCATTCTATTATTTATAGGTATTTTAAATGCATAGTTGCTGAATGACTGATGAATTTACTTAGAAATTGTCCCAGCTGTTTTGCTCCACTTATTTTTCCCATTTTAATGAATCAAAAGCACTGCCAGGTAAGTATTTGTAAAAAATCATTCTTTTAAATAGCGAGGCATAACTGTGGCACTTCTAGATGTTTCTATAAAAGTAGAAGCCCTCTAAAGGGAACTCTGACCTCCAGCACAAACACTCAAAGTCAATTTTCAACAAATCATTTCTGACAGACTGCACCAACAGGGTGCCTTTTCCCCCATACTCTGACAATAGCCATTCCAACACATAAGCATCTGTAATTTAGGGCTTTTCAAACATCAGATACATTTCTCAATTAGAATAAAATGAAGATTAAGATATGAAACCTCTCATAGTGATGAACACTAGACTGACACCTACAACACTATATTATCATTCCATTTTTATATTTTAAGGCATTTTCACTCTCCAAGACTCACCTCCAAGTAACATTACCACATAATAGAGGAATCCACTGTAATGGCAAAGTGGAATTCAGCTTTTTGAAGCTTTCTGAAGAGAGCAAACTGCTTGCAAGCCCCAATATAATGAAACAGCCTATTGTCCCCTGAAAGGCTATCTGCCTCCATACAATACCAATTTACAGTTCCCTATTTTCCCCCTACAGCCATATAAATTTCCCTCACCCATAACTGTCAGACAGCCTGGGAACAGTCAGGAGAGCCCACACCTTCCAAGCCACCATTGCAGTCCCTTTGCAAATCAATTCTCCCCCTGCACTGCAAACTCTTCCATAGGCAGTGGGAGCAACAGTTTAGAGCGAGATGAACTGAAGCCTCTTAAAATGAGTGCAAAAACCTGCATTATTTATTTAAAAAACGATTGCAAATTTAGTCTTTCAGTTCCAGCAGAGTCCGTGAACGGCTGCAAAGTCAAACAGCTGCAAAGCTGCTGTGGCTGCCCTCTGTGGGCTTTGTTAGCCCAGCCCTCAGGTGTGAAGGACCCTCTCAGCTTCAGCACCACGATCCCCACATCCTGAGCCACGCCAGGGTCTCCCAAGGGAACTGCCTCTCCATCCAGGTTGCTCAGGAAGGTATTTAATAATGCCAGGAATGATGCCTGCTGCACCAAGCTTCCTGCTAAGCACCAGCTGGACATCAAACCAGGTATTAATGTTCTGTGGAAAAGTGAGATAACTCATTTTTCAAGCTATTTATCTGCCCTTTCACTCCATCTCCTCTTCTGTTAGTGGAAGGATTAATTTGCAAACCATTGGTGACAGAGATCACTGCTAGGTAATATCAGCTGCCCAACCTCATCCTTCCAACTCCATATTGCTTTTTATTAGAAATTAAATACTGATGTTTTTCCCTTTAAAGCAAAGCAAATCATCACTGCATTTCATAAACACATAATTTTGGCTCTAGAGTTACTGGAGTCATTTAACAAACTGTTTTGGCCAAATAAGTACATCCTTGGCACATTACTACAGTAATAGCCATAAACCAGAATTAAGGCAGTTTTTCAGATGCAGTTTCATGGCAAATATTAATCTTGCTGTGCTTATAAATGTTGACCATTGCCTATCTGTGGTAGATAAGTTTTCCCTATATTTACGAGATTAAAAAATTGTGCTATTTTTTCAATGGAATATATTAATAAAGGTTATTTAAATCTACATATAAATGCATAATAAGAATTCATATGAAATTTCTTGAAATGGTTAGTAATGGTTATTATGCAGATGAGTAGTAACCCCATTCCACAGCTTAGCATCTCAGCAATTCAATTTTCATTCAAGCACCAAAACCAGTTTCCTCACGTCAGGAAAACAAAACAAAACAAAACCAACAAACATGCAGGTAGCTAAATGATCTAAAATAAAAAATCAATATTCAATTCAGTTTTATATTTGAGACCAGTCTTTGGAGTATGGGACCTCATTAGCAACACACGTCCTTCAGTTACAGAATGCAAAGAATGCAAGAGTAGCTGCAGTTGTTAACTTCACTTTTGCCACTAAAATTTCTGAGCTCATTGTTTCAGTCTAAGGACACTGCACAATTTACCTTGAAGTATCTGAGATCAGGGCCTACACTGCCTTTAACCATTCCAAAAGTAATTTTACAAAGAGATCTCCTGGTTCTGAAGGCACAGATCATTTGTGCCATGCAATCTGTGTGACTGTTCTATTTCGTATTTGGTATTTTGCTGGTTAAGGAAGCCGACATGACTTAAACATTATGTATTAAATGTAGTTTTGGCTTGGAATTGGAAGGAGAAATAAAACACTACATATTCACAGCAATAAGTAATTGTGAAAAAGAAAAAAAAAAGACAATAGAAACAGAGGAAAATACTAAAGTCAAGACAAAACACTACAATATTCTAGCCCAGTCTTCTCTATAACACAAACCATAAAATGAGCATATTTTTGAAAGACATTTTTGAAAACTTCAGGAGATAGAAAATTCACCCCATCTGCCAGCAAGCTGTTTCAACATTTAATTGTTGTTAAATACATGTTTTATTATAAAGATAAAAGAGCAACTGCAAAATGCCAGAAGTCTGAATATGCACTGAGTGAGCTTTAAAGCCACTCTACAGGGACAGCAAAGGGGATCATAAACTCTGGAATACTGGACAGAGCCAAGCTGATGACCAATAAAGCTGATGTACATTTCTATACTTCCACTGATTTGTGGGGAGAATGTTTGTAGAGAGGTATCAAACCAAAGCTAAATATCCTTTCAATTAACTGTACACAAGAACTCAGGAGAGTCAGCTTTATCAGATCGTTATTGCCCTAACGAGCTCATTTCAAAACTCTCTGCCTGTGCTTTGACCTTAAAAATAACACATTTACATCCTGCCTGATAGGAACATCTTGTTATGGAACCACCAGAAACTTCTTTTCTTGACAGCTTTCCTTGCTTCAATCCCTGATCAGCAAAGCTTTTGAAAACTAGAGAATATGATCTTCATTAAAGGTCCTGCCACTCCCCAATACCTCCGTAACAGAAAGAGGAGTTTACATGAACATTTTATGAAACCAACAAGGAAAAAGCAATATGAGCATACTGCTGTAAGTTGTTTGTGACTGGTGCTGCAGCTGTTAAATGCAGCTCATAAATAGCTGAGACAATTAGCAGGCTCATGCACAGCAGGAAGTGTAGCAAGTGTTAACTGGCTGCCCACAGCAAGCCCTTCTCAGGCCACTTAGAGCTCAGCACTGAAAATGCAAAATTCACCCAGGAACTCTCCTAAAGGCATTATGGCCTCTTTGTACAGTCATAAATCCAAAATTCCAGGGTTGTTGACTCATTCTCATTTTGAAGAGGTCTTTCATTTTTATTTTCTTCTCAGTATCTTCTATACAAAGTGCTTTTCCTCTAAGTCCTTGTAATCTTTTTGAACCTACGGAAACCCCCAAAGTCATATCACCTGTTTAAATGCCCAATAGCTGTGCTTCTCATGGAACTCAACACCCACTGCACTTGCAAAGCTTTAAAAGGATGTATGACAACAAATTAGTACTTTGTTAAATGAGATGATGCCAAGTTTCAGGCCTAGACAAATTTCTTCAGCGTTATAAATCCCTGACAAAACTTGTTTGCAGAAGAGATTATGATGCTCTTGTCAACGGCAATGTTACACTACCCTGTAATTCAAAAATAATAATGCGATATTTCCATCATCACTGCCTTAATTTTGTGCAGTAATGATTTCTCCCTTCCTTCACCCTTGGGATATGGGCTTGGCAAGCAGTTCAGTTACAGCAGGACAATTAAGTACCTTGCCACTCCATAGAGCCACCAGATAAATGACAAAACTCACCAGTTGTTCTCATTTCACTGAAGATGAATTCAGCCTGAAAGGCTGAGCAGTGCCACAGCAGAAACAACAGAGAGATCAGACTGGAGAAAGGTTTGCACAACACAGCTAAGCTGAATCCCAAGTTGTCTCTTCACTAGGAAGTCCATCTTGGCACAGATGAATGATAATACTCTAGTATTTTACCTCTTCAAAATCTGTCATTGACTTCATCATATTACAAACAGGACCAGGATACCATTAATACCAACATAAAGCACGAGCACACGACAAGAACGGGGCCTGTGGTGCACCCTGACTGAGAAGGCTTGTGCATGATGATGCCCAGCTGGAACAAGAGAATTTGCCTAGAAGGCATCAGCCAGCTGAGCTGTAATCTCCTGGGCCATCCAGGTGTGCACAGGTACATGGATATATCTGCCTGCTGCCTTTCCAGAATCTCTGAATTCCTGGGGCTTGCAGAAAGGTTGCACGGAGCTCCCTCTTCCCCAGCAGACAGCTATTGGTAACAAAAAGGCAGCCACAGCTGGTCTCTAATATGCTGGGCATGTATGACTAACAGAGATCTTTCCCAGTCTCAAACATGTTTAGTTTGCAAATACCTATTTGCCTGAAACAAAACTCAGATATATTTACTGACCTTATAGGAGCTAACAGCATCTGTGATATATGCAGAGTGTACCGAGGAGGTTTATTAAAACTGCAGTGCAATCAGATCAGTATAAATGGCTCTGTTATGGAGCCTGAGTGTTCCTTCTGGGGATGTGCTGTGCTGCTGCCTTTGCTTTGAATCCAGGACAGCTCTTCCCTCCCTTTAGGGTGGGAACAGCTCAGTTTTCTCACTGATCACTCTCTGCTCATTTGCAAACATCAGGATGACAAGGCCAAAGGAGAGAGAAGCCACACACACTCTCCAGCTTCTCAGTTCATGAATTAATCACTCATTTTTCCACTAGAATCCCCTCTCAGATCTTGCTGTTCTCCTTGAGAAGGGCACTGGATAGGATTTCAGTGTTTCTAAAAGCAAAGAAGCAGATGGAGAATCAGGACTTCCAGGGCCAGTTGGGATGTGTTGTGTACATGCACTGACACACTGTTCTTAAACTGGGTGTAAGGGGACGAAATTCTGTCCCACATCTCTCTCTGTTCATCTGCACCAGGCCCCAGCCCCACCACCTAAAAACTCCTGCCCAAACCATCTTCCCAAAACCCTGCCTGAGCTCCTGTCCATCCCACCCAATGCTCTTCTTCCAAAACATCAGTTTTTCCCTTTCCCCATTTTGCCTCACACTGATTGTCTGTACACTAACCTAATATCCAACTTCAAGGTTTCATCAATAATATATTTTGCACTGCATCCCCCCAGACATTATAATTGTCTCTGAAAGAAATAAAATGCAAAGCTTTACCAGGACAAAAACTATTATTGGGGCATTTGCATTTAAACTTATAGTTGAATTTGATGTGAAATAAAATCATGGTAAATGGTGTTTAACTTGAAAATGCTGACAGCAATAGCTGTACTAACAGGCCATAACAGTTCTTAAGAAAGTTAATTTTATATGACTCATTTCTGCTTCGGAAATTTTTACGTTGCCAGTCTTTGGCTTGGGCACCTTTCACTTTGATATTTTTCAAACTCTTTTTTCTCTTTAATTAGAGTCAATCCTATTTAAATTATTATTTTTAAAATTAAGTCATTTTAACTTTGAAAATTTGGAAACTGTACAATTGCAAGCTACTACGCTGCAATAAAGTTTGCTAGTGGGAATTTTTTATACTTCAAAAGATGCAAACCAACATTGCAAAATACTATGTGGTTTCAACCCATATCTTGGAAAGAACAAAAAAACCATAAACCAGAAAAAACTCCACAAAAAACCAACACCACAACCAACCAGGCAACTAACAACAAAAACAAACAAAGGAAAATCAAAATCAAAAGGTCACTTTTATGGATGAGCTACAAACAAGAAAAATGTGAATCTGGCCTCATCATAGGCTCCACTCTTGATTTTAAACAATCATTGACAAAATCTTGCAGTGAAAATATTAACACATTTTCTTTGGGGAAAGAAAAGCCAATTAAACCAAACAAAAAAAGAAACCACAACCCACAAACAAGCTGATGACTCTGGTCTGTTTGAGATACAATTTTATCTAAAACTGGTCCAACTTTGCTGCCCCAGCAGGGTCACCCCAAAGGACACAGCACAAGATTGGCATCCAGATGGTTCTGGGGTATCTCCAGTAAAGGAGACTCCACACCCTTTCTGGGCAATCTGTTCCAAGTGCTCCAGTTTTCAGAGTTTAGGATCAATTTCTCAAACTTAGCTGGTTACAGAAGACAAATCTTGCTATTAGCAATATTTCACACAGAAATCAGCGATATAGAGGAAATATGAAGCTGTAATGTCTCATGTCAAGAGTAATCTTTTTGAGAAAAACAGACTTTAAATGATATATTCAAAATACTGACAGACACACACAATAATGATTCTGCTGTCACCATCCTGTGCTATTCTAACTTGCTGTAGAAAAATAGGTCAGTACTTGTATAAAAAAATTAAATCCTTACTTCAAGACTACATTTTCTAGATTTTTTTTTCTCATTTCTTGCTCAGTGGGGTTTTATTCATTTTTATCAAGTTCAACAATGACAGGGAGCCCTTAAAAATAATATAACACAGAGCTGAAGATGGCAACATTTACAATTTAGCTTTATTGGAATTTTACTATATTTTGATAGATGACAGCTTTAATGATTCTGTGCATGGTTTATGGCAGAAAAGAGTAAGGCAGTAACATAATTTTTTGCTCTTTCCAACGATCTGTATCCAAAGAATTCAGAAAACAAGCAAGTGTACTTCATAATCACGCCAAATTTATTTTCTGGGTGAACTCTCAAATGTTAAAGCTCAAGTACACAGAGTGGTGTTGCCATGGCAACTGCTCCTGCAGCCCAGGATGAGCCCATGATGATGGGAGCACTCTGGTGTCCCCTGCACACCTGCCTGGCACACGGACACCCCACACTCCTGTCAGGGACAATCCAGCTGCTCACACATTATCAGCACCAGGACTGCTCCTGCCGAGGCAAGGGGGTGTTTGCTGGGGCCACCAGGCTGTAACAATCCTGCATATGATCCCTGCATGGCAGAATCACAGCCTTGGCTAGACTGGGAAAGACCTTCAAGGTCACTGAGTCCGGCCATTAAGCCAGCACTGCCACGGCCACCACCACACCATGTCCCCAAGTGCCACAGCTGCACTGCTTTTAAACACCTCCAGGGCTGGTGACTCCACCACTGCCCTGGGCAGGTGTGCCAGGGCTTTCAGTGAAGAAATGTCTCCTTATATCCAATCTAAACCTTAAAGCCGTTTCTTCCTGTCTCACCACTTGTTACCTGAGAGAAGAGAGTGAGCCCACCTGGCTAAACCTCCTTTCAGGGAGTTGTAGAGAAGATAAGGTCTCCCCTAAGACTTCTTTTCTTCAAACAACACCACCTCCCTCAGCTGTTCTTCCTTAGCCTTGTTTACTTCTGCTTCTAGGGCCTAAATGAGAAACCCTTAATTTGCCCCAAGATGTAATATTAGAAGATTTAGTGTTGCTATAGCTATAGGCGGAGTAGAGAAGTAATATGTTTGATGTCCTTTGACCTTTTTTTTCCCTAAATTTCCACTGAAATAAGCTGTCAGGTTTGAGAAATGTCAGAATTTGGTCATTTCAGTCTGCCTGGAGGTGTAATTTTGCATGGTGTACAATTCCTGTGAATTTATCAGAACATGTTTTTTCACACACAGTCAGAGTGCTCTGACATTCAGCATCCTGAATCTGCCAGTGTCTACACGCTGAAACGAGTTTATGGTTTCTCTTAGAAAGAAAATCCAAGATGTGTCTGTTCAGGTCAACAAAGGAATCCTCAGTGGATTCATGAGGATAAAAATTAAAGGAAGCACCTGTTCTTTCTGCCATTCCCTCTGCACACCTGTCTTCTGACAGTTCTGTCACACATTTATGATCTGTGATGAAATACATCTAATATAAAGCTTCACATATCAGTATTGTATGTGCTTTCAGTAGCTCTCCAGAAGAATTTCACAGTTTTACTTAAGCCCTTCTGGAACCAATCCACAAAAGCAGACAGATCTGATGCTGTTTTCAGCCAAGTCCTACCCAACTGTGTCCATATCCTTGGGAGAAGAGGCACAGCTGCTTAGCCTATGGCTTAATCTTCAGCCTCCCTTTGATGGTCTCCCAATCATTATTTAGGGAATCTCGTAGCCTTGCTGTGCTCTATGGAGATGAGGGCATTGCAAGAAATAAACTGGAGAAGTCCATTATCCTAAAGACCACCTCAGTTCTCAGTCTCAGGCTGATCTGGTCATTTTTGACACATTCAAGTTGACAGTCAAACTTCCATCTATGCACAACTTATCACAGACTGCCAGTGGACTGAGCTTATTAATACTGTTAGTCTATACACATTTCTCAAGGAATAATTTCTTAAAAAGCAATCATAACTTCTTCACCACTTAGATAAGAGCATGATACGCACCTTATAATCTAAAAAAAGCCCAGATCAGCGACTGTAGAGGAAAAACTTCTCATAAACCTTCTTTATACTTGGCCAGGGTTGTGCATATATATTACAGCTTAAATTGTTTATGCTGTAGAACTTTTTGATTTAGAGACATTAGCAGTGGAAGAGAAGCAAAGTGTACATTATGACAAGAACAAAGAGGACATATTCAAGAAAAATAATGCTTAGAACACTGAGCTAAAGGAGGCTATAAACCATCTTACTGATGCTTAGAGGTATTGCAGCAATTCCCTTCTAAAGTGGGAACAGTGCATCAAGAGAAGGGCTGATGGTTTCTGCTAATTCAGCTCTACACCATCAGCTGATTGGGGGCTGATGAGCCTGTAAGATGCTGGATATCCATGTCCAGGTACACACCCTGGCAAGACAGCCAGCAGTGTTTAGGAACTTCCAACAAAGTAATTGTCATCAGAAAATTACAACCTGCTGACAGCAAAAAATGCTAAATAACAAATGCCACAGGAAAGCAGCTGTGGATGACCAGTCACAGAGCATACTTTGCATACTGGCTTAATATGTACTGTTGCTTCCTCTCCAATTTTTTAAAAAGCACTATTAATCCAAAATACCCCAAGGAACAGTGATAGGAGAAGACTAAACCTTCTGTCCCTGCTTTCAGCTATAAACCAGAAAATGTCCACATTCATGTCACAGTGGAACACTTTACAGCCTCTTAAAAAGATGGGTTGATACATCAATTACAACACTGGAATTAACTCTGAAAAGTTACACTGAAAAGTTGACAATTCACAGAATCATGAAAATGTTGGCTGTCAGGGTCACCTGCTCCAACCTCCCACACAAAGCAGGACTGCTGCCAAGAACAGATCAAGTCACCTCATCCTTAGGCTGAACTCATCAAGCATTCAATCAGAGCTAAAGGGTTCAATATAAACACAAATGTATGCCATTGCACTCCTTTTCTTTCCTCTGCTGCCAATACATCTGTTTCACAGTAAAAATAACATCAGTATGCAAACATAAAAACTCTCAGACCTATAATATAACCGGCTGTTAAAATTCATACAGACATTTTTGCTTAAAAAAAAAATACAATACAGAAAAGAGACAGAATTGGAAAAAGAAATGAAAAGTCTTAACACAGAGACATAGCAGCCATGGCATGAAAAATTCATTTCCATTAATGAGACGTGGTAGTCCCCAGGCCAGCGCCCTTTGTATGTGAACCATGTTAATCAGATTGTATGAGCATTTGCTGGAAACTCCTGGGACAGCAAGCAACTATAACTATAGAGCAAGCACAGCAGATTAGCAGCTTGCTAAAAACTGCTTGACTTGTAACCCTTGAAGCACAGGAACGATGCAGGTTTGCCAAATTACTGATAATTGAAGCATTTCATTTGTATGTCTCGTATTTGTTGCAGGCTTTGACGCAATTTCCACATCACCAAAATGTGGACTAAACTTCCTTCTCAGGAGCACCTTTATATAAGAAAGCACAGAATAAACACACAAATAAGGTCTGTGTCAGCCCAGCCTTGGTCATACATGCTTCTGGCACAATGCCTTGCTTGTTGCTCTCCTACATCTCCAAAATACCCTTCAGTAAACTGCAGCTGGGGTGCTCTGGATGGGAACACAGGAATTGCCACCAGGACTCACTGCAGGAGCTCTGCAGGGTTGGATGAGGAGTACAGCTGGATTTACAGCAAAGCTGAGCAGGACAGCAGGACCTGGTCTTAACCCGGCAGACTTCTCCTTCTGAAGAGGTCCTATTCTATGAACCCTTCAGCCTGAAGCACAACAACCATCTGGATTTAGGTTTTCCTTCCTTCATCTGCCAGTTAATACATTTAATTGCTTCCTAGCTTGGGTTTCATCTGCTGCATCTTCCCAGTGACACAAACAAATGGAAACCTGTGCTGCTTTAGACAATTCCATTTTAAAAACATTTGATTTGAGAGTTTCACGGAAATTTCAAAGATATAAAGCTTTGTATTGATTTTATTCTCAGCCTAATTTGAATCTCAGTCACCAGCTCTCACTGTCTGTGCAGAGCCAGGAGTCGGTAAGGAACCAGCGTCCTCAAAAAGTCACCCTCCAATTAAAGGGAATCAATAAGCTAATTTCCAAAGAACATAACCTGGCAATATTCATGAAAATATTATCCATAACTGACTCTGAAAAGGACTCCCAAGAAACATGCTGTTAGTGACTCTGAATAATACAAACTAGTAAATTCTGCAAAATACTGTATGAGCATTTTCAACACGTTACAGGTAATTTTGATCAAAATATGACTTACAGTCCAATTGCCAGCCTTTTTTTCTACCTACAATACATATATGTACTTGAAGGAAGAAGAGAAGACTTCATAAAATAAACAAATGTATAACCAACTATCATTCATATGCAGCTTCTGTCTCTCTGCAGGCCCCTGGGAAATTATCTAGATCACTGTAGTGACTCTCAGTATGGCCCTGGTCTCTCCTGCCTTTCTTCCCTTTTGAAATACAAATTAAAGGAAAAAAAAAAAATAGAAATAGGGATCCAGATCCGAAACTCCACAAGGATCTGCAGCTTGACTTCAAGAAATGAAAATGAAATTTTTCAGTTTCCCCAGAAATGTCATTCAAAACTGAACATGCTCTGCTTTACCTTACATGTTAATTGTTTCTCTTAGAAATAAACATTTCCTCACTAAAAATATGCATTTTTATTACATTTAAAGTTTTAGTGGGAATATTTCTCTCACAAAACAACTTAATCAGCTTTATTTATACATGACCTAATTCTAAGCTCAGGGGAAAAAAAAAGAGAGAAGTCAGAAGATGCCAATGAGGAAGTGGATCAGGGCACGTAAATCAAAAAAGCAGCAGCACTTCCTTTATCTCTACTAATTTTTTACAGGAAAATGTCTTCCACTGAACTTCATAGTACAGTGTTTTTCATGATTTACAGCAAGGAGAGAGGCAAATCAGTCTCTAGTGAAAAGTCACCCAAGCTCATGAAAAATTTAGAGTAACTAAATTTATAATTAAAATGAATCAAGAACTGTCATTAGAAAACAGTTTGCATATTAACAGAAGTTCAAGACTGAAAATCTGAATGCTCTTCTTTTTTTCCCCCCCCCCCCCCCAACAGCAGACAAAATTCCCCGTATTTTAGATACAGGACATACCTGTAATTTCTTTATGCATTAAGGGTATTTAGAAACACAGTGAAAATTTATAAAATAAATTTTATCATTTATTTATGAACAGGAGCATCATTAAAAATAAATTATCTTCAATAGCACTTAAAAGCAAAGCTGTTTTGAGACCGAATGTTAGGCAAATGGCATGAAAATGTAAAACTCCAGAAGCCACAAAGCACTGCTCTAACACAAAATATTTTTTACTACCAAAATACAGCCTGAAACTACCAGAGCTGTTGTAACACCAACAAAATCACTGCAACTGCACAGCGTGTCATGGGCTAGCAGGATGCCTGTTAATTACTGCATTTTTCAATCTCTGTTAAAAAGTATCAAGCTATGGCTCTGCTTCTCCCAGAGACCCAAGGGCTGGAGCTGCACTGCCAGGACAGAGGGCTTGGTCTGAACACGGCCAGAAGGAGGGAGTTCCACTGCCCATTTTCAGACTTTTTTACAAAATTCCCACATGCAACCACTCATGCCCAAAGCCCACCACGTTGGAGGTAAAGACAGTAACCCTACAGTGACTACTGTGCCACTTCTGTGTGCAAGTAACACACAAATGCTCCATAAAGCTCGTTTGGACCTGTAATCCATCTCCATTTCTCCTTTACTTTTAGATCCTGGAAATAATTAAGCCTTCAGTTAAACCAATTAAATATTGTGTGCTGTTTCAAAACCATACTGGATTTTTACCTTCCTCTCCTAAACTTAGTCCAAAATAATTGCAGAGAATACAATTATCTACCACAGTCACCATCTGGGACATGAAAGCAATCATTTTAATTATTGCCATTGTAACTTGGGACCCACAAAGACCATTTTCTGGGCTACATATGGAGTTTATTTTTATGTTTTAATGTCAAAACAGGTGGATGCAACATAGAAAAAGGCAGTTGGCTAAATGCCCATAAACTTTTCTACCCAGTGTAGACTACTGCAAAGAACTGGAGAAATGAATTTTATATCCAAGCTGGTTGTTAAGCTGCTGGGTGATTTCAAAAATAAAATCAGCATTGTTCTAAAGCACTTTTATGTATCATTGAAGTAGCTACCACTGAAGTAAAGAGATTACTTTCTCATTAGAGATGCAGATTATCAAAAACTAGCAATTTTTCTGACTGTATTGGGAATTTTGTTTATGGGAAAAGGAGAATACTTTACTTTGGGCACTTCTATTTGAGTAGATACCTATGAGGATGCACTTTGGGCACTTCTATTTGAGCAGATACCTATGAGGATGCACCTCTAGCATAAGCCATCAATGTTAAAATGGATTTATCCAGCAAAGCAATCTCATAGAGAAGAGCAAAGGAGGACTGCAATCTAATTAAATTAATGAGAGCCAGAAAAATAAATATATAGGGAATGAAATGTAGAGAGGGTATTAGCTTAAGAGTTGTTAATACAGCACAGAAAAAAGCTACTTAAATGCCTGTGAAGATAGTTTTAATCTGGTGTAGCAAGGTCAAAATGACTGCAAAATGAGTAAGGAATTGGAAAACTTACATAACGTGGTAGTAAGCAAAATCTTCTTAGAGCCCTGTCACAATTTAGACTTCACACAGCTGAATGAAACCTGAATGGACTCTCACTTAATGAGCCCATTAGACCTGAGTCAAGAAGTGGAAGTCTTAAGGTTATTAATGAATGCAACAGTCGATGGAATTCCCAGCCTACAAGAGTTTGAAAGGATCATCACTTCTTCATCCTGCCACAATGAACTCCTCCTGTGGGCTGCACAGGCTGCTTAACTCTCATCAGTGTTAAAGGAAACTGGGTGAGTTCCCCCAGCCTGTACTCTGAACCCAGCAGCACGGAGCCAGCAGCAGCTTTGCATCCCACAGCACATCCTGAATTACAAGCTAATAGCGACGGCTGTTTTCTGGTTTGTTTTGTTTGTTTAAACTCCCAAGCTGGCAATCATCAAGACATTTCACTATTGACTTCCAATGTTTTAATAAATGATAAAGAGCAATTCTGTGCTGAGGTGAGCTCAAAGCCAGTTTGTTGGCCAGAAGCTCTGCATTTTGTAAGCCAAGAGCAGCACAACCCATCCAATCAGCAGATTCGTTCACTGCTTTTTTGGCACTTCCTTGAAGTCATGAATTGAAAACACACACAGAGGTTAGAAACATTTCAAGATCATGTAAGCAGATGGTGATACAGCAGGTAAGAATTTAATTACACAACTCCTAGAACACGTTTCCAAAAAAATTTCCCAAAAAAACAAAAAGAGGGAGAGAATTAACAATGTCCAGTTTGATCTTTTAATTGCAGTGCAACAGCTTTTGTTGAATTGGCACTGATTTTCCACCCATCTATTCTGCAGTTGGAGAGAGTAACAAACAAGATGTTCTAAACCATGTGTTTACTCCTAACACTACATTTAAGATGGAAAAAATAAAAATTAGCATGGTAAAGTGCAAGTTGTCCTTGTAGGTAAGAAAATAACAGCCACACCAAAAAAGAGAACTTATCTTTAGTTATGCAGGTACAAAGATACACACACATCTGCTCTTGCTCCTGTGCAGAACTCTGATACTTCTGAAGTGTGAAAGCAAAGAAGAAATGCTTATTAATTCTTCATTTCATGCAGAAGCACAGGATCCCATGGACATGGAGCAGTGCTATACAGACAAGATATCAGAGTTGAACTGAGCAATCAAATGAAAACGAGAAAAGAGCATCAAAGAAAATGATAAAAACAACAACCCTCCGCAGCTCAATATTGTGTTGTCTGCTCAACACCCATGAAGGCTGAAAGAGAAAAAAGTCTCTCCTGAATGCTCTTCTGGCAACTTCATGTTTTAGACAAGGAATTGCTGCCTACAGAGAGGCTGAGGATGACGAGATAAATCTGAGGTCCACAAGGTTTGACTGGCGTGCTCAATCAGTGGTGCTGAGTCATCCCAACATAAGGAATGTGGAATTGCATCAGAAATGTGAATGCGAAATTGCATCACCCTTTGCATTATGGGCATAAATAAAGGCATAAAAGTATAAGGAAGCAAATGCAAATGAATTGGAATAATCAGCAAATTGCCACAGAGACTCAGCACGTTCCAGCCCCTGCTGGCATTATGGGATGTCTTCTACTGAGACATCAGGATATGGGCAGAAAAAGGGAGGGTTGGGTGTAAGGCAGAATTAATGGTTGTGAAATTACCCCAAAAATAATACAAGTTTATTCACAGTACTTTCATTTTGTCATAGAATAGTATATTTTGTCCTTATGGAAAGGTCAAATGACTTTAAGAGTAACAATATCTAAGTAACAAAATGTAAGTAATAATTTAAATGTATGTGCATATAGACATGTATAAAAGAGACATCATAAAAATCACTAGCTGAATTTTTGGGTTATTTCCATTCTGACTACAAATGCCATAATTGGCTGCCTAATTGGAAGTAAAAACCCTAGCCTTATGATTTAGGCAGCTCATAATGCAAACTTTCATTGTATTATTTTTTTATTAGTTTAATTTGTCAGCAAACTCAGTACGGAAATGGATTATGGAAGTTGGGTTCTGGATTTTATGATACTATAAAATAACATATGAAATATGATTTAGCATTACATATTGTAACCAAGTAAGATAAGGTCTCTCCAAACTGTACATCTAGTCAGTTCCAACTTGGAATCAACTTCCTTCTTAGAATGCAAAGCAAATGAAAAACCAGCACAGCTTCCTGGAGTGTCACCTTGTTATACACTTGCTCATTCCTATTTTTTGAGTAGGTAAATGGCATAAAAAAGAGAGGTGAAGCAGTTACAACTGTTTCCTATAATTTCATTTTTTTTATTCTTAGAATTTATTCCCCTATAAGTAAATAAAACAGAACAGAAATATCACAAAAGGTCACTTGGATGTAGAAGTATCAAAATCCCCAGCATCATTCCAGCTGGGTTTATGATGTATAGCTTAAAATTCTAAATAAACTAAGTAAAATATATTAAAATAAACCTCAGAATGAAAACAATAATAAATACCATATAATTCTATGTGTTGCTAGTCACTTGGAAAGGAAGCTCAAATCAAATGTTAATAAATATGACATACAAGTTCAGAGTGTAATATTGGATTTACCACATAAGACAATTACCTTTTTTTTTTAACTGAATGCTGTTTAATGAAGCTTCACCTTATTTCTCAGAATACCTACACCAGAGCATCTAATTAAAATCCTCTGCATGTCCTATGCTGTTGTTTGGGGGTTTTTTGGTTGCTTTCGGGTTTTTCAGGAATGGCTGATGTTTTGCACACAAATTATCCATTTTACTAAGTATATACAAGTATACATGCACACAACAATATATGTGCCTGAATCTTCTATACACAGAATAAATGGAAGTCATTAGCTGGTATTTCCTTAAAAGAACTCCACAACCACTGAACTACGTTCATGGAAACAAATACCTTATTAGAAAACAGAAGTGGCAGTAAGAACTACCAGGTTTAAATATTTACTGGCAAGTATTGGGCTTCTGACTATTAAAGTGACTTCAGACAGCCCTAAAGGTGCTGGACATGTGAGCAATGGGTGGAGGGAAGCTCTTGTAAAAGGGCAACCAGATGAGAAACAACCTGCTCTGTGCTCCAAAACAAAACAAAACAAAAAAATTTAAACAAAAAAACCCCCACACAAAACAAACAAAAAACCAAACAGCACAAAAAACCCCAAAAACAAAAAAAAAAACCCCAAAAACAAAACAAAAAACCAACCAAACAAAAAAGACCCTGAAGCTCAAGAGCCTTACCTAAAGGAGATGTCCATGTTTATAAGAATATAAAGACAGATATGGTAGATGCAGGTGTCCAGTGGCTGCCTCAAGGCACCCTTGCCCAATACTGAGCACCAAATTGAGTGAGTTTGCCTCGGAAAAGGAGCAGAAAGTAAAACCAAGAGCCCACTGATCTGTTTTGTCTGCCATCAGTGGGAACAGATGCAGTGCAAATGAAAGTGCTGTTAAGTTTTCAGATGAACATTTATCTTCCAAAAGCTACCTCATGGCAGTGAATAGTGGTGAGTAGCCATGATAAAGCTGAGACAGAAGAAGAAAAGATGAAAATACTAAATAAACTTCTTAAAAAAGAAAAAAAAAAAAAAAAGAAAAAAGGTTGTTTTTTTTAAAGCTGCCTTGAATGCTAAGGACCCTACAAAGAACAATGGTCAAGACATGTCTGATAAAACACAAGGGGCAGCCAGGGCAGAGCCAGGCTCAGCATCAAATGCCACCAGCAACCACCATCCCCAGCTCTAATTGGCCTTTAAATGGTGCTGAGTGGATTGATGTGTCCCTTCTGATTTATTATATACATTTTTTTGGTTCAGTGAAGAGAAGTTAAACATGCAGAAGAGAATAATGTGTCAACCAAGAGATTGGTTTTACAGCCTATATGTTGGAGTGAATAAATTGTACTTTCATTAACAGAAGTAGGCCATACGCTGGGAAAGTCATTGGATTCGCTTCACTGGTGAACTGGAGCAACAATATCTGATTAGAAAACCTCAGCAGTTCAAAAGTCTTTAAAGACAGGTCCAGTGGTTATAAAATTAATTTTTAATGATATTGTTCCATCTGGGAGATTTACTTCAAGGGCCAAATGGGTTTCCCGAGCTGAAGTATTAGCTTTAACAAACCTGACACATCTAAAACCTGTCTAGTATCTGCTTAAAATACTATTAAAAAGTTTGTGGGGAGATGCTCTCCCTATTTGTGCTTTCTTCTTCTCCAGCAGCTTCAAGGTCCTGTAGTACATCCATAGTAGGAAACATTAGCAGCAGTAAGGTGGGGGCTTTTTGGTTTGGTTTTTTTTTTGGACAATTTGAAAGGCCTGAAAGTTTGCTAATAGTGATAGTAATATAAAAATAATATGGAAAATTGTGTTTTATTCCAACTGGAGTATATGGTGACCCTTCCTTTTGGGAAAAAAAAAATGTAAAAAATATTAAAAATCAAGGTTTCTGATTCAAGAAACAGAAATGTATCATTTTCAAAAACCATATCAAAAGTAATCCTCATAAAACTTTTTTATAAGTTTCCATAGTTTAAAAAATGAACAGGGCTTAGAAACTAAATTCCTTTCTCTCAGAATTCTTGATAAATATGGCCATTAACAGGGGTCTTTTTTTCATTCCAAGTAACACAAGGCTCAAGCAGCTGCTATTAAACAAACAATCCAACTTTCAAATTTAAGCACCAACAAAAACAAGTAGGATGTCTTTCTTCTTTTCAGAAGTATTAATACATGTTATATTTGTTATTCCAGCACAGATTTTTATTCAGTTAACCTAGTACAGCAGCAATGCTGAGACTTTATATAGAAATTCAAGGATAATTCAGGAAGGTATTTAAGTATATACTTTCACATACTTTTAAGTATTTAAAACTTATGACTTCTGCACAATTAGAACAAACAAATTGCTGTAACATTACTACTTGGATACGTTTTTTTGAACAGGCAGCCTCTATTCTAAAAATGTTTTTGTCTCAAGGGAAAAATCAACATTTCTTCAACAAAAAAATAAGCAAATGAAGCTACTGAGCTGTATTTTTCTACTGTATTTCTACTCATATTACAAGAATGAGGTTTAAAAATAATCAAGCAGACCTCTAGTTCCTATTCCAAGTAGCAGCATCTTTCTTTATGACCACAGGCTTCAGGACATAAAAATAAAAAGGAGCAATTGCTTTGTAACCAGCATTGCAGGACAGAAAGCTTTCAGCTACGTCTTTTGGGAGTTAACAAAACAAACAAATAAACAAACAAAAACATCACCAAACTTCATTTCTAAAACTGGGATATATTTCTGGAAGCAGGGAAGTCTGTTTCCTTGACCCAGAGTGTACTGCATGACTCACATTCCATGGAGCAGCTCCAGGAGAGATGGGAAAGAGACCAAGCTGAACCTCTGACTCAACGAGTGCTTAACAAGGATGATCAAACTGAGAAGGAAAATTTTGCAGCTGGGGAATCTCCTCAAAAATATATATTGAGAGCTTAATGCAAAAAAAGCACTAGCATGTAGCATTGCTAATGTTCAAATCAGATTGTTATTATCTAACCTAGTCTCATATTTTCCCTTTTAAATAATAATTGCTCCAGTGCTGTGGCTTTCTGTTTCTGTAACAGACAACCTAGCACAAAAGTTACATTTTTTAATCCACTTTTTTCCCCATAGAAACCACTGGAAAGCAGCTGATCCCCATTCTTTTATCATTTTCTTTCCCTTATAAAATATGTAAATGCTTACCAAACTTACATTTTAGAACAGATGTACATTTTACAGTCAGCAAACAGAAGTTTTTCACGGATAAAATGGCACCTATGCCATTTATGAAAAACCCATCTAATACAGCTGCAAAGGAAAGAACATGAGTAACTGAATTTTGTATTATTTCTACTTCATGGAAAAACATTAAAAATTAAAAGTAGAGATTCACAGTACCAGAGAAAGAATAGAAGACTAAAAGATGATTCTAAAGGTCACATTATCTTAACAAACTGCCACTTTCTGACAGTGTGACACTGATACAGAAATAATATACTCCATTTACCAGCAACTGCTCTATGAGATCTGTGCCCTCTGCACTCTAAACAAAGAAATTAGTGATTTTCCTCAAAGGTCACCCTGTGAGTGTGATATTTCTCTGCTGCTGAGGTGAGCAGCTCCAGTGCTCAAATCCTGTGTTCAGTTTTGGGCCACTTACTCCAAGAAAGACACTGAGGGGCTGGAAGGTGTCCAGGGAAGGGAACGGAGCTGGGGAAGGGGCTGGAGCCCCAGGAGGGGCTGAGGGAGCTGGGGAAGGGGCTCAGTCTGGAGAAAAGCAGGCTCAGGAGAGACCTTCTCACCCTGCAGATACCTGGCAGGAGGTTACAGCCAGGTGGGGCCAGTCTCTTCTCCCAAGTCACAAACAACAGGACTAGGGGAAATGGCCTGAAGTTGTGCTGGGAGCTTCAGATGGGATATGGGAAAGATTTCTGCATGGGAAAGGCTGTTAGGCACTGGGACAGGCTGCCCAGGGAAGTGGTGCAGTGCCAGCCCTGGAGGGATTGGAAGGAAATGTAGCTGTGGCACTTAGGGACACACATTCGTGGTGGCCTTGGAAGTGCTTGGCTGGACTTGAGAATATTAAAAATGTCTTTTCCAGCCTAAACAATTCTATCAAAAATGAGGCATTTGCCAATAGGTATCTAAGAAACATCTGATCTGGGCCCTGAAGCGAGTCTTAAAAGCATCACCAAAACTGAAACAAGCTCTCCCCAGATGCACTTCTTTGTGCCACAGGACAAATCCTGTCTCTCTTGCACGGCAGCAGGCTACAGAATTTAAGTCACAGATCCAGAAACTTTTATTCT
Organism: Anthoscopus minutus; assembly: GCA_013399455.1. NCBI lineage: Eukaryota > Metazoa > Chordata > Aves > Passeriformes > Paridae > Anthoscopus > Anthoscopus minutus. Next base: position 82,654 of record VWYI01010676.1, read on the forward strand.
TTCCAGAACACAGCTATTTGAAGAAACGTTATCTCCTTTTAGCAGGCAGAGCAGGCAACAGCCTCCACTTTCCACATGCTACTTGTGTGCATGAAAAAATACAGGCACAGAGGCAGGAAGGAAACATCAGCCCCTTCCCTGCCCAGTGCTGAATGTGAAATCCTGTACATCAGCCTAAAGATAGGCTTGTTACATAAGATACACCCAATGCTGGTTGATGGGAACTGCTCCATAACAACAGCCCATGGCAGCCCATTACTTAATGTGCCACTGAGCTGATGCCACTCGGATAATAACACGCAGGGGAATTTGATGCTTCCCAGCACACACTCTTCTTTCTACAAGAGTCCCTTTTCAAACCCTCACGGCAAAGCTGCTCTGCCAGCAAGATGTGGACCTATATTTAAAGGTTATTAAAAGGGCAAGAATCAAGAAAATAACAAAGATCGGCTCTGCAAAGCTCAGTAATAAAAAAAAATATATATATATATATATAAAATAATGCGCTGACATTTCTATATAAGATGTGAAATTAAAACAGAGATTAAAAGATGAATAGAAAAGGATTCAGATAACTAAATGCATGTTTTGTGAATAAGATATGTCTCCAGCAGCCATTCACTATTCTGACCTTATCAAGCTTTTCAGCTTATCCAGGCCTGTTGGAGCTGGTTAACACCTAAAGATCCAACCCACTGGAGAACTGTGAAAGCAAAGCTTCTCACAGGAACGTGATTACCAATTCACCAGGAAATATTATTGCTGTGGAAAGTGTATTTAAATGACACTCCTTTGAGTATCTCCTCTCTCTAAATTTTTGAGGCTCTATCTGTGTTTTAATGAAGATCTTTGGGAGAAAGAATCTGAACAGTTATTAAAATATATTATTTTGGTGAAATGGTATTAATCACATCTGTAGGGAAAAACCTAACACTGCCATAACATTGTGTTTGTGTAGCACAAACCACAATTTTCTTGCTGTTCTTCTGCTCAGTATTACACCAGGATGTTACAGGGCTTTATTGACCCTTGAACTTGTAAATTATGAAAATTTGTCAAAGGGGAGGATATAGATAAATCTGTCAAGGCAAGATTCACATGCAAGACCTCGTGAAAACTGAGCTATGCCAAATGCAGGAAGAGCCCTAGAAGTGATGGAGAAGATCATCTCCCTCAGTCTGCCCACTTCTCTCTTGACCTAAGCACGAGTCCATCATCTCAGGAATTTAACAGAGCCTCCATTCCCCAGACAATTCAAATCCAAATCCACCTCTTAGAATAATGATGTTTTTGCAATGTGTAACTTCAACCTTCCTCCTGACTTGTAGTCCTTCACACTCACTCCTCTTCCATTCCCTTGTTGGAGAAATCTGTGAAGAGCACATGAAAATTTCTGGGGCAAAAGGGGGAAAAGGCAGAAATAATTATTTCCTTCATCCTTGGCAGCATGCTCTCCCTTGGAGGGATGAGCTGCTGCTTCAGGGGCTGCATACTTATTTTGCATTGAGTTGCCACTGTATAAACTTGCTAACTGAAGCACCTGAATGCTACTTGAAGGTATCAGCAAATCCTGAGCTCTACACCTTTTGTTTTTGAGCTGCACACCTTCAAGAACCTGATACTAAAGGCCTTTTTAATGGATTTTTTCCACTTATCTCATAAGCCTCAGCGCTTCAATCTTTTTTCTTTTTCAAAAGCAAGCTGGTAATACTTACCTATCATTAAAATGAGAAGAACAAATTGATTAGCAGTTGTAAAATACATTAATTTGAGATAATCAAATGGAATACAGTAGGTAAAACCAAAAAGTATGTAGACTTCATTGATGTAATACTGATCATAAAAATATATTCTTCTTTAATAAGTAGCACTAATATTGTTTCTCACTAAGTCAAAAGGGTTTTATTTTTTCCTGAAAAACTTTTATACCTTATTACTGCAATCACTTTTTTAATTTCATGCTTCCCTAACTTTATTACTGTTAATTTTACTCACTTAATTCTATCTATTTTCTACCATTCACTAGGAAAATTGACAGAACTTCATAGGTTTCTGATAAATAAAAGTTAAATGGCTTTGTGAAAAAGCATATTTATGTGTACAGTATTCTTTTTACCACCACTGGAAGCTTTCTGACATCCTACAATACTTATCTCCACAATTCCCATAAAAAATCCTGCAGCCTCAGAGCAGAGGCCAAGGCAGAATGAAAGCAGCAGTGCCTGGCTGTGACCCAAGGAACAGCCCCACCCACTCCAACCAGCTTTTGGATCACTGCTGTCTGAAATCCAAGCAAGAATTAGTGTAATGTAAGCCACAGTTGATCAACATTCTGCACTTCATCATCTTTATTGAGAAAATGATCCTTCCCCTCCAATAGCAGGGTTTTTTTAAAGGAGAAAAGGATCAACTAGGAATTGTTCAAATACTCCTGGGATTTTTCCGTCAGGTCATGACTAAACAGCAAATGTTGGCCTTAGAGTTTAGAACAAAAATAAAAAAAGTCTGTGTCAGCCAGACTCCTACATGAAAGTCAAAGATGAATGTATTTATGTAAAATTCTTTTTCCTTTACTGTTCCCTTAATAGTTGCAAAGTGAGGTTACAGAAGAGCTGTAAATCAGTGCTCTTTCAATAGCCTAATGCAGACAGCTTTCTCATATGCTTTATGCCTAATGGTGGGCTATACAATGAAAGCCTAATGTTAACTGAGAAGATATTTATATTCATAATGCAAAGGAACTGGAGAATGTGTCTTTAGAATATTGTAGCATGCTTTCAGTCATCCTGGCTTTAACTCCTGAACTAATGCTGGATTATTAGAAGAAAACTGCTGTATTTCCCCCTTTCATTCTGTATTAGCATGACAGTGGAAATAATACACTAAGGAACTGGAAAGATGTTATTGCACTGTGAGTCCTTACGGGTGGGCTGTGATGTATAAATTAATCTTTTCAATATCTGCAGCTTTATCTGATGGCATTTTCCAGGCTTCTCCACTCAAAGCATCCCTCTACAACAGCCAAACTCACTGTTCAATACTATCTGGCATTGTTTCACAGTTCTAATTATAAATAATATTCTCCACAAGCAAGACAGATTAAAAGTATTTCAGGCTAAATGGGTGTAATGAGATACCTTTCCAGTTCCATTTGTTCTTACATGATGAAATGAAAAGTTAAATGCTATAACCATAGCTCTGCGATGTTGCACATTCCAGGTTAAGCTCATTTGTTGTTTCCTTCAGAAATAAACACACACAAAAAGGACAACTGTTTTTTTTTAAAAAGAAAAGAAAAGAAAAGAAAAACATCCTGAAGCAGACGATTTTATGGGTTTTTTCCTTGAAACAGACAATTCCCTAGAAACAAGATGACTTTGTGAAACTTTTGTTGTGGCTAAAAATGCCCTTTTGAGGGAGCACCCTGGCTCAACCACGCCATCCACTGGAGCTGATTATTTAGATTTAGACTTGGTGTTGCTTTGAGTTCTTACAACATTCAAAAAGCAGCTCAGCATGTGAGCTGTTAAAGTATTAGTGAGAATCTCTCTGGAGCAACACAGCTGAATTTTTCACAACCCTTTAAAACATTGTTTCACAGAGTGGAAAAGTGAAACAACTTGTGCTCAGCTTTTCTACACAAAGATGCTCCAAACTTTTTGAGTTTTCGTTGTCTCTCCTTTCTCCTTAAAAACACTAAACCATCATGATCTTGATGAATGCAAGTGATTAAAACAGGCGTTTCTCTGGCCACAGACAGCTGATAACCTTCCACCCCAAGGCTGCATCTCCCAGACAGCAACAACCCCTCCCTCCCCTGCATGCTGCCTTTCATCTCTACATCCTATGATATCATTTCAGCATTTGACATTGCTTAAACCTGACTCCTTCCCTGGCAATTGAGTTGTATAATATTCTCCCTCCCTGTCACCTTGCTTTCACACACCACAAATACGTGCATCCCCTCAGAAAGAGAGCGAGCCACCCAGCATAGCTGGCTAATTGATGATAATATTTTAATTTGCTGGAGTTGAAAGGAATGGCTGCACAGACAGCATTACCTAAACCCACTAACTGTGACAGCATGTGAAGGACCTTGCGTCCCTAATGGCACACCACTGCATCAAAGACAAGGAGAGCAACAAACATCTTATTAAAGAACAAGTGCAGGAAAGCAAAAGGCAGAAGCCTCTGGGGCCATGTTAATTATCTCAGGGTCGAAGTGGCTCAGAAGCTGTCTCTCAGACTCCAAGGCAGTCAGGTGGCAGTGCCAGTGAAGTCCCCAAGGTCCTGCATTACAGCACTGTCATATTTCAAATGACAGGTAATACTTAGGAACATGCCGACACTAACCTCCTCCATTATATTCAATGTCAAGGTTTTTGTGCTGAAGGAACTGCTAATTTTCAACATACACACTTGCTGACAAAAGGTACTTTATCAAAGAAGTGAGTTTAGGGTATCTGCTGCAGATCCTTTCTGACACAGTGGGAATTGTGTCCTCCATGCAAGTTCTCCAAGGATGAAAGAAATACTGGCCTTAGTCAGGCACACAAACACCACAACATGCTGTGTTTGCTTTGCTGACAGACAGTGCCTTTGCGTAGAAATCTCACTCTGTTATTAACAGCAGCCCAGACAAACAAATACTTTTGGCTTGGATTTGAACTTCCTCTAGAGGAAAAGGCCCAAGTGAGTGTGGGCTCTTGCTAATGCCCCAGGTGCTCCAAGAAGCAGGACTAAAAATCCTTCCCCTGCTCTCCAGAGCAGCCCTGCCTGCACAGAGCAATTCCAGTGCAATTACCAAGAAAAATGTAAGCACTGAATGTAAAGACATTTGAACATGCAAATATGATTCCTTGTTTATTCCCATATTTGCACTTTGCAGACTTTAACTGAAAATACAATTAAATGAACTTGATTCGACAGTCTAGAAAAGAGATTAGGTGGCAGAGATATGGCTACGGGTGAAGGAACATGCTCTCATTAGAGCTTCCTCTCTGTTCAGGCAGCTTCTCTCACTTGCAGTCATTAATATGAACTGGAGACAGATTCTGCTGTGAGTTGCACCAATTTAAATCCAGAGCAACTCTTATCTGGCCTCCAATTTGCATTAATGGTCAGAGGTGGCACGGTGAGATGAAGCACGATGAAGGCAGCACCATGTTTAGAAGGAGAAGGAGCAGTACCCCAGACGAGAGGCTCAGAATTTAAAGGAACACAGTGCAGTGTAAAGAGACACTTGTTTGAAATATTTTTTAAAAAAAAACCAAAAAAACAAAAACCTTGCTCATATTAAAAATTGCATTTAAAATATATATTTTAAAGTATTGTAGTTAATTGCATTATTCTGACTTTTTTACTTGGGTACAAGATATTTCCTGAGTATTTTTGTTAACATTTACAATGCACTAACACAGACATCAAAAAATGCCATATTCCTGCAGAACATGCCTGAATAGCATTAGACATTTTAGCAGTTACTTAGTCAGATATTCAGACTAGAAGAGCATTCGATCTCCTCTAGTTTCCCTTGTCACACTGAAGAAAAAGAGACAGTTTTGGTTTTGAATAGGCAAATAGAAGCAGCAGCACCCCCATTTGTAACTGATGCAAAACAGAACTGTGGCTATGCTTTTAGTGTAACTAAAGGCAACTTTTAGTGCCTCATCTTCATACAGGAATTCCTGCACTGCCCTGGCAGCAAGGCTGTGACTTCCCTGCATCTCATATCCAAGAATTCCTTCATGATTTCTGAACTGCCCATCTTAACAATAAACCAGCAACCAGAAGGTGCCGAGGTACTAAAATCACAAAAGATCTCATCAGTCCTTTACTTTATTAATTAGGAGTGAAAGGGTTAAGGAAAACACACCAACATGAGATTTATACACCTGCATGTGCCTTTCCAACTTTATACAGACATTTTTCAATTGATCTGACTGATCCTCTTCAAAAGAGCTGCCAGAGTAATAAACCCATACCCACTTTCATGAAAGGGAATATTTTAGCAACACAGGTTGCATTTTTTGGCAATATGTCTACAGATCCAGAGCTTGAAATTTGTGCTGAGCCAGCAGATGGATTTCATAAAGCACTTTGCTCTTGTACAAACAAAACAAAACCAACCTCTCTCCCAAGCACCAGTACTCCAAGAAGAAATTCACAGGTCTGAGATTTCCTCATGCCCAAACTAATAACATTCAGTATTCACACAGACTCCTGAGAGGTCTGAGATTACTTAATGTCTGACTCCTCAACCCTTTGTCAGCACTTTTACTCAGAATATAAAAATTCCCTACATTTTCTGGGAACAACATGGACTTCCAAAGTCAAAACGTATAAGCATGCATTATACTTCAACATACCAACACATCATTTCCTCCCAACCTTGGTTTTGATGAAAAATGGTCCAAGTAACTCACAAAAATTAGTTTAGACAGATCAGAGAAGAGAAAAAAATAAAATAGAACTTCTCTACCTCCACGTTGTCATTAAATTAAGAACTTTTTGTTGATCTGGCATGAACTGGGAAGCCACATCCTCATATAATTTAGATATATAGTAGTATTACAGAGTTGTTCACATCTTATCCTAAAAAGATACTTATGTTATAAAGAAAAAAAGTATTTTCTTTGAATCTTTTGCCTTTGACTAACTCAGGGCATGTTCAAGTAAGTTCAAGCACTGAATTTTTGGGGATTGGTCTTCTTCAGTTTATTTTTTTTTAATATGAAAGCTGAGTAGCTAATACCACTCTAAAGAGTTCTGAAAATGTAAAGCTTATATTATTATTAGGGAGTTCAAATTAGCCCTTTTCTCTCTTAAAATCTAATTTTCTAGCAGTGCAAAATACTGGGATCATTAACAGAAGTCAAGGAATTTCCATAAACTTTAATGAAGAACAAAAGTATAATAATTTTTAAAAATACATTGCTAATAGTTTCACATATCTTTGACACTTCTATTATTACCCTATATATATATATATAAAATATATATATATAATATATTACAAACCTGAAACTTCTACACATCCATCTGTAGACAGGGACAAAAAGTTAAACATCCTAAATACCACAAGTTTCTTGTCAGATTTCTTGTGCACCTACTATATCTCAACCAAATACATATGCTTATGTTACACTGACAGGTAATTTTACATGCTGGTAGACACTTGAAAGGTTATTTTTTCCTGTATACAAACATTTAGTACACTAAACCATCTGATTTTTATCCTATTAATCATACTATTTTACTAATCTCTTTTCTGGAAGAAAATTATACTCAAAGGACTGAATTTCAGGTAGCCAAAGGTCAGGAATAAATAAGGGAAAAACTGTTTCTCTGTCTCCACTAAAGTACAGAAAACACAGCTTCGTTTAGGAACCATAAAGAAATTTAACAGCAGAAGTGCTGTAGGTACATCTTTGTCTTTGATTTTAAAAATGCGAGTACTTCAGAAATACAACAGCTTGGGTGACATAAAAGCACTGATCTTACAGCAAAACGTGAAGAGCAGATCAGTGTTTTCTGCAGAGAGCTCCTGCTGTCCCTGGGGAGCTCAGCACCAAGGCTGCAGGTGCTAAATCAGCTTTACAGGGCCATGGACTGTGCTGCCACAGCCGAGCCAGAGCACCTGGGATGCTCCTTACACCTGCCCTGGGCTTGGGGTACACTGAGAGCCTGAGCACAGCCAGGGGCTGGCACACTGCTCACACAGCCCCAGCACCCACAAGATGCTAAATCTGCCATTCTTTACTCAGCAGACCTTGGTGTTCCCCACAAAGGTGACTTAAACACTTCATAAACAATGGGCAGAGATAAAATCTAGATTAACATCTGAAGACCCAGCCCGAAGATTTAATAAAGAGCGAGTAAAAAAAGCCACATTTCCAGAGCCAAGTGTCAAATCAAAACTGCACTGCCAAATTAAGTTTCTCCACACGTGACATGACTTAATATTTGTTCAGTTCTTGTTCCAGTAACAACCCCATGGAACAGAAGCCTTGGAGAGATGAAATTTGCTGTTGCTGCTGTGGCAGCCCAAGTTATCTGGCAGCCTTGCACCACACTAAATCCTTTAGTGCTATCAGTACACCAAGTTTAAAGGCAACTTTCTAGACCATACATGAAATGATTCTGCAGAAGCCAACAGTAAATGTTAAAGGAATGAGCCTGGAAACCGGGATATTCCTAATGCTGTATGCTGAATTTTTTCTAAGGATTCAGTTTTCACAGAAGAAAATGAAGAAGTAACCCTAAGAAAAATGTATTGTTTTTCTCCCAGTAATTGTTACATAAATCAAATGACATTTAAAAATTTGTAAATGTAAATAGACATTTATTTTCCTTGACCTACTCAGGCAAAAACCCCAGTCTCAAAATTCAGCAATTCAATGCAAACCAAAGATCCTGAGGCCAATAACATTATTTAATTCCATAGCAATAAAGACTTAAAACACAGGCACAAATATTACCTTTTTTCATCTCAACTCAGACACGTTCACGTGAACTTAGGTAATTTTATAACTGGGGGCTGCACTGTTTGCTCATTTTTCCAATTACTACAATCATGATTCAGTCAACTCCCTCTGAACACTGGCAGCATCAATCCCAAGATATTTAAGGGATTGGTATTTGCCCAGCACTGAATGACCTATAAAAATAAAACACATCAGATCTGCAAGGCAACACACAGGAAAGCTGTTCCAAACTGAGCTGTCTTCCACTGCAGGAGCAGCATGTGGAGAAGAAAAGCCCCGAGATCACCAAAGCCCCCAAAGGCAACAATTTGGGTTATGACTGCAAAAGCACAAAAAACACTACAGCCACTTTTGCAAGAAATTATATTGCACGTTTATAAATAAATAAATATCAGAAATAGGTGTATGCACATATATACATACAAAAATATATTTGAATAAATTTATATCTGCTTCCAAATGTTGGGCAAGCCAAGCTGCTGCATCATCAGCCTTCAGTGCATTGGACTGTGCCCATCCAGGACCTGTTAGTGAGGCTCCCAAGCTTTGTTTGGAGTAAGGTTTCTCCTGAGAAGGCAGCACTTTGATAATGATCCCTATCACCATCACTGAAGTTCAGCACCACTCAGGTGCTAAAGCCTGAAATGACTGTTTTCTCCTAAGGTAATAACAGACTTAAATATTATTTAGGCAGAGACAGATTCTTTCCTGCACATATGTGATGGAAATAATCTGCAAGTACTTTCATTTAGTACTGCTTATGACGTAAAATTATTTCAGACTGTGGCTTCATTCTAGCATAGTATAAAAATTTATATTAAAGCTGACTGAAATATTTGCAAGCTGTAATATCATTCCAAATCTTATCAAATCAAACCCACTGCAAAAGAGACTGTTCCCTGATTATTCACAGAAGTAGCAAGCCATGGAAAGCTCCTGTTGATCTTACAGCCAGAGGTGTATCAAACTGAGCACCCTGGGCTGTGCCTCTGGAGAAGCCCTTTCCCAGCACCTGGACAGAGTCCATAGAGAAATTGTAACCCATCAAACAGGCTCCAAACTACAAGAAAAGGATTTTTCTATAGAGCAGGAGATCTAGTGGCTTCCTCAGGCAGTCCCTCATCATCATAGGACACTCCTCAGGGTTGGCAGTCTTGCTCACATCCAAATATCCCAAACTCATACATACTTTTATCCCTCTGGCCAGAAATAATAAGTTTGTTTTGGGACAGATGACCTCACTGAAGACAGTCATTACCATTTGTCCTCCCTGCTTTCTGTGAAAAAGCTCAACTGATGGAAGCTTTGCATTTTGGTTTTGTTTTATTTTAAATTTATTCTGTTAGTAATCGACTCCTTGCTGTCAGCTCATGGAAGAATTGGATTTTTAAGAGGAGCAGCAAGACAAGCTCGAGCATGTGACAGGCAAAGCACACTGACAGGCTGAGAGATGCAAGGCTTTTACTGAAGCCAGAATTCCATTCCAGCAGAGAACTTAAACTTTTATATCTCCAGCAATTTCTCAAAAGGAGTAATACTTACATAAACGTAGCAGCTGCCCACACAAAAATTAAAGTAGTGATTGCCAGCACATTTTACTTCATCTATAAAGGTGCACACAAGGTAGCAAAAAGTTTTGTACATTTCTCAGGGAAACAAATTCAGCCCAAAAGCAGCTTTCTGACTTCTGAAGACACTTGCTGTTCCTGGAGAGCAAACATCAGGCTTTGCATCTTTGGGAACAATCTATACACTGTGTCCCTGGAAGCCATCACAGTGTCAGACAAGTGATCCTGTGGGTTTCCTGGGGGAGTATATAAACACAACAACAACAAAATCCACTAATCAAGAGCACTGGAATTTGACAGAGACAGCACAGCTTCCTCCCACTAGTGACGCTGATGGATGTTTTCTGTACCAAAACTGGCAGTGACTGAGGAGGCTTTAACGTGGAGGAGCCTTTCCAGCCCCACTTCACAGCACCTGGGAAGGCTGGCACTGACTGACAACAAGTCAATTATTACAAATCATTGACAACCCTAAAACGAGTCCAGAGGTGGGGCTTCTTCAAAGAGCTGCTGGTGGGAGCTGTTTTAGCTCTTGGTGCAGTGACTGGCTTTGCTGAGGGGACAAAGGGCTCCCCTTCACTGCTGGCACCAGCCCTGCCCAAGGAGACCAAAAATCGTGATGCTGGCATGGATCCCTGAGGTATTGAACACATATTCTTGATCTAGGATGCTGATTGGTACACATACCAGCATCAGGGAAAAGAAAAATAAGTTAGGAAAAAGACAAAAATTGATCTGAAACCAGAGGCAGAACAGAAAAGGCACAAAATTGTCATGGATTTATTATCTTTGTCATGTCCTATTTCCATCCCTGCCTGGACACTTGTCACCTCCAGTGCCATTTCTCTGCTTTCTGAGCACCACGTGGCTCTGCCTTCTCTGAGAAAAACACACAAGCAAGAGATGAGAAGAAAATTATGATACTTTTTATATTCTTCTCAATTCCTAGTGATGGCCCAACCCTGAGGAACTGTCTGCAGAACCCCAACCCCTAATATGGCTCAGACAGCACCACCCCACAGCCAACCTGCCAGCAGGAACTCAGGTTTCCACACTCCAGTTCAACCTACAGAGAGCCCATTTATGGCACAACCAGCACCGTGTGCCAAAGCTGCTTTGAAATTTAAATCTCTTGGGAAAAGAGTCACAGTAAGGGTGTGTATTTTGAGCAAGATTAGCACCTGTTGCAAATAAAAGTGAGATTTATACTTGCTAAAAGTCTAGTCTACTGAGGAATAAAATAAATTTAATATTCAGTTAAGGAAGCAAGAGCTTAATTTTAGTACAGATGAGGAGCATGACGTAAACCAGAGCATCCTGCTATCCATCATGGTTAGGATGATTTTAATGGATCTTTAGAAACGCTTATGGAACCTATGAATTTCTGGGCACTACTTCGGGATCAGCAATAAAAAAAATTAATTCCCTAGTTACCTCCTAAAGCAACTTAGCATACCATGTATGATGAAGAATTATTGTCTGCTTGAGAAAAGATACTTAACTCCTCATAATGCAGCAATAAAAGATGCCTGATCGGAGATGAAACTTGAAAGCTTTGAATTTGATGGGCTTTGAGAATACTCCTTTGCAAAGTATTATATTTTTATTCTTTTTTTTCCTTTTCAAAATGATTGTTTTCCCACACACTTTCTAATATGACCGTACAGGCAGAAAATAATATTTCTTTTCTATTATGACAAACTTCTTTAACCATTTATTACATTAGAAGAACCCAGGCAAAAAAAAAAAAAACCCACACAAAAAAAAACCTCGTGGCACTTCTTTTACACTATCTGTACCTCAAGAAGTTACGTCCAGAATTAGCAGGACCACTGCTCAGGGGGAGATCTTTTTGTACTCAACATGCATCCCCTACAGTGACTTGGACATGTCAGACACACCCCTCTTCTCAGAGGAACCATCCTTCTTCCTCTGCTGCTTTAACCTCTCTTCATATTTACTATGCTCTGAAGAATTTTAATAAATATTCCATGTCGTATCCATAAAGCAAATAAAAATGATTAACTAACAGTCAGCACAAATGCCTCTAAAGCAGCATGCACTCCTCTTTCATGCAGGATCATCAAGCTCAACACCATGATAAAGGTTAAGTTTATTAAGCATTAGAGAGAACTGAGTTCTCATCATTCAACCCCTCCTTCCCCCCCTCCTCTTTAATTTTTTTTGAGAAAGTGCAATAAAAGGAGGTGCACAGCTAAATGGTGACCTTTAGAAGTACTGTCTTCCTATGGGAGGAAATGTGCTGTATTTGATTGTTACCTTTTAGAAGATTAATTAGTCTGGCATCCTAATTGATATTTTTTGGTTGGTGAGAACAATCAAACAATTGGTTTCCCTTTAAAGGAATTATGTAATAAAAGCAATCCAGTTGAATAACTGCACTGCTCTATTATAGCAATATATTTGTTGTATGTTTAAAAATGTGTCTAAAAAAACCAGGAAAGCATCCATTTGGGTGAATTTACGTGACAGCATTATGTGCCACAGCTTTTTTCAGCCAGCAAGCCCTCCATGGATTTAAATCACCAAAGCAGATACACAGTAAAGGTCTCCTGTTTAACAGGATGACAGATGACAGAAAGCCTTGGTATGAGTGAGCTACAGCACATCCCAGACCTGCATTACTGCCTGTGCACCACTGCTGCTGCCATGCAGCTTCCACACAGAGAGCCAGCACTGCCAGACCTGCTCCTGTGCCTTGGCTATTTCTTCCACAAGCATCTGAGAGCACAGGCACCCCAATCCTTCCCGAGCCCGACCTTCAGCAATCCCCAGCCACACTCGTGAGGACAGCAGCGCTGCCACCCATTCCTGGGCCACCCACAGCAGCCCAGCCACCCCAATGCCCCAGCCACTCTCTGAGCTCCTGGAACCAGGGTAACCAAGCAAGGGGTGCCAGCAAAGCCTGTCCTGTAAGCCAAGCCAAATCACTTCTCATTGTGCAAGCACGGGCAGCCCCTGTGCCCTGCAAAGGCACGGAGCGGGGCAGGCTGCGCTGGTGGCACGTACAACCTGCCCTCACCTCGGGATGGATCCACACGCCCTGAAGCAAACGAGGTTGAGTCCCACAGTCACTGCCTCCTCCTGAACTGTCCTCTACAGACAATGCACAGTCCTTTGAAAGGCTACACCAAGGCTTATGTGCTTTGCATCTAACTCAAGGTGACACGGCAGCTCTCGCCACATCTGTCGCAAATTGGACCTCTTAAATTTTAAGGCTCTGTGGCAATACCTCAGCTTACCCAAAACAGCCCAGAACAAGCTAAATGAATACAAATTAGGTGTTAGAAGGATGACACAGTTAAATGATGGAGTTTCCAAAACCCCAGTAGGTGATGCTTTTCTCAGCAAATCAGCAATTCTGGCGCGGAGCGCAGGAGGCTCAGCCCAGCTGCCCACAAGCAGCAAGCAGCTGAACTGGGACTGGCAGTGGGCAGCTGAAACACAAGAGAAAAGCCTGCCTACCTCAGCCAACCTGGCCTAAATGGAAGGAGTTTATTGCTCACTAATTACAAGTTGGGAAGAGGGATCAACCAACCAGCCTGATCCCTGGTGTTGACAGAAGAGAGAAGTACAAGGATTTAACTGCAATATTTGGTCTTTCTAGTAGTAGAAATACAAGTCAGTTTTGGTGGGCTTTATCAGGCACCACACGTCCCCTTGGACTTCTCCTAGGAAAGGTCACAAATTAGTGGCCAAACTTGGTTTGGGTGCCTCTCAACAGTTTGGAAAGGACCTTGGTGGAATCTGAGCCAACAGTTCCCGTTTTGGTGTTGCACAGTGAAGGAGGCAGTAACAGAATTTGAGTTTGGAGACTGAACTAATTAATTTGCTGTTATTATTGGAAGCCAGGAACAGAATTAGAAATGAGCTCTTAATTAAATGAGACTGCCCTTCCTATCTAGGAAGTGTTTTATTCAATGGACAGGAATGTCTCAAAACAAATCTCCCCCAACTAAACCCCAAGCACTTCTTTTACCAGAACAGTGAATAGTGAAGGAGTTGTACAACACACAGAAGCACCAGCAGGAGAGACATACTCCCCAGATGATTCCATTAGCCATGATTTATAGGGATCAGTGGGAAAGGGACAAGGGGGAAAAGGCAACCTGAGTTCAAGTCCAAACTATTTATATGCCCAGACCAGAATCCTGGCTGGAAGGCAAAATAACTGTGCACAGACTGAGTTGTTTTTTGGTTTTGTTGTTGTTGTTGGGGGTTTTTTTGTTTGGTTGGGGTTTTTTTTTGCATTTCTTTCAGGAAACAGCTCCAATGCCACAGTTGCTTTCCTGCTCATGCCCTGATACTTTCCTTAATTTTGTTAAATTCTCTTCTAAGCAGGCTTTTGACTGCTGGGCTCTCACTTTCTTGGCTTTGGGAAGCTAAATCTAGACAGTTTTGTTGTTAAGGAATGGCAGAAAGCAAGCAACATGACAGGAGGAGGAGGAGAACATTTCCTAAATGACAGGTATGCTTGCATCAGGTACGAAGGACAAGAATGTATATTGATGACTTTTAAACTTGTATTACACTGACATTATTTCACTCTTTTCGTAACTGGAAATGAGGAGTAAGATTAATTTTACAGCAGCAGATTTTCCCCATGACTTCAACAGAATTAGATTAAATTAATGTTTCAGTTGTGCTTAATCTAAATTTTTGTCTTCTAAGCTGTAGGCAAATGGTTTCTAATCACTATTTCTGTACCACCTGATGTTAAAGGTTCATCAATTTTGTTTCCCACCAATATGATTAAACTCTTATTCAGGCAAGAAAACATTGTTAGTAAGGAAATCAATTTCTTTTAAAATTCTCTCATGTACTTCCATTTAATAGATTCTTCAACCAAAACAGGAAAAAATCACTGGTCTTAGAGTTATTTTCTAGCTTTATGCTGAGCTGTGAGGTTGTGATGTTTCTCCTCTGTAATTCTACTTGTCCCAGACTACCATACAGGACAATAAATCTGAATTTCCTCCTACACAACTCTCAAAAAATAAAGAGCTGTTAGAACCATAAACTGACAAATAGTGCAATTTTAGCTTATTTAATGAAGGACAGAATGAACTTCTACATTAGAAAATGTAACTCCAGTTAATATCCAGAATAAAACACCTTGTGCTATTATCAAAAAGTCATAAAACATCTGGGGTTAACAATAATCTGGCTGGAGAGTACAATATATAACAGAAATGAAATGCCTTATTGCTGTTCATCATTTTCCATCTTTACAATGCTACTGCACTCAGAGATTAATTACAGATATTAGATAAGCAAATTGTATCCCAATGCCCTGGAAGGCTGGCACTCCAACAGCTGGAAGAGCAAAAAAAAAAAAAAACCATTAAAGGGGTGAGATCCTTTCCCTGCCAGTTCTGCCAGCAGCATGATTTCACAAGATCCCACTGCCAGGCCTTTACCTTCAGCTGTACTTGTGAAGCATTTCCCCCCATGAACACCTCACGCATTCCAGCTCGTGCTAATAGGTGATTTTTGGGTGAGGCAAGGGGAACTCAGGGGCTCCTGACACTGCTCCCAGACAAACCAGTAAATAACCTAGCAGCAGCACAGCAAGGGGGAACTTTGCCATATGGAGTTCAATTGTTATATTCAAAGGTACAATAAACACACTGGAGGACAAAATCAGTCTCTTACAATAATATCTAATTAATTTAGGGTAAATGCACATTTTAATGTGAGGCTCAAGCACCACAAGAGGTACTGAGGCACTACTAGTTCCCAAGCTCTGGTGGAGAAAGCCCTTTTTAAAAAAACCACCAAAACAACCAGTACAGGATTTTAACCCCCAGCCATCAGCCCTAGTGCAATGCCACAGCTTTTCAGCCCCTTAGAGATTTTGGGGTCTTTCCCAAAAAGCCACATCTGGTTTGGGAAGCAGGGAGAAGGGACGTGCTCTCCCCTCTGCCTCCTTAACAGTCACCCCTTGGGCACAGCTGATTTTAGGGAGTTCTGAGTGGGAAGGAAGGTGGAGCTCATCTCTCCAGCCAGTTCATTCACAAGTGTCCCTTCTGCACTGCTGGAAGGGCAGGGACAAGGATTCAGTGTCACCCTGTGCAGCCCTGGGTGAGGACAGGCACCTCTGAGCCTCACACAAACACCTGCAAAGAAAAGGCATTTATTCACAAACTGACAATCCAGCCTGGCTTGCTTAGCTACAGTCTTCCTCCCCTGCGAAGCATTAATAATATACTTTTAGCTGCTTTCAACAACACCACACCTATATGGTAACGTATTTAATGCCTTAGGAAAATAAACTCAGCCTCCAGCAAGGATAACTTTGTAGCTCACCAGCAGACACAGGGTTTTGACAGCTGACTGGTCATAAACAACCAAAGGTTTGAACAAAAGATAATATACTTGTGTAGGCCACCATTTCTGCCAAGAATTTCAGTGAAAAGAAAGAGAGAGGATAAAACACCATAGCCTAGAAGCAAAAGAAGTCTGCAGACAGAAGCGGCCTGAAAGGAAGGGGAAACTAGCAGAATATGTCACTAGGCATAATTAACAGCTAGGCAAGAAGCAGACAGATTTCAGAGGAAATTCTCCTTCTTTGGAGGTTTAAAGGTGACAATAAAACCTTAACTGTCAAAAGCATTTGATTAGTATGTTACAGATGGAATTTTAAACTGGCAGGTTAATAATGAAGAACTCCTCATGGTACCCGACTCCCATTAATGCTTCTCCTCCTTTACCTGGACCAATCAACCTAAATTCATGGTTTTCCAACACCTGACAAAATACAGCTGCTGATAAACAAAAAGCTTTTCCTAAAAACAAATATTTATGCCATCCTCTTACGATGCAAACCCTTCGACAATATTTTCTAGCTGTAGATCAGTACCTTCACCACAAAGTTTAATTGTGCACTGTTTCCTGAAAACTGCTTAAAAGTTTGTTTTAGAAACTGTTCACAGAAGGCAATAAACCATACTTAAGTCACATAAAACTTACAATCATTGTTCAAGCCATTTTAATACTGAAAAACGACTGAGCAGAAGTTGAACAGTCTTTGCTAACACCACATATGCCCTTTCAGTTCCTAATTAGCTGATAATACTCCAGGTGCCTGTAATGCACAATTCAAATGCCTTGCTTACCAAAGTGTTTAGCATTCCACAAATAAGTCTTTACACCAATTAAATCCCTTGTTATTATTAAAATGCTTCCATACTGTTGTAATAACACAGGATAACACCACCAATGCTACTCTAATCGTGTGGCTATTCCTTGAATAATTGTGGGATTTATGAGTAATCATTGCTAAGGATACGCTACTATTCAGTACAGAGTACACAAAACCTAATAATACCTTTCAAATAAATTTGATTTATGTTACAGTATCTTTTAAGTGTGGCATGTACACTAAAATATCTTCCAGAGCCACTGAGAAGCAGTATTTTATAGGGCAGTAATTTACTCTAGCAATTCCACAGTAATTTACAAGCAGAGTAATTTAAAAGTGTATGTAGACAACAAAAATCTATTTTTCTTCTCAAGATCTGAAAATATTGCTAAATATCAGGTTCTATCCAAGAGAAGATTATTATTTTTCATTTTCTCTAGAAAATGACAAATTAAGAGAGATTATTTGCTCACAGGAAATTTCCAGGGCAAACTCCAGAATGAGTCCAAATTCCCTATCAAATAAACTAGCAAGTCAAGAAGCTGCATTATCTCCACAGAAATATTTAACAGCAGTGGCTTTTGTGGTTTAGTCCATCTTTTCTGCTGGAGATATACTTCATTCATCATCAGAGTAACTAAATCCATTACTTATGCAATAACACACAAACCCATCTTATTACTTGAGAAATTTATCTTACTTGAAGAGAAGTCTAGGAAGCTGCAGAGCAAGGAGCTCCTACTGTCAAAAAGATTAACACTAACATTTAGAAACTGGCAGGAACTCTAAGGAAATAAATAAGACTTTGAACAAGTAACTTGACATGATCATATACTGAGTTCAACCAAAGAACAAAATTAGAAACCAGCCACTACTAAAAAACTTCAACGTGGAACAGGAACAAAACATTTTAAAGGATTATTTTATTATTAACTTACATATATGGAGACATTTAAAATTTTTTTCACACACAGGACTAGCCAAACCTGCAGAACTCCGTGTAGCAAGGCAGAAATACAGAGAGATCAGATCACTTCTTCCAGGCTGAATTAGCCTCCAAATTCCTTCTCCTGTAGCTAATATAATGCCCCTCCTACCAAAATCCATCCAGCCTTTTACTTTTCACTCCTGGGAGCGGCTGAGACAAGTGTCAAGGAGATCTCCACATGTTCAACTTCCTCCCCAAGGAGGATTGGCAAAGCTTCCAACGTGGGACAGGAGTTGTGCCTCACCAGGGCAGGCAGAATTGTCACTACGGGGTACACAAGGGAAAAACCAAGGACCAACTATGGGAATCAGCACCCTGAAGAGACAGACACAAAAACCCCCCTTTCAGACACCTCTGGAGCATTAACTCAGCTTCACCAGCAAGGGCTACACTTGCATTCTCATCAGCTTGGGAAGTTCCAGGTTCCCTGCACTGCTTTAAGAATACCCTATCCATGACTGCCTGGAAAAGAATGTGGTTTTAAATTGCATATCTGTGATGTTCATTTATAATGCAAAAGGAAAGTGTGAGAATTCTCCTAAGCAGCAAAATATCATCTGGGGGGGGGGGGGGAAAGGGA